>JACWTT010000003.1:905755-1276353 GCA_014851275.1 Cryphonectria japonica
CCTCCAATCCTCAACCATGCCCAAGCACTCCTCCGACAGAGCTCGTTCAGGACGTGGACGTAGAGAGGATTCGACTGCAACCAGCACGTCCTCGTCCGCAGGAACGTCCGTGGCTCCCAGCCCGTACGACTCGTGCTGGCAGTGCGGCCAGAGCCTGCAGAGGCCCGGGGTCGTGCAGTGGAGCGAGTACGTGCTGTGTGCCAACGGGTGCGAGGAGGGCTGGCACTTTTGCATGACGTGCGAGGGCAGCCGCAGGGACAAGTCGGGCCGGCGGGAGTGTTTTGTGTGTGGCGGGACGGGCCAGCAGCGGTGTGCGAGCTGTCTGGGGTCGTTGAGGCCGGGGATGGTGCGGCATCCTTTGTTTTTCTGTGAGAATGATGATCATGCGCCTTGATTGGGAGGGATTCTGTCTCGTTGTTTGGAATTCGGTGGTTTTTCCCTTCTCCTCTCTGTCCTTTCTTTCCCCTCCCCTTTGGGAGGAGAGGGACAGGTTTATTAAGAGGGGTGGTTCTATTTTTTTCTTCTAGTTTGAGTTCAGCAGCAGATGTCTGGCCGGACCCTGAATTTATTGTCTGCCACTCAAAATGACCATTGCTTCATCCATGTTTGTGACCTAACATATTCCGACCAGCTCCAGCCCCGTCAGTGTCGGCAATGCGCGGACCGTGTCCTTTGTAGCCAGGGAATTAGACGGGCTTTTGCGTTAGCAAGTCTTTGTAGAACTTGAGGATCTTGACAGGATGATTCACAACCACATCTCCTGTGTGCCCTGACGCAGTATCTCGCAAGGAACAAGATCCAGGCCGCAAGTTGACCAGAAACATCGGAATGAAGTCAAATAGAATTCGTTCATAGGTAGGCGGAGCATACTAATTTACGGTTCTCATGCTCTGCATAGCTCGAATATACATAGTTGTAAGCTAACTATTCCAGAAGAGTAGTAAGTGATGTATGACATGAACCCCTCCAGATCCATCTTTCCACCACTTCCGAGTGGCCTATTGCTTCATCTTGTTGGCGTGTTCCCAGGACCAGTCCAGCCCTATATCCTGCCCCGACGATCCAGAACTGATCGCGGAGCCAAAGCACCACAGCTTTGAGGACGGCTTAAATCCACATCATGTATGAAATAAGACATAGTCATAGCAACTCCTCCTACAGCTCTAGCGTAATAACCTGAGCCGAATCCCTCATAGATTCCAGATCCAGCATGACAGGTGGATACACAAGAGTTAGTGCTGGCTAGGACATTTGAGCCTCCCTCTATAATGATAAATATGTTATCTAGGATCTATATAAATCCAATTACGACTGGTAGATCCTGCTGTAAATAAAACCCTGAAACGAGCGATCAGGGCTAGAGACTGGCTAGAAGCCTACGGACTGCAATACCGTTGTATGTTTGCAAACTTGGCACTCGCTGGGCTGATCTTTTGAATGACTGCATTGAAGCTCATGTGCGCGACCGAGTATTGTGCAGGTGGATGGAATGCAATGGAGCCTTGCGGTGAGCAGGTGACTCGTGTTTGCACATATTGAGTAAGCGATTGGTCAGATGGTGGTCTAATGTGTGCACCAAGATTGTCACGGAAGTAGAGTACTTAAGTACGCTGCCTTAGATCGATGTAGTTCACAAGTGTGCTATTGGCCCTCCTCCTGGAGCACTAACGATCCAACGGCAAGATAGCAACGCCACTTAGGCAGGGACCGATGTCTTTCTACCATACTACCATGGGAGTACGAACGATTTCAAGACGGGCTGAATTGTACGAAGAATGGCCCTCCCCGGCAAACAGCAAGACAACCGCTTATGAAAGTGTGACATGTGCCTGGAATGTCGTGGAAGCACGATTGGCCCATGGAGGTGCTACTCGACAACCTGTATAAGCATTCCCTATAGACGAACGAGGTAGGTGTGACATCGGGAGTCGTGCTTCTGAGGGGTAAGATACGTATCACATGCTTACATGCCCGGATAGGGTGAGATTGATGAGATCAATGATGTCGTCAAGTGTGTATTGCAATTTGGCTCTGTCTACACTGACGAAGTAGTCAGCGTCTGAAGAGACATTCCTCATTCCTTACATGTTTGCTACCTTCAGGATCCTCTCTGGGTGCTTGTCTTCAGGATCAAAAAAACGAGTTTGACCGTGTAGTTGCCAGTCCTAAGAACCATTTACCAAGATTCTTCCCAACCGTGGACTGAACATCTCCCTTGATTGGGCTATCGTCGTCCGAATCCAGATTGTCAATCCACTCATGCTGGCGAATTGCTCTCTCCGCCACGGGAAATCCGTCTTCGCCCCGGAGCCAAGTGAAAATGTTCCTGGTTATCATTTCCGACGTTTCATCCTCGAAATCATCGCTATCATAGTCGATGGTGAAGCTTTCGTTCCAGCTCGGAGGTTGTCCAGCCTTAAAACGAATGGCCGGCGCACTGTTTATTCCCTGCTCAACCTTCTTGCCACCTCGGCAATCCCAGGTAAAACAACTGTATTCCAGGCCATGAACTGCCGGGCATCGCGCATGTCGACGGACGTCAAGGTCCGTGTCTTCCATGGCAGTAGCTCCGAACGGAGCAAATGGGAAAAGCGGTGGAATTGCGTGGTCTGCTTCGTGGGACAGGTACATTAGTCGGCATTCGTCAGCTCGCGAAATCTCGTGGGCGTCGGGAGGAGCTTTCGAGATAAAATCTTGGATGAAGGACGAATGCGTTCCAGTCCAGGCAGAAGCGCTGAGATCGACTTTCCACCAGCCCGCTCGAGCTTCTTGGAGGCAGCGCGCCTGGGCACCCGTGATGAAGGCACCAAGCCAGAGAAACCCGAGACCCGGATCTCTTTTCATGAACGTACGCCAGAGGACATCCGGGTCCCTGGCTCTGTCGGAGTTGAGGAATGCGAATGAACCCTGCAGCCAAGCCCCGGAGACATTGCAGGCTACATCAGGCTCAAAGAAGATGCTATTTAACAGGGCCTTCACTCCCCTCGCGTTGCAACTCAATGTGAGAAGCCGATCCAGCTGGTGGGAATCCCCGTCCCAGGACGGAAGCTTTTGTTGGGTCCTCTTCTCCCCGCGATTTGCCTTGCGTAGTAGTTGAGGGACGGGTAGCTCGATTCGCCTGTTATCAAACTTTGCCATTAGAATCAGCAATACCGCTGCGAGGGCTCCTTGGCTTTGCTCGGCGGCGCCATGAAGATGGCAATACTCCGACAGGTAGCGGACAGCGGTACTGAAAGACGCAGGACGATGGCTGGCGTTGTTTGAGCAAGGATGAATGTTCGCAGAAATGATGAAAGTCGGCCCTTTCTGGGCCCTAATGGACCATGGCGAGCGGAGAATGGCGCCAGCCTTACTGAGGATTGATGCGTCCCAGCCACCGTCTGCTGCCAGAACAGCTGCCCACCACCGAGCAGCGGCATCATCAACGTCACCTACGTCTATCACAACAGAATCGTAATCATCATCTTCTTGTCCAGTCGGCCCATTCCCGGCGTTCAGCTGTGCCTGAGGGCTGCTATATTCGGGTGGGTTCGCTCCAGGAATCAGCTCAGCCCATCGTGCCGAGAGTATGTATGCCCAAGCAAGCACAAGGATGGGAATGTGGTTGCTCTCCTTGTCAGAACGATTTGGGAACATCAGTTTCGGATGTGAAGCGAAGACGATCGTCGTCGGGCAGCTTGAAGCCACTTGGATGACTACCTCTTCCTGAAATGATGAGAGATCGCAATGTCCTCGAGTGGTTGTCCAAGTGGTCATACCCCTTACAGTGATGGTGTTTGAGAAAGACTTGTCGACTTCAAGGCTTTCTGGGAAGTAAGGATGGTCAGGAAAGACTGAGAAAAGGCTGGAAAGATGATCCTGCGGGAGTTGAGTGTCCATGGCAGCTTTCTCCCAGAGGGCGGCCCACGTCCGATATCCTCTCTCACACATCGCCTTGAAGGTCTCTTCGCTTGGGCGGACTGCATCCTCCATGAATACTAAGGGAATAGTGGGTTGCTGTTTATGTCGTGTCGTTGCAGATGTTGAGTGTCACGATACACTCGATGGGCCGCGTCAGGGGTTGGCTACCGGTATGCTTGTCGAATTCTTCGTTAAGAAAGAAGAAATCAAAAGCAAACGGCAAGGTGTGCGAGGCTCAGTGAGTCACTAGTCCCACTCTGTCTATAGCCTCAGATAGCCAACTGTTTCCCCCTCCTTTTCTCTTTCTCTTCCTTCTTTTAGCAGCGCTCAATACAGTCATTTCCAGACAAAGTGGAAGGGAAATAGCAAAGCAAGTGTCCTCCTTGTCGATAGTGTTTATCGATAGGACACCTCAGAACCTTTTTAATCATGCTGTTACATTGGGAACGGGCGTTGGAGAAGCACTCAGGCGATGCTATTCGCCACCATGCAGGAGGAAACCAACGAGAACCACATCACCTAGTCTAAGCGCCCAGTGAAACCACCCGTCAGCTGTAGAAAACCACCAACACGGTCAAGACGCATCAGCTGGCAGTAAGTCACCCATGACGGGGGAACTTTCGACAACAATCCAGACGTAGGGTCAGAGTATCGGGGAAGAGGTGGGAAATACTGAGTTGTAGTATTTCGTGCGGCATCTTTTGACGAGACGGGCAGAGAAAATTGTTTCGAGATCTGACAAGCGTGGAGGCGTTATTGGTGATTTGGCCAAGTTTTCCGCTGATGAAGGGTCGATTCGAGCTTGCACTGAGGACCATCAGCTTCAGTGGGACAAGTGTGGTCTGGTCAGGGCATATCACCCTCGAATCACATACCGATTATGGTGAAAAGGCTGAAGGCCGTCTGTCCATTCTCACCCTTTGCTAGTCTTCCAAGTCAACACAGTAGTTGCTTTTGATCGTGCTGACGAAAGTCTTCCCAAGCCGAAGTTGAGTCCTCGGCATTCAGTGCGGAATTCGGATCTTGCATCTTGTATAACGTGGCGTAACTATATGTAGCCTTTGTGCGCGTTCTTTATTGCTTCACTGTCTATACCCTTAGCGAATTCGCCACCTCGAGATTGAATACTGGTAGTCTAAATGGGCTGTTTTCGATAAAACTGTCTAGGTGGTAGTCATGAGTCTATCTACTTAGCTCATGGAAGCCTCACTCGTCAGAGTATGGAGACATATCGTACTTGATTTCATGAGGAGACAAAGAAATGTTTTTGCTCAAGCTTAAACACTGAATAAAAAACAATCAAAAAAAAAAACAGATATGCGAAGATGAGCAAGAAAGTGAAGTATTTATTGACGGCTCTACAAGTATATATCTGGTCAGTCACATAAAACCACTATCCACAACCGAAAGGAGAAGAAAGACAGGGCTAATCCAACATCAAGCCGTGTCCATCACTCTCCTTCCAAAGCACTGATGTTCATCTAATAATGGAAACTGGCTTTCCCTGGTCCGTGTGGCCTTTCACTAATTATCCCTTGCCCAGGCAGAGGACCTGCCTGACGGGCAACAGCACAATCAATGCAGCAAGATTGCTACCGAAGCATAGAATCTGAGGTCTGAGAAACTTCAGATCGTTTTCATAACGCGACAGTAGAGTCAAAAAGAAAAAGGTCAGAGCCAGCAGGCCAGGAAGCCACACCTAGACCTTCGACAATGATGGTATGGTGGATAGGAACCTCTACTTTAGGTATGAATCCGAGGGCTGGGCTTGGATCGACAGAACCCCCGGTCGCTCAGAGCTGCAAAATTGGTTCACTAAATTGCACTGCTGCTATATATTGATGCTTGCTGTGGAGGCATGAGTCGGAACGGTTTCAGGGTTCTTGAGGCGCAACGTAACTATGGGCCCCCTCGCACTAGACGTCCGTGCTGCCAGAATCGTACCGCAAGGCTGCTCCAACGCGCACAGTCATGTTGTCCTGAGCATGCATTTGAATGGGCCTACATTTCTCGATAGGCCGGCCCCTCGTGTTGTGACTAGCAGCTATGGCGTCCATTATCGTCGCCGGCTCCAAGAAGTCAATCAAAAGACGGCGGGGCCTAGTTAGTCTACGGCCCGAGCCGCGAGTATTCAAGCCACACGCCGAGACAGAGGCTGCGACCCCAGCGGAGAGTGTTCAAGACTTGTTATTGGAATGGACCGAGATAGGCAAGCAGCTTTTGGTGTCCGGGTCTGGGCCATCCTTTAAATGGGGGCATGGGTGGAATTTGCTGACATGTTCAGATCCTTACAGAAGAGTGGCAGCAGCATGGCAGCGAGCACATCCAGACGGGCTACAGGAGGGCGTCGGCCTCCGTGCAGGAGTGCGTCTCGTCCTGGCTGTACGTCCACAATGAGACTGTCAATATCTACTCGCATGTCGTCGGCGCGCTGGTCTTCCTGGTGCTGCCAGGCTACGTGTTTGCCGTCTCGATCCCAAGGCGGTACCCTGTCGCGACCACGGCGGACGTACTCGTCTGCACTACGTATTTCGTAGGCGTGTCGGTCTGCTTCATCCTGTCGACTGTGTTCCACACGCTCATGGCACACAGCCCGGCACTCTACGCGCTGGGGATGAAGATTGACATCCAAGGTGTGCTGGTGCTGATGTGGAGCGCCACTGCTCCGCTGGTCTATTATACCTTCCAGTGTGAGGAGGGCGCAATCCGTGCGGTTTACGGGATGCTGTTCACCGCGCTTGCTGGGGCCTGCTCTGCGGTCACATTCTTGAAGCAGTTCAGCGGGCCTCACCTGGGACCGTACAGGGCCGCCCTCTTCGGAGCCTTTGGGGCAGGCAGTTTTGCGGTGCCGATCATGCATGGGTTGCTGAAGCATGGGCTCGAGGAGATGTACAGACGGGTCGGGCTCGGCTGGATCTTGGTTACTGTGGTGTGTAACGGGATCGGTATTGGCGTTTATGGGTTGAAGGTGAGCTCGGAGCCTCTTGACGAATCTTGTTCCCCGCCATCTGCTGCAGTGCTGACTCCTGAAGGTATAGTTCCCAGAGCGATGGTATCCGCGACGTTTCGACTTGTATGGGGCCAGCCACCAGTTAATGCATATCTTTGTCGTCGCGGCAGCCCTCGCCTTCGCATGTGCTGTGGTGCAGGCTTTCGACTACCGACACGGTCAGGGAGTGGTCTGCTGAGGATACATATTTGCCCAACTGGTACAAATATGCTTTGGGATGACGTTCTCATCTCTTCATTCTCGAAGAAGATATGAGGTAGTATGGACTGCTACAACTATCATCTTGAGCACCCCGCGAGAAGGAGACGCGCAATTGGGGCTGTCCCGTGAGCGACGTTGTGCGACCCTAGAGCGGCGGGCATCGATGTAGAATGGAAGATATCGTCTATTTCGGCTAATGTGCTGTCCAGTGTGAACAGAATTCCGGCCCCAAGCGTGTAGGCGATCGTATTCCAGACAGCAAAAGGCTCTGACTGCACTCAGAGGTGCGACGTCACGCCAAGTCAGGCAGCAAGGAGAAAATCCTTTATTGGCCTTACTTGTGAATCTGAGAATGACCAAGACGAGGAAAGTCAATTCAGCTTGGCTGATGAACTAAACGGGTTGCCTCATAGAATGGATGGCAGTTGATACAGTTGTTCTCATCAAGTTCTCGAGATGAAACGGCAAGATGAGGTCGTTCAGTAGCCCAGGACAAGCAGCTGGTGGACTGAAGGTGCCTAGTACTGGAAGCAGCGCGTTAGTGCAGAAGCACAGGCCACCATGATGCGGTTCTATTGTAATCAGTACCCCACATTGAGAGCTGCAGCTATTCGACCCCGCGATTCTAGCTCCAACGCTGCCACCCTTGCCAGCTCGCCAGGTGCCTAGGAGTATCAACAACACAACACCTCCAGCCCAACAACAACACCTGCTTCTTTTCTTTCCCACATTATTCTCCTCTCCCCAAATACCAACAGACTACCACCACATCTTACCCTACCCCAGGTCGAGCAGGCTTTTTCTGACAGAGCTAGCATTATTCACTTGTTGACATAAGTGCTGTTCTACTTACCCTTCAGAGAGAGTGTGTGCCAGCGTCCATTCCAGCCTCTGCATCCATATTGTTGCTGTCAGTCAGTCACTGTTCACTGCTACAACACACCAGAGCTCGTGATCGCGCCACGCGATCCATCCATCCTTCAAGATGGCCATGAGCATCCCCCAAAACCCGACCTCGGCTACGGTCACACAGCTCCTCATGAAGCTGAACGACACCGACCCGGATTTCCGCTTCATGGCTCTGAACGACCTCATCACCGTCTTCAACACCGGTAAGGCCGACATGCTCCATCACGATTACAACACTGCCGCCCGAACTATCGACCATGTGGTGAGGGCTCTAGATGATCAGAACGGAGAGGTCCAGAATCAGGCCATCAAGTGGTAAGCTCCTAGCCCCCGCTCCCCCTCCCCCATGCCCTCTGCTCCGCCGCATGTCGGCCATGATACTCCTTTCTTCCTTGGGAACTGACATAGCTCTCCTCTCCCGATGTAGCCTCGGTCCCCTCGTTTGCAAGATACCGAGTAATCTCATCGCGCCGTTGATCGAAAAGGTGACGACCATGAGACTCCAGAATTCCGTCGACAATTCAGTTCCAGCCCTCGCCCTCCGAAACGTTATCGAGGCCCTCCCGAGACCCCGGCCGGGCATACCATCTCCGAAAGATGTCAGTGAGGCATACGCCAGCATAAGTAGGGTGTTGATGCCCCGTCTCTTGGGCCGCTCGTCCAGTTCACAGAAGGGGCCCTCTGCCATACGTCTGCCTGCCCCAGGTCAGGGAATGGTCGACGGGGAGGTCAATTCTGATGTCGTCGACGTCATAATAGAGGTGGTGAAGTGCTTTGGCGTTATGTTGTCCCCCTACGAGGAGGTTCAGGCCCTACAAGATGTCGTGCTCGGCCTTCTGGACAACCAGAGCGCTACGTCCGCAGTGAGAAAGAAGGCCGTCATTGCTGTGTCCATCTTGGCCGTCTACCTCCTGGATGACCAGCTGGCCTCGTTTATCGCCCGGGCCGTCAAGGTCCTACAGAACCCTCAGACGGACGCTGTCACCCGGCGGCTGTATCTCACCATCATGGGGTCTATGGCGAGGTCCATTCCTCACCGCTTCGGTCAGCACATTGGCAGCATTGCCCAGCTCACACTTTCTTCCCTGAGTGAGGATGTCTTGCAGGAGCATCTTGAGGAGTTCGGTGATGGGGACGATGTGGCTCCGGAGTTTGCTGAAGTGCGGGAGGCGGCTCTGGTAGCCCTCGAGGCATTTCTCGCTTCGTGTCCGCCAGAGATGCGCCCCTACACTGATGAAGCTATCGCAGCCTGTCTTCGATATCTCAAGTATGACCCCAACTATGCGGATGACGAGGACGAAGATATGGACGGGGAAGACCAAGGGGGAGAAGACGGAGGGAAAGACGACGAGGAGGATGAGGAGGAGGACGACGACTTCGGTGACGACGATGAGTTCGAGGCCGGTGGTGGCTTTGACGACGACGACGACGCGAGCTGGAAGGTCCGCAGGTGCGCAGCCAAGGCGCTCCATACCCTTGTCGCCACCCGCAGCAACGGTGATCTCCTGGAGAACGGTGTGCTCTACGAGCGTGTGGCACCTCTACTGATCAAGCGTTTCGGTGAGCGCGAGGACAATGTCCGTTTGGACATTATCGCGGCGGCCTCTCTTCTGGTCCGGAAGACCGGCGTGGGTTTGGTGCCCGAGTTTACTCTCGATGTTGCACAGCCCGACGGACAGGTTGCACCACAAAGTCGCAAGCGGAGGCGTCAGAGCAGTACTGGAGCCCCCGGCGCTGCGGGCAGCGGTCTTGTCTCGCCCAAGATGGATAGAATCCCTCCCTCTGGACCGCGTGCCGACCTTTCCAAGCTCACGCCGCAGATCGTCAAGGCGTCTGTCAAGCTGCTGAAGGGCAAGTCGCTACCTACTAGACAGTCGGCTATGAACCTTCTCGATGACTTGATCCTCGTCCAGCAGGGTGGACTCTCAGACCACCTGGACCAGATCCTTGACGTTGTGGTTGATGCGGTCAAGACGACTTCTACCTCGACAGCGACGTCCATGTCCGGTGCCGGCGGCGCCGCGTCAGCCACCCCAGCTACACTTCGTGTGTCGGCTCTCAAATTCCTTAGCGACATTGCTAAGACACATTCGTCTGCTCTCTTACAGCCTCATCTCGCAAAGATGGTCGATGGGGTGATTGGGGCTGTAAACGACCGATTCTACAAGATCTCGTCACAGGCGATCCAGACTGTCGAGGAGGTTGGTAAGGCCATCACGCCACCGCGGTCGCGAACGACAGCCCATAAATACAAGGGGGAGCTGTCCAAGCTGTTCGACGTAATCCTCGAGCGTGCTGCTGCTATGGATGCGGACGCTGAGGTTCGACAGAAGGCTCTGCATGCGCTGGGGACGCTCTTGGCCCGGACAAGTGACGCTGAGGGCGCCAAATTGTTGCCCGCAGAGAAGAGAGAGAAGGGGCTGTCGATTATTGCAGATCGACTGAAAAACGAGACGACGCGTCTCGCTGCTGTCAAGGCCGTGGACGACATCACCTCTCGAACATCGCCCAGCTTCAGTGCCGCGTGGGCACGAGACGTCGCCGGGGAGCTCTCGGCACAGCTGCGCAAGGCAAACCGTGTCCTCAGGAACTCCAGCATCCAAGCACTGAAGCACCTGATGGTATCTTCGGCTGGGCAGCAAGCGATTGACCAAGCCACCAGAGGGACCATTGTCGAGGATCTGATTCCGATCCTGAGCACCAACGATGCTCAGCTCCTGGGACCATCACTCACCATCCTGGCGTCCCTGGTGTCAAGCGACAGTGAGGGCATCGTCAGCCCGCAGATCACTACCGCCATCTGTGGTCTTGTCAACGTCAACGTTGTGGCGGCTACCCTGAATCCTCTTCTGGACCTGGTGACCCAGATTGGCACCTCTGGGAAAGGCGAGGCTCTGATGAGCAACATGCTCCAGGAAGGCATCAATGGCGACCCGACAATTGTCGGCAAGGTGATCGGCGCGCTACTGGCCTCTAGCGGCGGGACAGGCGGTGTCGACATCAACAGCTTTGTCCATGAGGCTGAGGTGTCCACGGAACCTGACAAGCGCAGCCTGGCACTCAGTGTACTGGGCGAGGCCGCACTCCGGCTGGGGCCCCGCGCTGCTCTAGAGCCAGAGACTTTCCTCAAACACTTTGGAGACGAGTACGATAAGTCGTCCATGATTGCAGCGATGGCTCTCGGGCGTGCTGCGGCCGGCAACCCACAACAGTATGTGCCTGTGATACTGCAAGGCTTCCAGGAGGCGGGTGTCAAACAATACCTGCTACTGCATTCCCTCAAGGAGGTTCTGCAGCAGAATATCGACATCAGCCAGTTTGCCGCTCCCATCTGGGACTGCCTGCTGGACGCGCCACAAGCCGAGGACAACCGTGCCGTTTCTGCCGAGTGTATTGGTCGTCTGGCGATTGTTGACCCCGAGACCTTTATCCCTAGGCTGAATGTAAGTCTGATCACTTCTTTCTGTGTCCGTGAATATGCCTGTCTTTGTTGACCGCAGGCTAACACTATCTGTAGAAACTCTTGGGTGACCCGTCCCCAAGCTTCCGAGGCATCGCCGTCCAGGCCCTACGGTACACTTTTGCAGACAGCGGTGATAAGTTCGATCATGTTCTGCAGAACTACCTTGTTTCGATGCTCACGACGATGCTCCAAGACTCTGAAATGGATATCCGTCGGCTGGGAATGACGACTTTGACATCTGCGGCCAACAACAAGCCTGACCTAGTGCTCAGTCACTTGAATGTCCTGATGCCATTCGTCCTGAGCGAGTCGGTGGTGAAGCCTGAGCTGATCCGTGAGGTTATGATGGGACCATTTAAGATCATGGTCGACGATGGCCTGGAGATCCGCAAGGTAAGAGTTTGAGACACACACACACACACACTATCCCCATCATCATCATCCGAGAATCGTTTGAAGGCTTACAAGGAGACTAATTTCAATGTATCTACAGGGTGCATACGAGTCGCTTTATGCGCTGATGGAGGTGGCACTGTCGAGGATTAGCATCATCGAGCTGTACGACCGGGTGATTGCGGGTCTCCGGGACGACAATGATATTCGGGCCCTGAGCAACCTGATGCTCTCGAAACTGGCCATCATTGACCCTCAGGAGACGGTGCGCCGTCTGGACACGATTGCGGAGGCGTTCCGGGCGACGCTGTCCACCAAGCTCAAGGAGAACTCTGTGAAGCAGGAGTTTGAGAAGCAGGAGGAGGCCTGCCGCAGTGTGCTACGGACGACGCTGCTGCTCGGTGACAAGCTTAAGGGAGCCTTCGGCCCGGGTCAGTGCCAGACGTGGTCAGCATATTGGGACTGGGTGAGCAAGGACTACGAACGACTGCTGCGGCAGCTCCGTGAGGAGAACGTGAAGATCGGCTACACCTGGGCGTAGGATGCTCAGAAGCCGATGGATCGGGATACTACGCGGGCCACCCGATTCTGATGGCTTCTTGGACGAGACGCAGTTGGAATCACCAAGGGAGTAGTTAGCAGTAGTCAGCGGCGGTAGTAGGCGGCCTGCTGCCCGACCAACCGTCGTCCTCTGCGCGCTTGTTTAGGTGATCAGGGTAGTGATCACGACATACACATCAAAAGCAAGCAGTGTGGTCCTTGTTCCGCAGCTGCCTCAAGGGCCGGATGAGCATTTTCAACAACGAAGACAGCCTTTTGTTATGAGATATTACTTTATCCCAACGCTGCATAGCATCAAAAAGAATGACAACTGATGATGATCCTAGACGCTCTCTCTCCATGATCAATCTGCAGCTATCGCTCAATTTTTTTTCTCTAACATGCGAGTCTTTGAGGATTGACTGTTATCCGTCCCCCTTTGCATACAACAATATTCAGGCGATGCTGCCATCCTCTTCTGGGATGCCAACAGGAATGTCATAGGCAATGTCACCACGGAGTAGTGCTCGGAGTAGTAAGACGCGGCTTATCGTCACCCCGGGCTTCTGCAGGGGAATGCGGCCGTCTCACCGTTAGCTCCAAGTCGGAGGAAACGATCCTACCCTCCGGTCTTCTTAGACTTGCAAGAAGGGGTGGAACTTAATTAATTTATTGAGTTTCTGTGTTGACTCTGTCGTCTTCTTCATCTGAAAGACGCTTCTCTCTCTTTGTCCGTTGTCTTGTGTTTCCTCTCTGTGCTTGTAGCGCCGGGGCTCTTATCTTTTCTCGAGTTCCCGCTTATCACACTGTTGATTCTCCATCCGACATAATCAATTTTTCTCCTGTTGTGAGACGATATATTGGGACGGGGGGAGAGAGCAGGAAGAGAGAAGAGAGAGAGAGCTAGCCGGAAACTCCCATTGATAATGTACGCTCCCACGATGCTCCTGGCCACAACGGCCACCCTCGCCGGCCTCGGCGCTGCACAGTTTCCTCCACCGCGCGAGGGACTCAGCTGGGTTCGCTCCCAGCACCACCCAGGAATCACAATCTCGTACAAGGACCCCCAGATCTGTGAGACGACGCCCGGGGTCAAGAGCTACAGCGGCTACGTGCACCTCCCGCCCAACTCGATCAACGAGACGGGCGAGACGCAGAACTACCCGATCAACACCTTCTTCTGGTTTGTGGAGGCGCGCTCGAACCCGCACCGGGCGCCGCTGAGCATCTGGCTGAACGGCGGGCCGGGCGGGTCGAGCCTGATGGGGATGCTGAGCGAGAACGGGCCGTGTGTGATCGGGGCGGACAGCAACTCGTCGGCGCTGAACCCGTGGGCGTGGAACAGCGAGGTCAACGTGCTCTTCATCGACCAGCCCGTGCAGGTGGGCTTCTCGTACGACAGCCTGAACAACGGCACCTACGAGCTGCTGCGCGACAACCCCATGGAGTCGGAGCTGTCGGGGGACGACGAGTGGTCGCCCATCAGGCTGCGCGACTTTGCCGACGGCGAGGTGCCGGAGCAGAACGCCACCTTTTATGTCGGCACCTTTCCCAGCCAGAACTTGACGCAGACGCCCAACTCGACTGAGCATGCCGCTGTGGCGCTGTGGCATTTTGCGCAGACTTGGTTTGAGGAGTGAGTCCTCTTCATTTTTCTTCTTCTCTCTTCTCCTCGTTGTTTCAGTCCTCCTCTTTTTTTTCTTTCTTTTCTTGTTGTGGACAGTAATACTCATGAGATGTAATTGTGAGAGAATCTACAGGTTCCCAAGGTATAAGCCTCATGATGAAAAGATTAGTCTCTGGACGGAGAGTTATGGTGGTCACTATGGACCAAGCTTCATGAACTGTATGGTTGAGTCCACCCCCACCCCCCCCCCCAAGCACAGATCATGACCAGAGATTGATCGACATGTTTTTTTCCCCTTCAAAATGCAGTCTTTCGCAAACAGAACGAGAAGATTTCGCGAGGTGAGATATCTGGGCCTGGCACGCACTACCTGCACCTCGACACGCTCGGCATCGTAAACGGGTGCATCGACGTGGAGGTGCAGGACGAGGCCTACTCATTCATGGCCTGGAACAACACATACGACCTCGTCACGATCAACGAGACGACCAAGCACAGGCAGCTATGGGAGCTATACCGCCCGGGAGGCCTCAAGGACCAGGCGGCCGAGTGCAAGCGCCTGGACAAGCTCCTCTCAGCCCAGCGCTCCTCGCAGGAGGCCCAGAAGAAGGAGGAGGAGGAGGAGGAACAAGTCGACCCGGAATACGTAGAGGCCTACTGCCGGAACCTGACCATGGCAAGCCAGGAGATCCTCATCCAGCCGTACCAAGAAACGCAGCAGCACGGCTGGTTCGACGTGACCCACCCGGCAGGCGACCCGTTCCCTCCCAACTACCACCTGGGCTACCTGAACCAGCGCTGGGTCCAGCGCGCCCTGGGCGTGCCCGTCAACTTCACGTGGGCCTCGGGCTCGGTCAGCCAGGCCTTCAACCGGCACGGCGACCTGGCGCGCGGCCGCCACCTCGACGCGCTCGCGGCGCTGCTGGACGGCGGCATCAAGGTGCACCTCGTGTACGGCGACCGCGACTTTGCGTGCAACTGGATCGGCGGGGAGACGGCCTCGCTGGCCATCCCGCACCGGCACCAGCGCGCGTTTGCCGCCGCGGGCTATGCGCCGCTGACCGTCGACGAGGGCCCGCCGTTTGTGCCGTACGGCCTGACCCGGCAGCACGGCAACCTGTCGTTCACGCGCGTGTTCCAGGCCGGGCACATGGTGCCGAGCTACCAGCCCGAGGCGTCCCTGCGCATCTTCGAGAGGGCCTTGTTGAACCGGGATATTGCCACGGGGACGGTGGATCTGACGCGCACGGGGGGCTGGGCAGGTGGGAAGGCAGAGGTGGAAGAGGAGAAGGACATCTTCAGCACGGTGGGCACGAGGGATACTTGGTGGAGGAGGAATGAGGTGTTGCCGTTCTCGGGGGGCAGTTGTTATATCCTGCAGCTCATGACGTGCTCGCGGGAGGATATCGAGGCGCTGAGGAACGGGACGGCGGTGGTCAAGGATTATGTTCTTGTAGGCGTTGACCATTCGCAGCAGCAGCAGTCTGGGGGAGGAGGTATGTTGGAGGAGGATGGTCAGCAGGTCCTGTTGGCAGACGACAACGAGTTGTAAAGGATGATGTGGTATGCAACATGGGCGCTGAGCGCATGTGAGGAATATATATATATATATCTCTCTCTCTCTTTATATCTATACGTATATGCATGTATTGAAATATAGCCTGTCCCTTTGTGCTTCTACACTGTGATGATATAAATTGCTGTCATGGCTGGAATACGTTTGCAACTTCATTATTGAGATCCAGGGTACAGTAGTAGATCAACATGAATTGTTTGGAAGTAGTAGTCAGAAGCAGAGCCGAAGTCGAGCACCATAGCTCTAATCCTTCCTTCAAACACGGTTACAACTTCAGGAACGGGGTACACTTTAGTAGCCCGAATATGGAGCACCTGTACCATATTCCCGCGGCGGAAGAAGCCGGGCAATCATCACAGCACCGAGGATAAATTATACGACTACCTATTGCATACTTGATAAACTCCACCTCTGGAATATCCATCTTCCAGTATTCCAAACCATACCCTTCTTCGTACATACCTTCCCTGCGCAAACAATCAACAACTAACAACTCTCACGCCGGATAGAAGACAGACAAGAGACCATCGTCGGCTGTATGGCATAGACAACAAGGCAGAAGGGGAGAGAAGGAAAGGCGGTCTTTCTTCTTCTTCATCATCATCTTCTTCTTCTCCTCCATAAAACAACAGTCTCGTCCACATTCATCTTTTCTCACCACCAATCACACCCGCCCACCGACCACCAACAACACACACAATGACAAACCTTTCCGTCCTCCTCCGCTCCCGCGCCTACTGGCAGACCGACCTGGACTTCACCCGCACCAACCCCAACCGCGCCCAGCACCTCCCCTTCCTCCTCCTCCTCTCCTTCGCCGCCGCCGCCGTCGACGTCTTCAGCGTGCCCTACCTGGGCGTCTTCACCGCCAACAACACAGGCAACATCGTCTTCCTCGCCCTCGCCGCCGCCCAGCTCGCCGCCGTCGACCCGGCCGACGTGCACCCCGTCGCCGCCCTCACCTCGCTCGCCGCCTCCTGGGCCGGGTCTGCCGTCAGCGGCCAGATCGGCAACGCCCTCGCCGCCCGCCGGAAGCGCTTCTTTGTCGTCGCCGACATCCTGCAGCAGGCCGTGCTGGTCTTCATCGTCGTCGGCCTCATCTGGGGCCGCCGGGTGCGGAGCGGAGACGGCAGCACCGAGTATGTCGCCGTCGCCCTGCTGTCCTTTTCCATGGGCTGCCAGAACGTCACGACCAAGGGCATGAACGGTCCCCCCACCATGCCCACGCAGGTCGCCACGGGGGCCATGGCGGATTTCTTCTCGGACCCGCGCCTGCTGGCACGCCGGAACCGGCCTCGTGATGAGCGGATCCTGTTTATTGTTGTCTTTTTTGTCGGCGGGCTTGTGGGCGGGCTGGCGTATCGCTATTATGCGCCACAGCTGTGTCTCTTGCTGACGGCCATCTTCAAGCTCCTGGCTGGACTCTCGCTGCTGTTCCTGCGTGTGGGACGCGGTGCTGGTGACGAGGAGAAGGAGGCTGGGGGGTCGACCGATAGCCCGGCAGAGCAGTCCAAGACGTGAGATAGTTTATATTTATTGATACATATATAAAGAAGAACTATATGTAGATGACCTGCTTCTCCCAGAGGTACCTGCATCTCATCTGCACACCTAGAGACACCTGAGGAGCAGATTCCGGACTGGTGATTATGATGATCTAGATCCTCTCTTGCCGCTCTGCTGTCCTCGTGGAGGGAGGGAGCTGGCCAGATGAAGCTGCCATTCAAGCAGTGTTGGCCAGAGCAGGTCTGTCCTGGGAACGAAGATAATGATGCCATCCATATCCAGATTCAGCAGCTGTGCTATGATATATATATGTTGTACACACAGCTGTAAAGATTCTTTACATCATTGGATCCATGTACAAATCATAAGATTGCGAACGATGTATTTATTCGTAGAAAAGTTCAATGAGAATGAAAAAGCGTAGCCTACAAGGTTCATAAGTCGCAAGCTATTCAATGACCCACGTGCGATATGACCAGACTCGATTAAGCCCAGGACAAATTACGTAGCAAATCATCATTGGAAACAGTCTCGTCAGAAACGAGCTGGGTCCTTCTTACCAAGTCACAGAGTGGTTTTTTGTGTAGCAAGCAGAAATCGACATCGCCTGACAGCACCTGCCGGCTGAACGCTCACGCAAAGACATCACTGGTGGCACGATTTCCACTCACCTTTGTCAAGAGAAAAGGATGGAAAGGTATAAACTGTATGCTTATTTAGCCGAGCTTTTGGCATCTAATCCTATGATGAAACCTCGGCGTGATGACTGACCGTTGACAATATAAAAATGAAACCAATGGAGAGCCCGGCGCTCGATCGTCGATGGTGCAGATCTGGCAAGCCGGGCAGAACCACGGCCGCTGCAGGATGGCTCGTACATGAAGATAGTTTCCTCTCAGCGGGGAGGGCTCAGCGGTCTGTTGAAACCGCCAACACGGTTCATGTACTGGCGATATTCAGTCTTTTTCTCCTTCCTCACCGCGCCGACATTGTTGCCCACGACCTTCTTCCCCTTGGTGGTGCCAAAGCCCCCAAAGCCCATCATCGCCGCCATGTCGCCCATGCCGTCGTCCTCCACCTCAAGGTCGTCGTCCTCGTCCATGGCCTCTGCTGCTGCGCCGCCGTCGTTTTCGTCGTAGTCGTCGTCATTTGGCCGACCCTGGTCGCGCTCTTCGTGGTAGCGGTCCTCCGGATCTCGGTTGGGGCGAGTATGGCCAGGCTCATCATCCTGCCCACCGGCCCTCCTCGACATCGAGTGCTGTGGGCTGAATTCTTCAGCAGCATCAGGCTTACTCCTCGTTGGCAGGTCTGTAGTGGCAGTGGTTGGGCTGCCAGGGTGGCGAGGAGACGCGGATCGCCGGCGGTCATCTGGAGGAGCAAAGAGGAGGGATGTTAGCACTTCCGTAGGCCATCCCCAACCAACACCAAAGAGACTGTCAGTCCTGCACATACCATTTCTGTGTCTAGGCGTACCATTGCCCCTGCCCCCGCCGCCGCCTCTCCTGTCGTAGCCTCTCGCACGTCGAGAATCGTAGTCGTCTCGTCCACCGCCGCCGCCGCCACCACGGTCTCGCCCTCCTCGCCCATCGCGTTGCGGCCTGTCGCGAGATCTGGACCGATCGCGTCTGCCGTCTCTGTCTCTGTTGTATCTACCGCCGTCTCTATCGCGGGACCTGGACCTATATCGTCGCCTGTTGTCTCGGTTGTCTCGGTTGTCTCCGTCATTCTCGTAACGTCTGCGGTCGCGGTCACGGTCTCGGTCGTCTCTGTAGCCACCTCCGCCCCTGCGATCGCGAGGCGCCCTACCACCGCGTCTCGACGAGTTGTCGGCCATTTTCTTCTTTTATTGAGCCAAGGTGTTATGTGATGATGGAAGAAGGTGCTGTCTTCCCAACGTGTCTCGGTAATGACTTGTTGTGGAATAAACAAAGGGCAGAGACGGGCTATCTCATCTTGGGTCGAGAGATGGTTTTTAGGTAGACGAGAGGAACGTCTCGAACAAGCTTTCGAGGTGGACCTTTTCTAAAGCGGCGGGCAGAGATGCGGCTGGGATAGGGCTGCTAATTAACTTACTCAGGTGTCAACTTGCAGGCATGACAGGTTCTTTTGCAGTGGGAAGGTGTATGCTACGGCAGGTTGCACAACCCCCTGTACTTTTTCTCTCTCCTTCAGCCAAACCCTGCCCTCAACTCACCCACCTGGAACAATCTCAACTCCAAGCATGTGACGATACTTTTCGATCTCAACCATATCCTAATTGTTGTTCATTCAGAGCTTCACAAAGCATGGCCCCTTCAGCACAGGCCCACAGGCGCTCCCACAGCCTCTTACTATTTCAAAAACTGCTCAACCTGAGAGACAGCGCCAGCCCATTGACCCTGGTTCTCGATACGCTGGAGCAGAGCGCCAGTCCTGCCATCCAGGAATTCATAATAAGAGCCAAAGTCTGTTCAACATGATTTAAACCCAGCATGAATATATATATATATATGTATCATAAATGTGTTCTCCTCGCTGACCCTTATCCCAGATTTCTCATACCAAGATCATCTTCATTTCCTTTGCCACGATCCAGAAACCCACCCATGCAGATATCTTGATCAAGGCTCGAGGCAAAAGTCTCGAAAAGTTGCGGTCCGAGATTGTATCTCACTGCCCAGCACCCACGGCACCACCGATTTCCAAGAATGCCTCGTCTTCTCCAAGTTCGTCCTCCTTCCTTGCTTGCTGCTCATATACCCCTCAACCCCACCCCCCCCCCCCTTTCCGCTGTCATCATCAACCACCTCCTTCAAGTCTATGGCGTTGTTGCTGTTGCTGATTCAATATAATCTCCAGAGACACTCCTCCTCATCGACGAGCTCAACCCCCTCGCCGCAAGAGCCCCTCGCCACCTGACCGCCTTCCTCTCCAGCCTCCTCACCCACCCCGCCATCTCCCTCGTGGCCACCTACCACGCAGACGTGCCCCTCTCCCTACGCCCCTCCGCGCTGAGCGAGTATGAGCCCCACCCCTTCACCCTGCTGAACCACCTCGCCACTGCCATCCTGCGCGTCTCCAGCCTGCCCCACGCCATCGAGCGCCGCCGCGCTCAGGACCGCAGTCTCGCCGAGCCCGAATTCGGTCTGGGCGAGGGCCGCGAGGGCGTTCTTATCGGCCTCCGCTCCTCCTCCGGCTCCGGTAGGGCGGGTGGCGGAGGCGCCGCAGTGGGGGAGGGCGTTGTCATCGACATGGAGCTACGGCGGCGGAGTGGGCGGGCTGTTGTCGAGCGCTTCGTCCTGACCCCTGCCCTCTCCTCGTCGCGGAGGGATGCCACGGCAAGTCTGTCGCTGCTGACGGACCACCCGCAGTTTGCTGCCGCGCCGGAAGATGCTGGGGGCGGCGAAGACGGCGAGGACCTTGCGGATACGACCTTCAGCCTGGGACTCACGGAAAAGCAGCGCAAGGACAGGGATGGGATCGTGTTGCCGTATTTTGATGCGCAGACGGACGTTGGGGGAGGGGAGGGAGGAAGGATATTGTACGAGATGGGGCGGGAGGATGACTTTGATGATGAGGAAGATGAGATATAGAGGGGATACCTGTAGACGAATACTGACCTCACGACTTCACGACCTCACGACTGATGCTTCTTTCAGCATGATTCTTTCAAGTCATTAGCATGGGCCGAGTTGTCATAATATTTGTCTTTATCCTCTGGGGCCTATCTACAACGAGCAGACTTGAGGTTCCGAGCTGTCCACGTCCAGGCTGCAAATTTCCCCCTTTGAACTGGTGCCGTATTTCTTCCAGCACATGTTCATTTGAAATACCCCAGCACTGCCTCCATACTGACCGCCTGCGCTCAAACGAATTGTAAATCATGTAAAAAGTTGGTGTGGGTTAGCTACAGCGCGGTTTGGGTACCCATCCTCACAGGCTCGGGGTTCTCGCTGTTGGAATCCATTGTGAGGCCGTTTGCCGTAGCCTCAAGACTTCCGAGGGCTGTACCATTGGAGAGAGGATCGGCATTAACAATAATTTCATCCTTGATAACTTCGGAAGACTGAGAGCCACCATTGGCGATGGGAGAAGAAGCCTTGTCCGCCTGGGCCGGTGTACTATCATCCGCCGTAGAGCAGTAGATGCTGTTGGAAGGTTTGGGGCTGCCCATCTCGGGCTTGGTCTCATAGGTAGACGCAACAGTCTCCTCCTTGGTCATTGCGTCCGCTTGCTCCTTCTTCTCTTCCTCCGAGGATCCGGAGTCAGCGTGAACGGCAATCTCATCACCGCCGCCGCCGTTGCTGACGACCTCATCCTCGGCAGGCTGACCACCACTTGACTTGGACGGAGAGTCGTCACCGCCTCCTCTAGACTTTGTGGGCCGCAGGGGCTCCGGTTTATACTCATCCGGGATGCTGGCGCCCCACTCCATCTCGACCTTGCGGATGTAGAAGGCGTCAAAGTCGCCCGCCGCGCGCTTGTGGTGAGCGGTCCAGGCGTCCTTGAGCCAGGTCGGGTCGTGCATGCCCTTGGCAAGGTTGGACGTGTACTCCTCGGCGTCGTGGCGGAAGCTGTTGTCATTGCGGAGAGACTCGAAGTTGGGACGCGCGTCTGGCGTGCCGGCGTGAAGGATGTGTGTCTCGTCTGGGAACAGGGCGAGGATTTCCTTCCTGTCCTCGCCTGTGAGGCAGTCCCAGGCAGCAGGCTGGAGGAGAAGAGACTTTCAGGCAGGTTCGAGAGTCAGCGGAGGAGATGATATCTAGTTTGGCATCAAAGACAACTTACCCGTAGATCCACGTCGACCAGAGGAGATCTGGTGTTTTGGGTCACATAGTCGGGGTCCCACTTGGTGGACTTGCGCTTCGTGACCTTGGCCTTCTTCGCAGCAGGAGGTCCGGCATTGTCCTCCTCAGGTGTTTTGTCTATCTGATATCGTTTGGGAGCAGTGCGGCGCTTCTTTTTTGTGGTGGCGGTGGAAAGAGCCGCCTTCACCCCCTGCTCAGGAAGCCCCTCATTCCCATCGTCGGAAGCAGTAGCAGCAGTGGTGGTGGTGGTAGTAGTACGCCTGGCGAGGTTTCTTTTGGAACGCTTGTGTGATGGTCGGTCGATGGCCATAGTCTCCAGAGCAGGGATCATCTCCTCAGTGTTGTTGTTGTCGTCGGCCAGGGTGTGTTGGCTGTTGGAAGAAGCTGGCTCGGTAGGCTGAACAACAATGCTTCTGGTATGTTCATTCTCATCAGCCGACTCTGGAGGATCTGAAAGGCCAGAACTAGACTGCTGGCTGCTCATGGGCACCTGCGAGTCCTTTTCCTGTGTAGCGACCATGGTGGTGTAGTTGTAATGGATGCTACAGGCAGGTGAAGCTGGCCAGACAGAAAGATAGTCCGACTGTTGGCTAGCTGCTTTTTGGGTGCTGAGGGATCCTCGCCAGAGAATTAAGATTGCTGTGAAATGGAAGAGAATGAAAGCTTGTGATGTCAAGAAACAGAGGCTCTTATTATTTCTTCCCCTTCTGAGAGGCTCTTAGCTTTGGTGAGGTTCGGGTGAGGTTGCAGAAGTGCCAGTGAGACAGGCCCTTGCATAAGGAAACTGAGAGGTCCTGAGCTGCAGTGCTTGTTACACGGAGGACTGGGGATTGGGACAGGCCAAGAGTTTGCCCTTGGAGAACATAAGGTCATTTTTTTCAAGAGGGAATCAATGGCAGATGTGTGTGTAGTAGCAGCAGAGAATGAAGGAAGAAAGAAGTCGGTTCAATGAAAGAAGGCTAGGGGCATCAGTTGGTTTGGCCTGGAGGTGGAGGAACATTTGATCTGGAGAACGAGGTCCCAAGCAATGGACCGATTGGCTCTCTCACTGCAACAACAAATGCCGACAGAGAAGACTTTGTATGCTAGGCACAGCAAACAACAGGCTGCTCAACAACCACAAATGAATTGATGAAATAGAACATCCTTTGGTAAGCAATGATTATCACGTCTTTCCCCAACTTAATTGATAGCAAGGCTGTCCCCAATTCCATGTTCACACTATCAACGGCCCCACATGAGCTAACAGTGATCCCGTGTACGATTGGCCAGCCTTGATGTAAGTGGCCCCCCCTGATCGCCTCGACATCCACTGAGACTGAACGCTTGCACTCTAAACAGGTTTCCCTTCCTGCAGGCCTGATCATTCGTGAACCCCCGAGCAACCTCCACCTTGGATCCTTTGTTGTGTATGAGCAATCCCTTCTGTCTGATAGCTTTGAGAAGTCTGTTTGAGTCAACTGTGGGCATCAAAGCAGGCAGACATAATAAGACACGCTAGAGAGTTAAGGACACGTTCGGGAAAAGAGACTCCGACCTAAAGCAGCTCTCTGTCTCTCTCTTCCAGAACTTGGGGACCCGCGCCGAGCACAGCCAGTCTCTCTTACCAACCACCAAGACTGCTTCTGTTGGAAACAACACACCCACCCACGAACTCCCAAGATGATCCGGTCAACACAGATAGCACGGCTTGATGGTATGATCATCCCCCTCTCGGAGCAGCCAGTCAAGAGCTTCAGAACTGACAAGACCACCCAACTCAGGCCTCTACCTCTGCACATCTGTCGATGATGAGGCAGTACGTATCCAAAAACCTCTCTCTCCCTCCTCCCGTCGTCTTCGTCGTCGCCCTTGTTCTCCCACTCCACAGCCAAGCATCGATCAGGATCTTCTAACATCCCCCTCCAGACCGAATCCTCCCTCTCCGAGATCAAATCCCAGATCAAACTCATCCTCCGGCGCCTCAACCGCAACGCCGAGCCCCAGGCCTCGATCGAGTCGGGCAACTTCACGATCCACTACCTCATCACCGCCGACATCGTCTACTTCTGCATAACCGAGCGCTCGTACCCGCGCAAGCTGGCCTTCACCTACCTCTCGGACCTCGCGACCGAGTTCACGACCATGTACCCCATGGCGCAGCTCCTCAGCCCGACCCTGCGGCCCTACGCCTTTATGGAGTTTGACAACTTCATCGCAAAGTCAAAGGCCACCTACAGCGACGCCCGCGCCACTCAGAACCTCGACAAGCTCAACGACGAGCTGCGCGACGTCACAAAGGTCATGACCAAGAACATCGAGGACCTGCTGTACCGCGGCGACAGCCTCGAGCGCATGGGCGAGATCAGCTCCCGCCTGCGCGACGACAGCAAGAAGTACAGGCGCGCCGCCGTGCGCATCAACTGGGAGCTGATGCTGAAGCAGTATGGGCCCTTTGGTGCCCTGGGCTTCATCATATTGGTGTTCTTGTGGTGGCGCTTCTTTTGAAAGAGGGGGGAGGGGGCGGATGGACAAAATAAAAGGGACGGGCGATCATGGAGTTGGGGGCGGTTTTTATTTTTATTTTCACGGCATAGCGAGGTGCTTAAAGATCCTGGCATGGTAGTAGTAATGATATCTGGGCAAAGAATCGCAGAGCAGTTTTATCGTCAATATACAACCGCTGTATTGCAGTGTTTACCCAGTCAAGCAATTCTGTGATCTGGATGAATGAGTTTGCAATCTGGCCCAAGTCTCTCTGTATATGGTGCTGTGAGAAAAATTCATTACGTAGCAGGCCAGAATTCCCCAGTATTATGCATTGACGAAAGACAAGCTACACATTGTGTATGATGATAAAGCCTGACGACTGGCTTTTGTGCTGTGGTATTTTTGTTTCGAGCGTAGACTAGGTCCTACGTTCTAGGTATAGATATATGTAAGTCGCTGAGCGAATGTGATGTACTCTGTTCCCCTCCGATATATGTCTGGAACGCCGAGGCCTATCCACGCTTCCGTTGTTTCTGGGCAAAGTACCCTCTCCCCCGGCGCCCTCGCTTTCTCGTGAACGAAATCGATCCATAATCATAATGCTGGTCTTCATATGCGCTGAAATACACCCCTCCTGGCTGGCTGGCTACATAACCACACAGTTCTTCGCAGCCGCCTGCAAGCTCGGCACGGCGACCGAGGTATGATACCACTCCAGGTGCTCCTGGAACGCCCTGAGGCTGCCGAACCCATTTTCGTCCTGGGCATACCTCGTCTCGTCCTCGTCGCCGGCCTCGTAGTAGTTATAGTCGTCGCAGTAGGGACACAGGATTCGAGCCTGCCAGTCCCCTATGTCCGGGCTGATGTGATTCGCGATCGCCAGCGGTGCAAAGACCACCGTCTTGTCCTCGCCCGCCGAGAGGGAGTTCCCGCGGGCCTGCCAGTTTGGCTGCTCGGTGACGCCCGACGCGACGGGGAGCGGGTCGAGCGCAGAAGGCATGGTGTGGAGGTCCTCCCAGACGATGAAGCCGTCGCAAAAGTCGCACGAGAAGGCGATGTCCCGGTCTCCGAACCGCTCGAACCGCCCCACGGAGTTGCATGCCGGCACAAGATCCACCAACGACGACCTGCGGCCATTCCCTTGCTCTTCTGCGTCGGGCTGCTGGCTGTACTGCTGCTGGTGCTGCTGCTGCTGCTGCTCCCGCTCCTGCTCTTCCTCACCATCGCTCCGAAGGTCGATCGTGCCCATCTCCATCACCTCGCCTGCCACCTCCAGTGAGCTCATCGTGGGCGTCTTCTGCTTCCAGCTAGGCGTCCTCTCCTTTCTGGTCCCTATCGTCGTCGTCGTCGTCGTCGTCGCCGCCGCCCTCGTCTTCACGTCCCGCGCGATCTCGTCCCGCGTGCTCTCGTACCGGCTCGCCCTGCGGCCCAACCCATACTCCTTCCTCCGATCATCGAGCCGCCTCTGCCGCCGGTACACCTCGAAGGCGCCAAGGCACCGGTTGCCGGACCCGCCGCCGGCGATGTCGGCCTGCTGGGAGGCGAAGATGCGCGCCGCGGCCCGGCGCTGCGCGCGGTGGAGGTCCCTGCGGAGATCGAGGGTGTCGCGAGCCCAGAGCGGGCTGATGGGCCCGCCCTGCCGGAGCCAGTCCTTGAAAGTCTGGCCGTGATAGATGAAGAGGGCCCGGAGTTCACGTAGCTCGTCGAGGGATTCGGCTGGCCGGCCCAAAATAAACAGATGTCAGTAGGTTGATTACGCAGAAAGCCGTCAAAAAGGATAGTGTGGGCACAAAAAGAGAAGCAAGGTTTCGGGGAGACGGGGTTTCGCGCCCTCCCGGCATGTACGTACGCCTCCTGTCATTCTCGTAATAGAAGTTCCCCTTCAGCAGTGGCCCCAGCTCCTGAAAGTCGGCCTTGGCCTCGTCCAGCGCGTCCTCGAGGGCGCGGACCTGTTCAAACTCGTCCGACGCCCAGTGCCTCTTGTCGGCGAACATGAGCATGCGCAGGGAATCGCTGATGGCATTGGCGATGTCGGCCAGCAGCGAGCCGACAGTCTCCCTGTCCTCCTCGTCGTCATCATCATCATTTTCTTCGGCCTCCCGCTCCCCCGCGTTTTTTTCCACGTTGCGCCCTTCTTCTCCAGCATGCTGACTACCACGGCTGTCGCTAGGGAAGTGGTGCTCCGTCACGATGACCTGAAGGGATTTTTGTTTCGCCTTGTGTTTGTATGTGGACGTGGGGTGGGCGTGGGAGGAGGAGGAGGAGGACGGTGTCGAGTTGTGTCGTCCACTGTCCGTGGGGTGGGCGCCGCTGTTCATCATTCGCGAAGGACGAATGCGTCTCCGTCTCTGTTGCGGCGGCTGCTGAGACTGGTCGGGCCGGTAGCAGCCGGCACATAATGCTGAAGAGAAAGAGCACACTGGTCGTTCGGATCGCTACTGGTGGTGGTGGTGCTCCTCCCCCCTTCTTCTTGTAGGCATGGAAGGAAGCTGAGGTCGTATTGGGGGGCGAGAGTGAGTGAGTGAGAGAGAGAGAGAGAGAGACGTGTGAGGTTAAGGTGTCTTAGTCGTTATCTACTCCGGACTAAAGGTTTTGGTTGGGATGGGCGCGGATTAGCTTTTCTTGGCTTTCTCCTGGGCTGATGACGTTTGGGCCCCCGTCTCAAAAGAGTTCGCCAATCGGACGAGTCAGAAAGGGGAAAAGAAAGGCAAAAAGAAACCCAGAGAGAAGGATACAATTGAACGTCAATCAGAATGTGCTGCGCAGCATGGCGGTGGGGAATGGAGACGAGACGAGAGATAGAAGCAAAGCCCCCCACCCCACCTCTCGCAACGTCCGAGTTACGTAGCTGTCGACAGGTCTCTGTGCAACGAGCAGTGCCTATCCGGGGGGTTCCTTGGCAGTGTTTGACAGTGGAATGTGGGCCGCGTGGCATTGTACTGCGTTGAACGAAGAGCACTGCCCACTGTCAAAACCACCCACACTCAAGTCACGGAGTTGCAGTGCTGTTTCTAGCCAAGCTCCAAGTTCATCAAGGTGCGTCTGGAGGGAGGGAAGATTCCGAAGAATCCCAACTAGTACACAGAAAAGAATACATAAATAAGGTAGTAGTGCATACAACTTTGTGGCATAATACAAAGTATGGTTGGAGAAGAGGATACCAGAAATAAAATTTGAAAAAAATATTTGAATATAACTGGTGATGGCAAGTCACATATAAAAATCAATGTTTCTCACCTCTACTTCAGTCGAGTTGATTCGCTATGGTAGAAAAGTACTGTATCAATGAAGCGCTGTCGTCGCAGATTTCACGACGCCATCCAAAGTCACTGCTCAGACTGGGTGGTTCTTCAGGCCTAGACCGACTCGAAGGCCCTGGTGGGAACACACTGGAGTTGAACCCCTGGGGTCCCGTCAGCAATGGACCCGCTGCAGAGTGGTACTCGCTGGCCCAGTCTACACTAGCACATACGACAGTACTAATGTGCGTCGGCGGCCGCCTGATGCCTCCAGTGCTGCTGCAGGCTTCGCCCACCCGGGGGCTTTCGGATGTGTGGGTCCTAAGCGCATGCCGATTACTGACCGGGGCTTTATTACGAGGATCCACTTTCGAGGCTCAGTCTGCTGCGCTTTGCATGGTCGGTGAGGTGAATTATGAACTATGAACTTGGGATGGACCAGCAGTGACGGCATCGTGAAGATGCCAATTTCTATGCCCCCAATGTGCATATGCGTGCAGAGTCACCCAAGACATCTGTTCTATCGTGGCGCAGCCGGACCAGTCACGAGCACTCAACATGCTTCGACCGCCATCTCTCTTCCCCCTTCTCTCGCTCCCACAGACACACACTCCTCTTTCGCTACTTTCTTTTGGTTGCTTTGCCCTTGCTGCTGGCACCGGTTGTCTTTGCGCTCGAGGCCTCCTCTGATGACGCAGGAGGAAGCTCCTTCTTGGCATCGTCCTGCTTCTTTTCCTCCTTTTTCTCCTCCTCCTCGTCGTCTCCGCCCTGTCCAAACTCATTGACACGAGTGTAGTCAATCTTGTAAGCCCATCTCTGGTAAATATACACAAAGAATATGATGTCGTCTCTGAACGTCGCCAGGCGATGCAGGAAGGGCATCTTGATCGTAAATGCAAACAGGTCATCGATGAACGTGTTCAGGAACTTGTACATCATGGCCTTGCCCGGCATATGTGCCACGCTCTTGAGCCTGTAGTTGATGTACAGCGCCGGCACCATCATCAAGAATCCGTACGCATACACCGAGCCCACAAGGGTGGTGATGATAAACGAGTACCACGACTTGTGCTCGTCGTACACGAGCGAGTAGATTGCGTAGGCGATCAGGAGAGGAGCCCCGACCCAGTACATGTACTTGAAGGCGATCGCATCATACTCCTGCGTCTTTTGCTCCGTCTCGCTGAGCTTGTGCTTATCCTCGAAGACGATGTGCTTCGGAAGCCATGAGCCGGGCGGGGCATCGCGGACCCTGATGTTGACCACAGTCGTAACCTTCCACAGCTCGATCACGATGCCGACGCCCTGTGTGCCCAGAATCATCCAGCTGGTGTTTTGTGAGTTGTCCACCAGGTAGAGGAAGATGATGGTCTGCATAAAGACATTTGCCAGGATCGTCCGGACAGAGATGCCCACGTTGTCCTTCTTCTTGCGGTAGTGTGCAATATCGGAACCAAAGGCCAGCGTCTCGAGAAGCATGTGCGCAATGCTGACGACAATGGTGATACCAAGAAGGATCGGGTTGGTGTCGAGGAAGATCTCTTTCACCATCTCGATTTCCGACCCATCACCGCCACCAGCGACGGGATTGCCAAACGCGGCCTGGCGCGCAGATTCACGTCCGCCCAGCTCGACAGAGGCCATCAGCTGGAACTTCCAGTTGGCAAGGTTGTTCAGCTCGATGTGAAGCGGCAGCGTCTTGACAGTCTCGTTGACCGGGTTGAAGTGGCTCTTGAGCTGCCAAAAGCCATTGACGAACAGGATAGGGTAGTACCACGAGTTCTGACCAGACCCATCTCTGGCACCCGTAGGCTCGAGGGTGATGAATTGGCGGGCAGCACCGTTGGTCGTGGGGTACATCATGGTGCCAGCACCCGGGACGAAGGAGATGGTGGTATTCGGGTGGTAATAGTTGCCGATGACGATAGAGCCAGCTTCGGCAGCCTCGGCCTCCTCAGCCTCGGTGAGGTTCTTGTTTTCGAGGAGACTCCGGGTCTTGGCAACTTTTTTCTTGGGGATATACTGGGTGAACGGGTAGAGGAAGTAGTATGCCTTGGAGGGGTCGTATGGCTTCTGCGTCGGATCCAAGTTGACCCCCTGCTCATGCAGGCCGACATAGAAATGGCCCCAGAGGGTTCCGTTGTTCTGAACAGACGCCGGCACCGTGATGGTCGTATCTATAGTGCGCTTCTCGCTCCAGTTGCCCAGGTTGTACTCGGTCTCTCTGAAGACAACCATATCCTCGGGCGTGTCTCTCAAGGGCTTGGGCTTCATGGACGGCGAGAGGGTGATGATGATGTCGACCACGCTGTCGTCGGGCCACATGGGAGCGATCTTCTGTGGCACAGGATTCCAAGTAGCACCCTCGTCAAGCTTGTTGGGTCGGAGCGCATAGGCAGGGACGTCACCCGTGTTCGTGGGCACCTGAACCGCTTGGCCGTTGGCGTCGGTGACAGTCTTGCTCTGCTGCGGGGCAGGCATAAATTGCTTCATGACGAACTGCATACCGAAATAGAGAGTAGCTCCCCATACGAGGCGCGACATGATTGAGGACTGGGAATGGGCATGCTGCCTGTCAGCGCGCCGTCATAGTTTGTTGGCTTCTGGATGAGGGAGGAGGGCGCATGGTTCAACCAAAGCAACTTACGCCGCCTTGCTCCTCTTGCGCAGCAGGCGCTGCGCCTGCTGCTCCGTTTCCTTCAGGCATTGTCAAGATAGTGACAATGACACTGACACTGAAACTGGCACGTCCTAGATTCTTGTTGAGGCCACAATGGTCAGGGGGCAGACAAGTCAGCCAAGCCTGTTTGTGTGCTTGTGTATGTGTGTGCTAAAGGGAAATTTCTCGGGCGGCATCGCAGCAATAGCAATTGCCACGTACTATCAGTACAGATAACGGAGCTTGGACGAGCTCCTGCACGTAGGCTCTGGCCTGGGACTAGATCAATACCCTAGGTAAGTACCCACTGTGGCTAGGCGAGCTTGGGGGCTTGCGGGGCCCTGGAATGATGGCCCCACACAGGCCCGAACTGCTGGGATTCCTTGCCCGCACTTACAAAGACCAGTGGTTTATTTTCTGTTATTAGCATTTAGGTAAGGACTTAGAAGTAGACAGTTAATTAATATGCAACTGAGAACCTAATTGGTCTATTGCCTGGCACGGTCATTCGAAGTATATTTACTGTACACAAGTCTTTTATAACACAAAGGCATGTGACACTGACCTTGATATCTTGTATGCTAGTTGCTAATTATCAAGATACGGCCGTTATCCTATATCATATTGCGTCTCGTGCTGTGTCTTCCTCCTGGTTCCTCTGATCTTATGGGGAGAGAACACCATGTTTCTCGTCACATTACGTCGATCCTAGCCAACGTTTTACCTCAGCTTTCGAGAACTCTGACCTCTTGCCAGGCGAGACGTTTGGCTGTGGAGAGAAAGTTGAGGATCCGGCCGTCTCTCTGTTACCAGAGGAATGTGGTTCCTGCATATTGACGTCTTGTGTTGGCACATTGTCCGGTTCGTCAATGTCCATTTCGTCAGCGCTGCTACTTTCGGTGCTGGTCGAGATGGCGTCCGCTTCATCATCGAGGGCAACATGCACTCCAAAATGCCGAAGAGTCCTGGCCATTTCCCTCTCTATCAAGGCTTGGCCAAGTGGGGATTTGGACAGCTCGATCATCTCCGTCACTTTATTGCAAAAGTCGTCATCTGCCTCAGCACTGAACTCCAACCTGTCGCCCTCCTCATCTCGTATGAAACGGGCCGTCTCGCCACGTCGTCCACTGGTGTTTGTCCGAGTTCCCGCGCCGCTCTGGGGCTGCCCGTCTTGAGCAGCATTCTTCCTGTTGGCAGCAGCTTCGGCAGCACCTTGGGCCGACAGCTTTGTGATGCCAGACCTGCGGAAAGCCTTGGGCAGCTTGAAGGTTAGGATCATTGGCACCAAAGCCAAACCAGACATAATGAATCCGCGAGCAGCTGCATTGAAGGTTATGCGTGCCAGTACGTCTGTACTGAGTCTTGAATGTTTACGTGAAGGATGTCTTGATGTGGTGTACTCGGAGAGTAAGAATAGTCGGCGGAGGGCTCGAGGTTGTATCTGTCTCGGCCGTGGAAGAGGGTGCGTTTGTCGACATGATTATTTGGACAAAATGCAGGTAGGCAACCAGGGAGAGGTAAGTTGAAAGAAGAATGACAAGCAGAGAAAGCACAGCAGGGAGGGCTATCCCGCGTCTATGTATGTAATTAAGTCAGATTCTCTCTCGTTGATGGAAAGATCGCTCTCACTTTATACTGGGCTACTTCTCCTCCGAGCAGTCAGGTCAAGCAAGTACTTAAGTGAGTAGGCAGACAAGTATAGAGCAACAGCATCGTGTATCTATCTATCTGCAGCCAACACACACTCTGGGGTATTATTGAACCGCAGCCCAATAGCATCTATTGATCGAGTAGCAAACACCTTATCTCGTGATCCATATCAAGTATAAATATAACAGTTTCCAATTTCAGCACCATACCCCTGTACCAACAGTCAACTGAACGAGTCATAGCATGTCTCGCAAATACAACTCGTGGCATGGTTTTGATGCTGACAATTGGTCAGCTCGCTGAGGAGTGCAGCTCGACCAGGCAGCACCAGGAGGGCATCCAATGAGCGGTCAAGTATATGCATAGACGCCGGAAGCGATACCATGGGAGGGCTGAGCAGAAGGTATTGAAGACATTCACGGAACCCCACCTGATAAGTCCCGGCGACTGTCGAGACCTGGCTGTAACTTGGGGGCTGAGTGGTTTGGGCGACCGACCACACGAACGGCAGTGTAATGCGTCGGTGTGTAGTCAAAAATGGCTCATTGTTCATGGTTCTGAAGATTGAAAGTCTCAGCAAACATTACACCCCACTGCAAGGTCGATGGCGGCATGGAAGTCATCATGTGCACCCATGACAAATTTGTTTGATTGTTGAACTAATAACTACCCATTCCTACTTTGTCCTCCCTCGGATTTTTGTGCTCTTGCTCTTGGGAGTCTTCAGACTTGAGCGTCCTCAGTCGATCAACCGAGACCAAATATGCCCGACTCGCCCTGCGTTCTTATTTGTGTTTATATTCATCACCTTGTTGAATAGTAAACACTATGGTGGGAGTGGAGAGTCGTATGTCAAGAACACTGTGCAATTATGATTGCGTACTTATATAAGTATTCCTCAAGTTGAAAACTACAAGCGTGGTTCCTCTCCGTGTTCTTACTTCTCACCAGTGCCCTTCCCAAAATTATGTATTACATCCTCCTTCGCCATTGCAAGACACAAAAGCACACACTCAACCGTGTTGCCAGAACGACGTGGTCCCTTCCCGCGCATGCTTGTCCAGCTCCACCATCTCCTCGTCGCTCAGCATCCACTCGTCACTCGCCGCCCTCGCGTTCTCCTCGGCCTGCTTCGAGTTCTTCACACCGCCCAGCGGGATCGCGCCCTTCTGGATCACCCACTTGAGCGCCACAGCACTGAGGCTCACGCCGTGGTTCCCGCCCACCGTCCGCAGGGCCTCGATGAGCGGCGCGAGCTCCTCCATGGGCACGTCGCCAAACCTCCGACCCGACGGCGGCGGGTTGTCCTTGTTGTACTTCCCCGTCAGCCGGCCCATGCCCAGCGGGCTGTAGGCCATGAGCACGATGCCGCGGGCCTTGCACTCGGCAAGCAGGCCCGAGGTCTCGGGCCGGGTGCGCAGCAGGCTGAACTCGACCTGGTTGCTGGCGAGGCGGCAGCCGCGCCTCCTGAGGGCCTCGTCGACGCGGATCATCTCGTCCAGGCTGTAGTTGCTGACGCCCACGGCGCGCGTCAGGCCCAGCTCGACGCACCGCGCCAGCGCGCCGGCCATGCTGTCGACCGAGTTGAGCAGGTGGATGGGGCCGTGCACCTGGTACAGGTCCATGCTCTCCAGGCCCATGCGCCGCAGGCTGCCGCGGCACGCGCTGACCATGCCCGTGCTGGGGAACAGGCGCGTCGGCGGCCAGGGGATGGGCAGGAACTTGCTCGCGAGCACCAGCCTGGCGCGGAAGTCGTCCTGGGTCAGCGCCGCGTCCGACCGCAGCTTGCCGATGATGCGCTCGCTCTCGCCGCTGCCGTAGACCTCGGCCGTGTCGATGAAGAAGAGGTCGTGCTGCGCCATGGTCCGCCAGGCATCGTCGAGGTCCTTGACGGCCGACGGCGAGGCGTTCTTCCACGTCATGTTGTCACCCCATGACCACGAGCCGATGCACAGGTTGGGCAGCGGGATCGTGCCTGCGGATTCTCGGGCGCATCGGAGGCTGAAGCGTGCCGTTGTTGTTGTCGCTGCCGCCGCTGCCGCTGCCATTGTGGCTGAGGATGAGTTCTGTCTAGAAGGCACGTGGTGTGTGCGTGTTTGTGTGTATTGTGTGTCTTGTTATCGTGTCGTGGCAAGAGATGAACATCGGCTGGCATACTTTACTATGTCATTGGAAGGCCGCCCCGGTTTTATATCAACTCGCACCGGATCGAGACCAGCTTGAAAACCTAAAACGTCACCGGCGGTAGGCACGGAAAAATTCACGATTCCGGCCCGAGCCAAGCTTATAGGTCGCTCGCATCCTTTATTTATTATTATTATTTTTATTTTTATTTTTCTGGGCAGTCGAGTATTGTTGATCCAAACTATCCGTTGAAGGATAATGGTTTAGGCGCTGTATGGTGTGGATTCCTTACTATTCGTAGTAATTAATAGTAGTAGCAAAAGCAGTATGATCTTGCGCCGCTAAGGGCACTTGTTTCAGAGCAATAGCAAACCCGCCCGAGTACAGTTAACTTGTCAAGCTGTCAAATTCTCCTTGATTGAATAAATTTGTATCTTTTCCCCCTAGCAAAGATTCTATAGATCTAACACGTCGGCTAGGTCGTGGATATCGTAGTATATACATAGACATACATGCATCATGAGCAATCAAGGTCATTCAGCCCGTATCTCCTTGGGGGAAGGGCTACCAATATTAATACCACAAAGGGCCTTTGTGCTGGCGTGCGCCAACATGATGGCACCAGAAACTCCGTCGCTCAAGAGTCTTCTATTACCGAAAGTGAGGTAGCCTTGCAGGTATAAACTCGTCGTCATCTGCACGCAGTTTAGGCCGGTCGTCCTCTGACTCTGTCGGATTTCGAGGCCCTCTTGTCTTCTGCCTTTCCTCCTCCTCCTCCTCCTCCTCCTCTTCTTGAGCACTCCCCTGGGCTTCATCCTGCGCTTCTGGGGTGGTGGCGGCGGCGGCGATGACCTCTGCAGGTGCCTTCTGGGGACTGTACGGTCGCGGTATCTCCTCGACACTCAACATGGCACTCTTGGCTCTCGACTCAGACTCGCCAGAGCTGTAGTTCTCGCTTGCCGACAACCCACGCTCGCGGGCCAGCTGGGTGGCCGCCTCCCTCTTGCGGGCGACCTCCTGGTCCTCCTGCCGCTTGACCTGCTCCTCCTCGCGGCGCAGGTCCTCGATCGAGGAGGCCATGAGCGAGTGCGTCGAGCTCTCCATGTTGGGGCTCGGCTCGCCTGAGCTCCTCCTGCTCCGCAGCGGGGATCTGGACGTGCCCGATGACAAGGTCGTCGCCGAGACCGTCCTCGACACCCGCCGGCTGCCAGCTGGCCGTTTGCCCTTGGTTGTGCTCGAGCGGTCGTCCACCCTCTCGAGGCCCACGGCGAACTCGTCATCAATCTCCAGCGCGTCCTCGTACTCCTCGCCGTCGCTGGGGAACAGATCGCCCCTCGACCTGTACGAGTCCGACGTGTCACCCGAGCCGCCCGTACCACTTCGCTTCCGGTTCTGTGTCATGATGATCTGCGGGCGGACGTCTCCCTCGTCTCCGCCGTCCGAGTCCAGCAGCGGCTGGTTCTCGTCCGGGTGACTCGACGCGCCGGGGTGGTCCTGCAGAAAGGCCGCGCTGGGTTTGTACCGCAGCGTGCCTCCAATCTTCCACGGCAGGCGGCCCAGAAAGCCCAGAGGCGTTGTGCTCGGTATGATGGTGGGGTCCTCCTCGTCACTCTTGCGCCTCCCGCCGCGCGTGCCGTAGCTCATGCCCCTCTTCCGCCTCGGCTGGTCGCTGACCTCACCAGCATGGCTCCTCCTCGATGCGGCGCCGGACCCGCCGATCAGGCGGTCCCAGTCTTCCCCCCTGGTGGACGCTCCACCGCCGCCGCTGCCGCCGCCGCCGTGCAAACCTCCTCCCCAGCCGCCTAGTATACCAGGCCCGCTCGAGTTGGCGAGCAATTCGTCGTCGTCGTCCCAGTCATCGTAAAAGTCGAAGGTGTACTCGGCGCGTGTGGCATACTGGTGATGTTCCCTGGCGCGAGCCCAGCGTGCGCGCTCGTCGCGGTCGCCGAAGCAAGGGGCAATGCATGGCTCGATAGCGTTGCCCACGGCGCCTAGGCATGGGTTGATGTAGTCCTGCTGGAAGGTCCAGATGCCGGCGGCGGCGTTTTCGGTGACGGCTTCGGTGGTGTGGGAGATCTGGTTCCAGCGCTGGCGGAGGCGCGGGTCTTCGAGGAAGTTGGACATTGTGCAGTCGGAAGAGTAGGAGGACCGGATCAGATGGGTGTATATATGTTTGTATGTGTGTGTGCGCGCAGCACGGCGCAGAACAGGACAGGCGCAGGGTGGTGCTGTAGAGGGGCTGACAGCCCCCGTTCAGTCGTGGTGTGGCCTCGGTATCGTCACTGGAGGAAGGGAGAAAAAGGATGGGTCGTGGAACGCAGTCGCGAGATCGAAGGGGAGGGCGGGATTCGACACCCTCTGGTCAGTGTAGCAGTAGCAGCAGTAACAGCAGCAGGAGTTCTAATAATAAAAGAAGAAGAAGAAGAAGGAAAAGGAGTAATTGAAGAAAAGAGAGGTCGAGTCGTAAGAGCGTCAATTCGACCAACGAAATGTATCACAGACGGCGATCCGCACTCGAGTTCGTAAAGTACCAGAGTCAACTGTGTCAAAGTTGTTCGTCGAGGACAATGACAAGTGACAATGACGTACAGACTCTGGCACCTGCTCAGCAGCACACTTAAAAAAGAGGACCCTTCATCTAAACAAACAAGCGCCCGCTGCTCAGAGTTGAAGATGTCGAGGTCTCCCGACGAAGGGACCTGGAGTGTGTGCCACCATTGAAAGAAGAGACAAAAAAGGGGGGTTCTCGAGAATCGAACAGGACGGACTGGTAAGGATCGTTTGTAGCTTGGGAGCTTCTTAGGATTCCAGTCAGTCTGATGGGGAACAAAGTACTGTATGCTGCCAACTGTGCAACCGGCCTAGACAATTTCGTGGTTGAGCCTCGGGTTGATCAGTGTAAACCTTTGTTGGTACGAACCAGAGACCCCACGGCCGTCTTCAGGGACAGGCACGTCAGCTTGGGCTCCAAATGCTCCCCAGACTGGGGCCGGCGAGGGAGGTACGCTGCTTTCGGCAAGGAGCCGCCGCAAAGAGCCGCTACTTCAGAACAGTATTTCACCTGGAACCGCCGTGCTGGAGCCTGAGCCTGAGCTGCTCGCGAATATCCATCCTCACCCGTCCACCACGATGCTCCCTTCACTACTTGCACTTTGATTCTTGATCATTCTTCTCATTATGAATCCGATTAACATAGTATATTTTTCTAAACCTCTTCTTTACCGGACAGGAAGAGGATGGGAAAGGAAACGGACAAAACAAAAAGTATAGAATTAGTCTGGCAAATATTCTTCCCTACTCGCCAAACTCAGAAGACATCCGTCCCTCTCGACTGGGCTCATCTCACTTCCTGCATTCATAGGACTTGCAATACAATGAATACTGTTGCTCACTCATAAATTCTTGCTACGTCATTTGAGCATATATCCTACAGCACAGCGCTCAAACAGTAGACCAAGAAACTATCTCGTCTGGACTATGCAACTCACACAAGGCTGTTGTATAGCAAGCACCTCAGGGCTGCCAGCCGGGAATATGTACACGTACTAATAATCCTGCCTCATGAAATGACATTTCCCACACAGATGCCACACACACACACAAACAAACACACCCCTCTTAGTGGGCGCCGTTGACAGTCGCCGTTTGGGGGGCAGGAGGAGGCCGCTCTGGGCCGTAGGGTTGCTGTTGGTGCTCAACTGGCAGTTGACCCTGGTGGGGCCCTTCATCCTCTGTCTCCTCGTCGTCTTCCTCGTACTCCTCCTCGTCCTCCTCTTCGTCACCCTCGCTGCCTTCGTCCCCTTCCTCGTACTCCTCTTCGTCCTCCTCGTACTCGCTCTCCTCGCCGCCCACCTCGCCCTCGCCCTCGGTGTAACAGCCCTCCACCGTGCCCTGCATCCCCTGTGGGATGCCCCGCCCCTGCTGCTGCATCTGCGTGATGATGCTCTTCAGCTTCTCGTTATTTTTGCGCTGGTCGTCGATGTCCTTGAGGTGTTTGTTCCGCTCATCGGCCATCTTGAAGATGTTGGAGTTCATCTTCTCGTGTTTGCGCTTCAGGTTCTCATTTTCCTTCTCGAGTCGCTTTGTCTTCTTGGACATGTCCTCCATCTCCTTGCGGAAGGTTAGGAACAGGTCGTTGCTGTTGTTTAGCGTATCCTCTACCTGTTTGAATTTATCCACATAGACATTCAGCTGAGTCCGGAGTTCGGTCTCAGTCTTGGAAAACGTCTGCACCTGCGCATTGAGCTGCCGGGCCCGCGCCGCCTCGGCCTCGGCAGTCTTCTTCTCCTTGTCATACTTGGAGAGATGCCACTGCAGCTCGAGCTCTTTGGTCCGCAGGAGCGCATTGAAGTGCAGCTCGCGCAACTCGTACTGCTCGATAAAGGACTTGAACCGGGCCCTAAATCTGCTAAATGATTAGACTGGGGATTCCGAACCGCTAAGACGACAAGATGGGCCCGGTGCACACATACAAATCGTCAAGGCCCATGTCCACAACTTGTTTCCTCGGGTTCTCCTTCTCCTCCTGGTAGTCCTCCAACGTTTGCAGCAGCTGTGCGTACTTGTCGTCCCAGGAGGTCTCGTTGCGCCGTTGCGTGTCGGTCAAAGTCTTGTTCTCGTTCTACAAATTCAACCGAAAGACGACATGTCCTGCGTCAGCGCAAATCACAACGGTGGCGGAACCGTGTCCCTCGGGGTTGGTTATGGTGTATAAAGACCTTAAGCTTGTTGTTCTCTTTCTGCAGCTCTCGGCACAGCTTCTCGAGCTTCTCCTTCAGCCCGTTCTGCTTCGTGAGCTCGGAGCGGACAGAGTCCTTCTCCTTCTGCAGCTGATCGGCCCTTTTCTTATTCTTGATGTTTTCCCTCTCGTGCCGTTTCATTTCGGCGAGCAGGTCGGAACATCGCTTAGTGAGGTGCTCAATCTTCTGGATCTCGCTCATCTTGGCCGTCTGGGAATGTAATTCGCGATTTGCCTTCTTCACCTCCCGCTCTGTTTTGTCAAAAAGAGCATGTCAGCAAGCACACTTGGCACAAATATGATCATAGCCCCGCTTCAGACACCATCGCCATCTATCCCCGCCTCTACTTCCGGTCACGAGACATGTCGGTCTGTGTTGCAGATGGCGCCCACTGCCTAAAAGAAGGAACAGAACGACGTGTAAGGGCTGCCCCCCTACAAGTTCCACCATACATATACATAGATCCTCTTCCCTTGAAATTGGGGGGCCTAGAGGGACAGCAAGCATCAACACGCACCGATCTCAGCCTCCTGGTCCTTCTCGCCGGCGGCATCATGCTCAAGCTGCGATATACGTTGGGCGAGCAGTTTGGACGTCTCGTTCGAGTCGAGGGGTTTCTTCGCTTTCGCCCCGCCGGTCTTCTTGCTGTTGGCGGTATTCGGCGCGGCGGCGGGGGGTGCAGGAGGCGGCCGAGGCTCCTGTCCTCCAAGGGAGGGGGCCACATGGTGGTGGTGGTGATGGTGGCCGTTGGGGACATGGACGTGCGCAGGCGAGACGTGGTTGTTAGTGATGGGGTTGCTGGTTGGGCCGTGTGTCGTTCTGGTCGCATGGGGCGCGGCAGAGGCGGACATCTTTCTTCGTGGAGGCAAGCCAAAGCCGTGGTGTTCGTAGCGGGAGAATAGGCGCGAGGGACGTCAGTAGTGTGGCTTTGGGAGCTCAGTTGGATGAACCTGTCCTGATCGCTGATCAGGTGGTCATTGGCGCGGCGGGGACGGGCCCGTGAGGTGGTTAGGGTAGAACGTTTGTCTGGTGCTGGTGTTGGTGTTTTGCTGTGGTGCACCACGGGTTGAGGTCGCTGGTTGGCCTGGCGTCGTTTGGAAAGACTTTTTGCGGGAGGTGAAATGAGGTTCTAGCGGGTGACTAATGGCTGGGGCAGTGGTTGAGGTTTAGCAGGGTCGCTCCGCTGAGGGCAGTGTTGTTCCACCGGGCGAGTCAATCCAACAACCAAAAGCCTCGTTTTGCAGGGGGTCAGTTAGTACCTCGCCAGTCACAAGGGGCGGGCCTAAACGGGCTCCCTTGACATGGAAAAGGAACAAAGCAGCACTGCCGCCACGCTGTATTGTCATTGGGTGGGAAATAATTGGTTGGGAAAGTATGTATGCATATCATATGCTCCTAGCCGCAACTCTCAGACGCAAACCGAAGGTCCTCCTCGTATCCTACTGTGCATGACCAAATGACAATCATAGATGATTCGCCTGCGGTGCTAGCCACAAAGTGATGATGGGGTTACCAGGTGAGGGACACTTCCGTGCTCACAGGACCCCACCTCGCTTCCCTGGGCCTGGGTCTCAGTTAGGGCACCCCGCCACATCAGGCCACAGTCCCTAACAGGTACTGGGGGTGGGGGCAGGACATGCCCTGTAGCTCGGCCGCAGCTCACCGAGGCTAAAGACGTCACTCAGCGGCAGCTGGAACAAAATTTCAGACATCTCATACACGCCTCATCTTAGCCTCACCTTCCTGGGTACGAAGTACCACACTGCCACGCTTCGGCCTCATCACCCGTCCTACCCGTCTCTTCAGTGGCAGAAATAGCTCTGGCTAATCTGCTCGAGGCGCCTGACCTGACTGAGTAGTGTGTTGCTTCTGCCTCTGGGGCGGGGCGCAGGGGGATCAACAAGCAAGGGCTCGACTCCGACTATCCACGTTGAAGTCACAGTCAAGCTCATGTCATCAACCATGCTGCGCAGCGCTGTCAACAGTGCCAAGAAGGCCGTGACGGAACTGTCACAGTTTCCCAAGGCGGGCGAGAAGCTTCATGGCTTCACGTTGCTCCGGACCAAGCATGTGCCGGAGCTCGAGTTGACAGCCCTTCATCTGCAGCATGACAAGACTGGTGCCGAACATCTTCACATCGCCAGGGACGACAGTAACAATGTCTTCTCCATCGGATTCAAGACCAACCCTCCGGACGACACTGGTGTACCACACATCCTCGAACACACCACCCTGTGTGGAAGTGAGAAGTGAGCTGATCGCCGTCATTGTCATGTGTGGATGGTCGAGAGAGAGAGAGAGCTGACAGACCCCAGGTACCCCATCCGAGATCCATTCTTCAAGATGCTCCCACGCACCCTCTCAAATTTTATGAACGCTTTCACAGCATCAGACCATACCTTCTACCCCTTCGCCACAACAAATGCCCAGGATTTTAAAAACCTGATGTCTGTCTACCTTGATGCAACACTGCACCCGCTTCTGAAGGAGACCGACTTTACGCAGGAAGGCTGGAGAATAGGGCCCGAGAACCCGCAAGCCCTCGCCAGCGGCCAGGATGCCAAACCAGAGGACCGCAAGCTCGTCTTTAAGGGCGTCGTGTATAACGAGATGAAAGGCCAAATGTCTGATGCAGGGTATCTGTACTACATCAGATTCCAAGACCATATCTTCCCGGACATCAACAACTCTGGTGGCGACCCTCAGAAGATCACCGATCTGACGTACCAACAGCTGAAGCAGTTCCACGATGAGCACTACCACCCCAGCAATGCCAAACTGTTCACGTATGGAGATATGCCGTTAGCCGACCATCTACAGGAAATTGATGCCCAGCTCCAGGCATTTGAGCGGATAAATGGGGATATGAAGATTCATCAACCCGTTGATCTCAATGGAGGGCCCAAGGAAGTCACCTTGGAGGGGCCTGTCGATCCGTTGGTTGATGCCAACAGGCAGTACAAGACGTCGGTCTCATGGGTTCTTGGGGACACTACAAATATTGTCGAGTCTTTCTCCCTGTCGTTGGTGTCTGCCCTGCTCATGGATGGGTACGGCTCGCCGCTCTACAAGGGTCTCATCGAATCTGGACTAGGCATCGACTGGAGCCCAAATACCGGCTACGACAGTGGTAATGCTCGGGGCATCTTCTCCGTGGGCTTGACCGGCGTACAGGAGAGCGACGTACCAAAGGTCAAGACTGAGCTGCAGAAGATACTGCGTGAGGTGCAACAGAAAGGGTTCGAAAGGTCCAAGATCGACGGTTACCTGCACCAACTCGAACTTGGCCTCAAGCACAAGACGGCCAATTTCGGCATGTCGATGCTGCACCGGCTGAAGCCGAAATGGTTCACCGGTATCGACCCCTTTGACACTCTCGCCTGGAACGAGACCCGCGCTGCATTCGAGGCAGAGCTGGCCAAGGGTGGCTATCTTGAAGGTCTCATGGACAAGTACCTTCTGAACGATAACACCCTGACTTTTACTATGTCACCGTCGCCAACGTTCGGGCAGGAGCTGGTACAAGAAGAGGCCGATCGCCTCGCTACCAAGATAGAGGCCGTCAAGAAGCAAGCCGGTGGCGAGGAAGCCGCTCAGAAGGCTCTGGAGGAAAGAGAGCTTGAACTGCTCGAAGAGCAAGGCAAGACAAACACAGAGGACCTCAGCTGCTTGCCCAGCGTCCACGTGAAGGATATACCGCGGCAGAAGACGCCACCAGTCTTGCGAGACGAGGTGATCAGCGGCGTGAAGACACAGTGGTATGAGGCGCCAACGAACGGTCTTACCTATTTCCGCCTCCTAAACGTACTGGACAACCTCCCTGACGAGCTGCGATCGCTGGTGCCGCTCTTCACCGGGTCCATCATGCGTCTCGGCACCAAGGACATGACGATGGAGGAGCTCGAAGACTTGATCAAGCTAAAGACGGGTGGCGTTTCCGTCGGCTATCACTCAGCTTCTTCTGTCACCGACTTCACCCAGGCATCGGAAGGCTTTGCATTCACCGGCATGGCTCTGGACCGAAACGTGCCACATATATTTGAGCTGCTGCGCAAGCTGGTAGTGGAGACTAATTTCGACAGCCCGGAGGCTGTTCAACAAATTAGGCAGTTGATACAGGCCTCTGCGGATGGTGTTGTCAACGACATCGCCTCGTCTGGCCACTCCTATGCCAGGCGGGCCGCGGAGGCTGGTTTGACCAACCACGGGTACCTCAATGAGCAGATTGGCGGCCTCTCGCAGGTGAGGTTGATGACCTCCCTTGCGAGCCGGGCCGAGTCCGACCGGCTTGAAGACATCATTGCCAAGCTCAAGCAGATACAGCAGCTGGCAATGGCGAATGGCAACATTCGAGCGGCCATCACCTGCGGCAGCGAGTCTGTGCAAACCAACACAACCGCCTTCTCTAAGTTCCTGGGTGCCTTCTCCTCTTCTCCCCTCAAGCTTCCCTCGCAGCCCGCACGCAAATTCGAGCGCAGCATCAAGACATTCTACCCCCTGCCTTATCAGGTCTATTACGGAGCCCTCTCCCTCCCGACTGTCTCGTACAGTTCACCCGACGGTGCACCTCTCCAGATCCTCTCACAGCTCCTCACCCACAAACACCTGCATCATGAGATCCGCGAGAAGGGTGGTGCGTACGGCGGTGGCGCTTACCACCGGTCAACAGACGGTCTGTTTGGATTCTACTCGTACCGTGACCCGAACCCGACCAATACGCTGGGCATCATGCGACGTGCGGGCCAGTGGGCTGTCGACAAGCAGTGGAGCGACCGTGATCTGGAAGATGCCAAGATCAGCGTGTTCCAAGGTGTGGACGCGCCCGTTAGTGTGAATGAGGAGGGCATGGGCAGATTTGTGTATGGCATCGACGAGGCCATGAGGCAGAAACGACGCGAGCAGCTGCTTGATGTCACCAAGGAGCAGGTGAGGACGGTCGCCCAGAAGTACGTCGTCGAGGCGCTGGGCAGGAAAGCCGAGAGGGCTGTGTTCCTCGGCGAGAAGGCTTCGTGGGTAGATGCGGAGTGGAAGGTGGAGGACATGAACGTCAATGGCGGCCAGGTGGATGCTTGATCTCATGTGAGTGGGTGACGGCTGCACGACCAGTCCGACGGCGTGCACTGTGTCCGCTGTTTACACAACTTGTACAACATATCAAAAAGAAAGAGAACATAGAAATGATACCCATCTCCCACTGCCATCCCCAATTCCCCCAGCGCCCATTTTTCAGAGGGGTTAGGCGTTGGAAAAAAGAAGAAAAAAAAAGAAAGGGGGAAAACAGCGTCCAGATACGATACGTCTTCCTGCCCGGTTCCTTTCCAAAGGGATCGTCATGGCTTGGAGACCACAGCAAGGCGCGAGATCAAACTATATCCTGTACAGAACGAACCGCGGTCCCTCTCACTGGCGGATGCGGCTGGTTCGTCTGGCTGTTGATGCTCATTCTTCAGACCCGTCTTCCTCAGGATCCTGGATGTACGGACTATGCAATAGAGTACATGCACCTCCTCGAGCGCCCTCCTGCATTAGTTTTCTCATATTTTTTTCTTTTAAATTTTTTTCTAAAGAAGGCCGAGAATCTTGTGGCGTGGTCCTTTTCTTCCTTTTGGTACGGGTACTGTAGCATTTACCCAAAGTACTTAGGCAAGTATGTCGCCGGGGGATGCCGCCGCTGAAGATGACATTGAAAGCTGCACAACGATCGCCCAACTACTTACCCAGTCACCCCAGGACGGAATTTGATGTAGATCCTGGGGTGTAAGTAGGAAGAACCTTGAGCGGTTCAGGTCGAGAAAAAGAGTGGTAAAGAAGTTTCCTCATATCTTCATATCTTCTTTAACCAACTTTCGTTATCATATTGGCCCCACCACGAAGACACTACGTCACGATCACTGCTGTTTCGGTTGGAGTGGTTGACTGATATGCAAACTGCGTCACAGCGGGTCTGCCGTAGAGTTTATTTTTGTTTTACAGCCCTGCCAGCAACAAAGGGTTCAGGACAGCTAGGCTCTCGCAGAGATGGTGAAACTGATCGATCGATGGATGCATACTTACTCAGGTGCGTGTCTTTCTCTATCGGTCACGGCGGGTAATCAAATTACTGGGAAGGGGAACAAGGGGGGGCGAAAAGCAGGCCAAAATCAAAACGTTTTCCGAAGGTCACCCTAAGCCTGCACGGCCGGATCTCTGTGCATGTGCTTTGTAAGACATGCATACGGCACATGAGGCCGTAGTGCCGATCCAGGTCCCAGTCTTGGTCTATTGGCACAGGAGAAAAAAAAAAGATTTAGGAGGGGTTGAACAACACCAGAGGTCGGTGTGATGATTGCATTGTTCAGCCCCCAATCATGTCTTCCTCGAGATTCACATGTTTGCTGAGGGATTTTCCCAACATGGACAGCAGCTGGTAGGCTGATGCTTTTGGGAACTAAATAGAAGGACCATGTTGTGATAGGTGCACGAAACCTGCCGGGTCAGACGTTGGCTTGTGAGCTTGTGTGGCCTGAAAGAGGCAGAAGGGTTGCATGTGGTCAGTGAAATATTTCATTAGTCGTAGAGGATGGCAATGCTTGCATCGATAAGAGGTTACAAGACCTTGAAGAAAGGAGAAGAAAAAACAATTGGGAGAAATATTCAGAAGCCATGATAGCCAGTCTGAACTCGTGCGTGATGCCAATCGCCCTGACCCTTCAACTGTTCAATCCTTACAATTGACAATGGGGACAAGTCTCGCCCTCACCGACTTGGAGCTCCCCCCTCCCCCTCCAAGACTCAGTGTGTCAGGCCCCACTCTAAGCAACCTCTACCAGTGAGCGTGAGAGCTTAGAGATTTCAGGCTATGAACCCGCCAACCAATTCAGGGAAGAGGGCAAAAAAAAAAGGAGAGGTTCTGTTCTGGGCTATCTGCAGGACCCACCACTTGGAAATTCGCTCCCCCGCCAAAATCAAACAACCACCCCCGACATCATCGATCGCTCTTCTTTTCTTTTCCTCGTCCCTCAACCCTTCTCACAACACAGCCCCCCAACCTCTTTTCCTCTCTCCTCTTCCACCTGTGAACACTCGAGCTCGCAGACTCTGACAACAACACGTACAGCATACAAACTAAAGCATCTGTCCGGTGACTCATCACCAGGTACGTTGATTTGTGGTGCTTGGCGGTGGCTGTGGCGCGACCACACACCCCGTTTTCAAAGATTTTGCCTGTTCTCTCGAGATCGACGCCGACCAGCCTTGCCCTCACAATTTTTTCCCCTGCCACCCCACGGCTACTTGGCCCTTTTTCCCTCACCACACATCAACATTGCACATTGATTGCTCCTCTTCTATAAAACTCCTCTCTCATATTCAGTCCTGCGCCCTCACGCACCACCCGACCTGCTCATGAGCAAGCATAGCTAACAAGCTGTCCTCCTGAGCAACAGACTCCACTATAAACAAGCCCCCCTCAATAGGGACTCGCCTTTGGTCTCCATCAAAGGCACACCGCTACGACGGCTTCCTCGGCCGTTGACTTCGTCTCAGATCAAGATTTCGGCCAGCGAAAGAACCCTCACATCATCAACGTGGTCCCTCCTCCCACCGCTGCTGAACGTTCATAAGCACCTCGACTTCTTCGCGCCGTTGAACCCTCCCTACCACCAACAGGTCCCCGAGTTCCACCCCCCCTTTCAGCTGCCGCATAAGGGGACTTCTGAGCCTCTTCCTCTCAACGAGGGAGAGTCGCGGAGGCCTCGCCAGTCCATTGAGGGATCAGTTTGCTACCGATTCCGACCCCCTTAACACCACCCTCGCCGTGTCGAGACTTTTCCATCAATAAAAACAAAGGTTTCTCCGAAGCCTGTCGTCCATCAAGCCCACCGAAAGGACACACAAAAGTCCCTCAGCAGCTTCCTCTCGAACCCCAACAGCTACCTCCCGCCCTCCAGGACAGCTTTGGGATATGGTTATGGCAGTTACCCTCGTCGATACAATCACACCTGTCGATTACATCAATAGTCGAATTTTTACCTCTGCCATCAAGTCTGTCAACAGCAGTCATGGCGGTGCAATATTCGATCATGACAACAATCATCACCACCGCGGCCATGTCTCGCCCAAGCATCTGATCGGCGAGGCCCTGCGCCAGCGCGTGGAGAACATTGATCACGAGGACTGCGAGCCCGGTGAGGAAGACACTTTCTTCGTGGCGGACCTCGGCGACGTGTACCGGCAGCACATGCGGTGGAAGCTCAACCTCCCGCGCGTCAAGCCCTTCTACGCTGTCAAGTGCAACCCCGACCCCCAGCTGCTGCGCCTCCTGGCCAGCCTGGGCACTGGCTTCGACTGCGCCTCCAAGACCGAGATCGAGCAGGTCCTCCAGATGGGCGTCAGCCCTGAGCGCATCATCTACGCCCAGCCCTGCAAGACCAACTCGTACGTCCGCTACGTCGCCAACCAGGGTGTTCGTCAGATGACGTTTGACAACGCCGATGAGCTGCGCAAGATCGCCAAGCTCTACCCCGATGCCGAGCTGTTCCTGCGCATCCACACGGACGACTCGTCCAGCCTCTGCCGTCTGAGCCTGAAGTTCGGCGCGTCCATGGACATGACGGAGGGCCTGCTGCAGACGGCGCACGAGCTGGGCCTGAAGGTGGTCGGGGTCAGCTTCCACGTCGGATCTGGGGCTTCTGACCCTGGGGCTTTCCTCAAGGCGGTCCAGGATGCCCACGCTGTCTTCCAGCAGGGCAACGCGTACGGCTTTGACATGAAGACCCTGGATGTCGGGGGTGGCTTCTGCAGCGACGAGAGTTTCGAGGAGATGGCGGGTGCCCTCCGGGCTGCCCTGGACGAGTACTTCCCGGCGCACTCGGGCATCAACCTGATTGCGGAGCCTGGTCGCTTCTACGCGTCGACCGCTTTCACCCTTGCCTGCAACATCATTGCCCGCCGCACCGTCGAGAACCAGCCCGGGGGCGACAACAACAGCTACATGGTGTATGTCAACGACGGCGTCTACGGCAACTTCAGCAGCATCATGTTTGATCACCAGCACCCGGTGGCCAACATCCTGCGCGCCGGGGGCCAGACGTACTACAACACCAAGACTGCCAAGCCTGTTGCGTCTGACGGCACTGAGTACAGCATCTGGGGGCCGACTTGCGACGGCATCGACCGCATCAGCGAGAGCACCCGCTTCGACAAGACTCTGGACGTCGGCGACTGGCTGTACTTTGAGGACATGGGTGCGTACACCAAGTGCTCTGCCACTCGTTTCAATGGGTTTTCCGACAGCCACGACGTCATCTACGTCTGCAGCGAGCCAGGTGCCCAGGCTGTCATGGACGGCGGCATCTAGAGCGGGTGGATGTGGTTGGATTGCGTGCGTGTTTTATCTTGTGTGCGCGCAAGGAGGAGTAGAGAGACATGGGAGGATGGTTGTTGTTAAAAGTTGCCATGTTTTGTTTCCTTTTTGATCATATATTGCTATCTATACAGAATCTAGGATGGTTCATTGGTATACACAGTTGAAGACGGGGGTTGGTTTTCAGAAGGTGTAGACAAATCGGGGGTTAGACGGGGTTCTATTCTCAATACATATAATTCGTATTGGAAATAACCTCGGGCCTTTTTCAGCATCTTCCCTCGTCTCGAGTCCCCTCACCACCTCTGCTGGCCACGAACTCGTTACCGAAAAAGGACGTTGGCAATGTGGCCCAGAAGCTGCTGACACAAGCTCCACAGCAGAGACAGCTCATCGTTCCCTCTCTTGGAGCAGGAGCAGCCCAGAGAGATGCCTCGGCTGGATCCCTCCGAACCACACTGACCCCCCCCCCCCCCCGCATTCGCAAAGGCCGGGGTTAGATGGAAGTATTGAACTCCAATGCCAGGTCTACCTACCTTTTGATGATATTCTTGTCTCATTGTTACATGAGACATTATTCATCTCCATACATCTGTGTATAAAAGAACCTTTTTCTTTTATATTGTGCTATTAATCAACGACTTCTGCTACACTTGAGGACCTAGCTAGACCTGCTTTGTCTGTCCACCATTTTGGATTGGTACCTTGTCAAAGTAGCCTCCTCCTGGTCTCGACTCATCTCAAGACAATAATCCAAGAAAGAAAGAAAAGGAGAAGAAGAGAGAGAGGAAGAAAGGAGAAAAAAATAAAGAAAGCAGCCAGAACCACAGCACACAGCAACAATGTCTCCCCCACCACAACAAGGCCCCATCACAACGCCCCTCACCACGCTCCTCGGCATCTCCCACCCGATCCTCCTAGCGGGCATGGCACGCACCTCAGGCGGGCGCCTCGCCGCAGCCGTGTCCAACGCAGGCGGGCTGGGGGTGATCGGCGGCTTCATGTACACGCCCGAGCAGCTCCGCGAGATCATCGCCGAGATGAAGGCCAGCTGGGCCGCGCCCGACCTGCCCTTTGGCGTGGACCTCGCCCTGCCCCAGGTCGGCGGGTCGGCGCGCGCCACCAACCACGACTACACGGGCGGGCGCCTCGACGAGCTGGTCGACATCACCATCGAGAGCGGCGCGCGCCTCTTTGTCAGCGCCGTCGGGGTCCCGCCGCGCGCCGTCGTCGACAGGCTGCACGCCGCGGGCATCTACGTCATGAACATGGTCGGCCACCCGCGCCACGCCGTCAAGGCCCTCGACGTCGGCGTCGACATCCTCTGCGCCCAGGGCGGCGAGGGCGGCGGCCACACGGGCGCTATAGCCAGCAGCGTGCTGATCCCCGCCGTGGTGGACGTGGCGCGCCGGTACCGTCCTGCGATGCTGGGCGGGTCGCAGACGGCGCTGGTGGTGGCCGCGGGGGGCATTGCCGACGGGCGCGGGCTGGCGGCGGCGCTGATGCAGGGCGCTGTGGGCGCGTGGGTCGGCACGCGGTTTGTGGCCAGCGTGGAGGCCGGGTGCAGCGAGGAGCACAAGGACGAGGTGGTGAGCTGTGACTTTGACGGCACGGACCGGACGCTGGTGCTCTCGGGCAGGCCGCTGCGCATGAAGGTGAACGAGTACATCCGGCGCTGGCACGAGAAGCCCGACAGGATCAGGGAGCTGTGCGACCGCGGCGTGGTGCCTATCGAGTATGACATCGAGGAGGGCAACGATGTGGACCTGCCGCACCTGATGGGCCAGGTCGCCGGGAGCATACAGAAGGTGCAGCCGGCTGGGGAGATTGTGGCTGACATGGTGAAGGAGGCCGAGGGCATGTTGAGGCTGGGTGGGCAGTATCTGGGGGAGGGAGCGGGGCAGAGGCGTAGTAGGCTGTGATGGCAGGGTTGTCTGGTGGTATCTTGGTCGCAAAGATTTACATGTCGAAGGTATATATAAAGTCTTTGGAATTTCTCCAAAGGTTCCGTGATGGCAAAACACAGCAGTCAAGTCAAACAAGGACAACATCATGTAATGCTTTTGAAGGGAAAAGGAGAAAAGCATACTCGACACATCTGATTTCTTTTATTTCTTCCTGAATCTACCCTGGAGCCAACATCGATACATCTTCAGCCGGCGAGCACGGTTCACCAGCATCCGGCGATCAACGCCAAGGTCCTCTATAGCAAAAAGAGACCCCGCCTCTTGGGCAACAACTGTCTCTTGGGCCTCGTCCTCAGTAGCTTCACCCTCCTGACACTTCTCGCCGGTCCAGATGGACGCCAGCTCGTCCTTCTCGAAGAAGTAGACACGTGTGCCGTCGCCACGGATGTAGAAGTTGTCCTCGAGGTAGCGACCTTTCCTGAACCTGACCTGTGCGAGGTCCCCCCTTCCATAGTCGCGGAAGCAGACCTCGCCGCCGGGCTTGAGTACTCGGTGCACGTTCTCGACGGCCTTTTCCCACTGCCGCGGCGACAGCGCAGAGAAGATGAAGATGAGGAGCGCCACGTCCACAGAGCCCTCTTCCAGGCCGGGCGGGAGCTCGTCGGACGAGATATCCCACACGTCAGCCTGCATGTGCTTGGTGTCATAGCCTTCGTGGGAGCGCATGACCTCGACGGCCTTCTTGGAGAAGTCGCAGGCATGGATCTTGAGCTGCGGGTTCTTGTTCTGCGCCAGGATGGGGAACGCCGTGTTGCCGGCACCGGCGCCTATCTCTAGGAGGGTGATAGGGCCGGCGTCCTCACTGATTACCTTGCCGAGCACGGGGAATTCCTGCTGGAGCCACTTGCGGTTCTTGAAGAAGTTGGCCGTGTTGTTCTTGTAGAACAGATTCCACCACTTGGCAGGGTCCGAGTTGAATCGATCTGTTTCATAAAGGTCAGCCAGGGTGTACAGAGCTGATGTATATGTGTGTGTGTGTGAACGAAGATATGTTCAAGAGACAAAGGTGGCAGATCAGATGGGAGCGAAAGACTAAAAAATACAAAGTAGTCATCATGAAATCAGATGAACTATGCTATGTTATGTAAATCATCACATGGAAGCCTCGCATGCGCAGAATGCACATTGCGATGTCAAGAAAACGAGGAGGAGATATGTGTGTGTACATACGCTTGTCAAAATCAGACACGGGAGACTGGCGCTGCATCTCGTACTGCTGTTCGGCGTACTCCTTGTAAGCATCATCAGTCTCCACGTGGTCCCAGGCATTGAACTCGAACGGGTCATCGCCGTCCTCGAGGTAGCGCGACCCAAACTGAAAGGGGTCGGTCCTCTTCTGGTTGTACTGGGGATCGTGAGAGCGGTGGGGAGGCACAGCGGTGTCGCTGCTGCTGGGATTGATTTCCAGCGACGAGACAGCTGCTGCGAGCTTCTCCTTCTCAGCATGAGCCCTAACCTGAGGCTCTGCTTGAGGATCAGCCTGCGCTGCTGCAGAAGGAAGTGAGGCCACTGGAGGAGGGGCAACCTCTGCTGCGACCTCTGTCGGCGCCGCCATCTTCTCCTCGCTGTTGCCGAGAGTGTGATCTTTTTTTATATGGCCCAGATCAGTCCATAGATTCAATACTCCCTTGGTGGTTATGGGGGAGAGAGACCCGACGCTGACGGCAACACAGCATTGCTGTGAGAAAGATGCTGGCAACGCGTGGAAAAGAAAAGGGCGAGGGGGAAAGAGAAGCGGAAAATTTCAAGCTACTGGCTTTTTTTCTTTTGTAGCAAAGTCCTGGCACACGGGCTGATTAGATATGGAATGTGGCTCAGACACCATTCTAGAACCCCTGACCTAGCAGGTGTGTGGCTTGTATGAACACGGCTCTAGAGGCGGAGGCGGGTCCAAGCTGTAGCCGACCTCGGAACCGACAAAACGACGTCAAAGTCTCGACAACTGACTATCTTCCAAAGCCCAACCTCTTGTTCCCTGCCCAAGGATTCACAGACCAGGCCGTCATGGTCTCTATATAACACACCACACCCCCCCCCTCTTCCCCCAACCCTCCATCTCACCTTAAAACAATGTCGACAAGAGACCCATTACGGCCAATAGCCAGCCTCCTAAGGCACACACGCACCCCCATCCGAGCCTCCCTCGCAGCAGCGCACCACCCCCGCCGCCCGAGCCACCGAACCTTCCTCAACGCCCTCCTCCAGTCCGACCAACCGTTAGCCATCAACGTCACGCGCACACTACCCTACCCGCGCGAGAGGCTCTACGACCTCATCGCCGACGTCGACTCGTACTCCCAATTCCTGCCGTACTGCCAGCACAGCCGCGTGACGGCGTGGTCGAGGCCGGAGAACACAGCAGCAGCAGCAGCAGCAGCAGCAGCAGCAGCAGACCCGCGGCACAGGCGGCGGTGGCCAGTCGAGGGCGAGCTGACCATCGGCTTCGGGCCCGTGACGCAGTCCTACACGAGCAGGATCGTCTGCGTGCCCGGGCGGAGCGTCGAGGCGCTAAGCGGCAAGGACGAGCCGGCGGTCGCGCGCAAGGATGGCGAGGGGAAGAACCCGTTCAAGAGGCTGGTGACCAAGTGGACTGTCGAGGACGCGCCGGTGCCCAGGGCAGCCGGTGATAAATGGACAGAGAAGAAGGAGGAGGAGTGGACCAAGGTTGACCTGGACCTTAGCATGCGGCTGGAGGACCCGCTGGTCCAGGCCATGCTGTCCAAGGTGGTGGACGAGTCGGCCGCCAAGATGATCGATGCCTTTGAGCAGCGGGCGAGGCAGCTGTTTGGCTCGGCGCGGTGATGCAGACATAAGTAAGAGTCGTGCCTTCTTCTGTTGATGGTTGGAAACCCATACTTTCTCTTGTTGGAAGAGAAGAAAGAAAGAAACGGTATTGCTTTTGGGGTACAATTACAAAGAGGGTTTCCGACCGCTACGGGAACATAAAACTGTACTATCAATGCATGCGTTTAGAAATATAGACCTAGCTATACATCACTCGATTATCGACGTTTGCATAGGCCTCTCCGCACTTGTACACAACTACCAGACCAAATTGCATCACTACATCAATACCTCGGAACCCCATACCATTCTCTCTCGAATGTCTCTCCCAAAGCAGAGAAAGCGGCCGCGGTGGAGTAGTAGTGCCTAGCGAGAATTAGCAACCCTCTCTACACATTGTTGCAAGCAGCAAGCGTTGGTGATAGAATAACTCTTGACCCCGTCTACACATAGAAAAGAACCAACTTCAGGGCGAGACCGTCAAGATTGCATTGAACTGGCCCGAGAGGCATGGTTGGGAGTTCTTCCCCCTCTCTAACTTGTGTGTACGGCCACACAACCCACTTCCCAATAGAATGCCTGCCCTGTTTTCTCTCTCTCTTTCTCTCTCTCTGGCTTCTTGCCCATCACGAGCCCTTGCGGCCCAGCAACACAAATGGAGAACGAGAATAAATCCTCCTCCAACCATGGGAAGAGCGCTTTTTCACAGCCCTATAGCTGTCGAGTTGGTGATGCTGAGGACAGAGTGTGCAAGAAAAGGGGGCCACCCAGCTCCTTCTTTTCTCTTTTTTTTTCTGTTTGTTTATTTTCTTTTTCAACACATTTATTTCATCTCTCATCCTATAATTCATCTCATCATCTCATCTCGTCTTTCGACCAATGCATATACTGCCCCCCCCCTCTCCCCCGGCTGCCTTCTCCTCAAGAGCTTACTACTCAAGAGGAACCCAAAGAAAATGAGAGAAGCTAAAGAAAAGGATAAAGCAAAACAACGAAAGATGCACAAAAGCGAAAAGGTATCGTTGTAGAAGAAGAGTGGAAATAATAACAGACCAATTAAAACAGCCCTCCGCCCCCTTCCTTTTCCCCCCTTCCGCCGCACAAAAGGAATGAGAAAAAACAAATGTTCTAATCTCACCGTTTCCTAGAATAACGTTAGCCAACTGCAAGCCATGCTTTCTGATCTAAAAGAAATCATGATAAAGAAGGGCAGTGAAAAGGATGACGAAAACTTACTTCTTTGAGGATTTCCTTGCCGGCGCACCCCCTCCAAACCAGCTCATGGCCTTCTTCTTGCGATCTCCAGACTTGCCCCTCTTGCCCTCGCGTCCTCCCATGTCCACAATGTCCACCCCGCCAGGTGCCGCCCTCGGCCCGGCCTGGCCATACATGGGGAACCGCGCCCCCTCTGGCGGGGCAGGTGGCCTCTGGCCCGCCATGCCGGGGATGTTGGGTGGACCTGGCTGCTGAGCGAAGCGGTGGCCACCGCCTCCTGCAGCGGCAGCTTGGGCCTGCCGGCGGAGCATGGCATGGATGAAGGCCTGGCGCTGCTCTGGTGGGATGTTGGGGGGGATGTGCATGGCGGCCTCGGGGAAGCCATGGCCTCTGGAGGCGCCGTGTCCGCGGGCGTGGCCTCGCAGGGGGTGTTGCTGCAAGGGCCACATCTTCATGGTGATCTGCCAGCCCGGCTGGATGGTGGTGTCCCAAATCTCCTTGAGGATGAGTTCTCCCTCGGGCCCCTCCAGATCGTAGTGGCCCTCGTGGACGTGTGGGCCGAGGTCGTCAATGTGTTCAAAGGCTTGGTAGATGAGGCGCTCCATTGTCTTTGGAGAGGAATTCTTGTTAGAGGAGTTGATGTGTTGTGAAGAAAGAGGAGGGATGATACATACCGGCCACTTGGAGGCGAGGCGGAAGGGAAAGCTGTATTTCCTCCCCACAGCATCCTTGAACTTGACGGGCTCCTTTTCTTCCTCGCCGCCGGGGGCCTTCTCCGCGGCAGCCTTCTCCTCGGCGGCTCTTGCCTCGGCCAGGATCCTCTTCTTCATCTCCTCGTCGTCCCTCTTCTTCTGCTCTTCTGCGGCGGCGGCAGCTTCGGCAGCAATGCGCGCCTCGTCGGCGAATCGCAGCTTGGCGGCGGCCTCGGCCTTGGCCTGGTCCTCGGCGGCCTTCTTCTCCTCGGCCATCTTGGCCTCGTACTCCTCGATGGCCTTCTGCTTGGCCTCCTTCTCGGCGAGCTCCTTGCGGGCCTTGTCCTCGGCGGCTTTTGCCTCGGCGGCGATCCGGGCCTCCTCTGCGGCCCTCTGGTCCGCCAGCAGCTTCTCCTTGGTCTGGGTCTCGATGAGCAGGCGCTGCGTCTCCAGCTCCAGCTTGCGCTCCTCCTCGGCGGCCTTGGCGGCCTCGTACTTTTCACGGGCGTCGCGCTCGGCCTTCTCCAGCGCCAGCGCGTGTTCCCTCTGGCGCTTCTCCTCCTCGCGCCTCTCGTGCTCGATGCGCTCGCGCTCCTCGCGCGCCGCCTGGGCCTTCAGCTCGGCCTCCACCCTGCGGCGCTCCTCCTCGACCTTGCGCGCCTCCTCGAGCCGCTCCAGGGCTGCCGCCTCGGCCGCGATGCGCGCCACCTCGATCTCCTTCTTGGCGACCTCCTGGGCCTCCCGCATGGCCTCCATGCGGTCCTTGAACTGCCTCTCGGCGTCCTCGCGGATCTTCTTCTCCATCTCGGCCTGCCGCTGGGCCTCGTCTGCCTTGGCCCTGTCCAGCTGCAGCTGCTGCAGCTGCATCTTCATCCTCTCAAACTCGGGGTCGGGCCTCCGGTCTTCGGGCTCTGGCGTCTTGGGACCGCCCACCGTGGTGGCAGGCGGGGCTGCGGGCGGGTTTGAGTACATCATGTGCTGGAGGTGGTGCGGCATGCCGTAGCTGGCATGGCTGACGGGCCCTGCGGTGCCGAAATAGCCAGCAGGCGGCTGCTGGTAGGGGAGCATCTCGTGGCCGCGCTCGTAGTAGCCGTTGTGCGGGGTGAAGGGGTTGCTGCCGGCCCAGGGCACGACCTGGCCGCCGTACGGCGAGGGGTGCCCAAAGCCGCTGGCGCCGCTGTGTGGATAGCCAGGGCGCCTGTGCGTGTCGTAGTAGGCGGCGCCCGGCGGCGCATAGTGGCCGCGCGGGTCGGGATAGAACTCGGACGTGTTGTCGCTGGCCATGGCTCCTGCCATGTAATCGGAGCCGGGCACAGGCGCAAAGGGAGGAGGCGCGTGGATCTGGGGTGGGTGGTGCTGCTGGTGGGCGTGCGGCTGGCGCGGGCGAGGGATGCTGTGCTGGCGCGAGGGATGACGCTGTCCGACACGAGGACGCGCCCGGTCGCCAGGCTGGGCAGCGAAGAAGGGCTCTGCAGAGGCCGAGGCCGAGTCGTCAGGGTCGATCTCTCCACGCGGAGGCGTCCAGCTCTCGTCTTCTGTGCCTGTGTCGTCGTCGTCCACGATGGAGTCCGAGTGCGAGTGCTCGTGCTCGTATTCGTCTTGTGTTTCGTCCTCCTCGTCGGTGATCGATCCCGAGTGTGAGGACGGCCGGCTGCTTGGGTGAATTCGGCGCCTTTCTCTGCAACGGGGGGAACCAAGACAAGGCAGAGCACCATCAGCTATTGTATCCCAAGAGTTAAAGAGGAGGACGGAGAGAGGGGTGAGACCTAAACTAGGGCGGACAACTAGGGGGTAAACAAAAGTAGGTGAGGGGGAAGGTTGAGGAAGGAAGGGGGGGGGCGGCGCGCAAGGCAGGAGGACGATGATGCGCCTTGCCAAGATCACAGGCTAAGAGCAACAAAAAGTAGACCGAAAAAATAAAGAAGAGAAGAGAGAAACAAAAATCAAAGGACAGGAAAAAGGGAAGGATTGCTCACCGAGACATTGGTAACACAAATCACACAAGATAGTGTACCGTTTTGGCACCCGACGAATCTGGGACGAGACCAGTCGGAGCAGAGGCGGTTGTTGTGGTCCTCAAAAGAGAATAACAGAGGAGCAGCGTGGGCAAACCAGTGGCGACTGGGATGGGTTCCACGACTACTGTACTGTATATCGTCCTGGACCAGGATAAACCTGCGGGGGTGGGTATATGTGTGTGTCTATGGCTCGTTGATTCTAACGTTGGATCGACCCCACTGCAATGCGAATTGCGCCAGACTGACGCAGCTGCGTGACGAACAACTTCTCGAAGCGGGAGGGGGAAAGGAGGACTGGACTGCCGGTGCGTGCGTGCGTGTGTGCCTCTCTGTGTCTGTGTCCGTCCGGAAGTGCTGCTAGGTGGAAAACAACCCCTCAGGTCCGGTGACAAGACGGATTCCACCTAGGCTGGCCGGATGAATATGGCGAATGGGAGGAGAGAGTTTGATTATGTGCTCTAGGCGCGAAGGGAGGGGAGGAGGGGGGAAGGGGGGAAGGAGGGGTGGGAAAGGATTGGGGGGAGGGGGAAGAGGAGAGTAATGCGCTTCCAAGGCTGCAAAAGCAACGAGGATTTGTAGGCAAGCCTAGGCGTGTAAGTCCCAGAGGGAGTCCACCAAGTGTGTTAATACAGAAGCGTAGCGCAGCAGTTGCAGGCTGAGAGAGAGCGCGAGAGAGAGAGAGGAAGGTCTCGGCGCGAAGCGTTTCGACTTTCGTTGCTTGACCAGGCTGACCTGGCAAAAAGTGATGAGCGCCAGGTGGTTGGGCTGCAAGGACAAACAGCGGATTGGGTACCGTTGGGAGAGAAAGAGTCAGCCTCGAGGATGCGGTGAAGAAAGTGATCTGCCCTGGCGGTTGGCTAACAACAAGAGCTGAACATGAGCGATTAAGAGAAAATTCCGGGATAGCTGTGTGCGTGTGTGTGTGTGCTGGGAAAAGGTGAAAATTGATGCGTCTAGAAGGCTCCTCGTGGCGTTGTCGTGGATTGGTGACACTGGGGCCAGGCGATTTTTTTGGTTCTTGGGGGGGGGGGGGGTTGCACGGGCGATTGGATGGTGGTGGGTGGCCTTCACAGATCTGCGATGTTATTACCATAGTACATGTAAACAGTACAGCCTACAATACAATACAGGCGGGTAGAGAGTGCATTTGCACTGCCTGACTGGCTATTTGATGGCTTGGCTGGCGGGCCAGGCGGAGACAAGAACTTGGTTGTGCTATGGGTCAGAAACTCCCGGCTACTGCAGAGTTGTGCAGGCAATCTAATGCCCTGTGGCCAAGCACCGTCAGACGTCCAATCTCAGCCTACAGGCCCACAGTAGGATGGCTAGTTAGATGCACGATGACGGCCGTCGAGATCAGGTGTTGAGGAAGGGGGAAGGGGAAGGGGGGAAACGAAGCCCGCCGCCACAGCAAGCCTTTGGTGTTCGTTTCGTCCAAGCTCGCTTCCAGAATGATCCCCCCAAGCAGAGAGCCCGAGCTTCTTCTCCCACCCCTCCTTCTCGGTTGGACCCGTCACAAAGCAGATTTGTAGATCTCAAAAGAGGGCCGCTTGCATCTGCCCCTCCTTCGCAGGCACTTCCCCGTCTCGACCAGATACCTTTTGTTGGTGGTGGGTTGTGGTTTCACTGTTGACAATGGACGTTCCCATGCAACTACTGCTGACGATGTATTCGAACACACACACACACACACACACATCAAAAACAAGGTGTCTGACAAATTCCCAAGACCTCACCCGGGTCGGCAGACGGATCGCCTGACCATTGATGCCGGAAGTTCGGACTAACAAGTCTGGCTCGTGTAAGCCGGGACCTTGGATCCACCAGACCTGGCAGACCACCACCACTTCATCATCATCTTCATCATCGTCGCACAAGGCTCTGACTATCCAGGGGCTAAGATTCACCGCAACAAGGACCAGACAGGCCCGCGGGCAGGGTTCGTCCTCAGGGCATACCCGACCGGAGGCTAAGAAGAAGAGTCGATTCTAGAACATTTCACTATTTGAGACGACGGTCTCGCAGAACCGGCGGCGTGACTGCACTGACTGGAGAGAAAGAGAGCAAGAGGATTCTTCGTGTTTCGAAGAGGCTCGTCTCTGTCGACCTGTCTGGCCAGCCTTGTTCGGCGGCGGGATCTTCGATTCCACAACCTTCTTGCTGGCACTGCTGCTAAGGCAATGCGCGTGTACGTGGTGTGCAGTAGTGGTGGTATGCCCTGTCGGCCGGCCACAAGCCACCGACCCCCTGGTCATCCATGCACGCACGCACGCATGCACGGCCGCTTCTATCCAGGTTGGAAGTTCTGCTAATGGTCTTGTGTTTTTGTGCTGGCTGTCCGGGCTTGTACAGTCGAGACCACCTGCCAGAGTCGGCGGGTCTGTACGAGGCTGGTTTCGACAGATGCAGTTTGGTCTCGTTTCTAGTTGTCCCCAGAAGCTGGACTGGCTTGTCTTCTCACGCTTCTGTTGTTGCATTGTGTTTTGACCAGGGGCTCACCTTGTTTTGTTCTCCTGCTCTCACTTGCTCGGAGGGGATCAGCGCATCATAAAGGTTCACCATCTGCTGTGGGAAGTCAGTTTGAACAGAGAAGGATTCGTGCTCATTCTATTTCGGCAATGGTAGCAGTCATAATGTTCTTCATGAGCTGTGTAAATATTCCACCCCTAACAGAACTGACATGCCCAAGTGGCGTCCCTGCTGGAAGGCTGTGATAAAGTCGGCCCCGCCAACAACAGCATTGGCGCAAGAACATGTGTTTGAACTCATTTAAAGGAGTGAAGAGATAGATGATTCTGGGCTCTAGGGCCATAAGTAAGGAAATGCACCACTCAAGCCGTTGGTATGTATTCAAGACCTCGATGCAAGTCCAAAATTTCGGCGAAAGGGCAGGATCAGCCCCTGGGGGCGCAGTCGAGAAGTGACGGTGGCCGGGCTTCTCAGAACCCACCCCGAGCCTCGTTTCCAACCACCAGCGTCCAACACAGCTCCAGTCAATTAATGCCACGTGCGAGGTCGTCTGCTGTTCTTGACTGCGCATGGGTCCCTCGGACATGCACGGCGTGGATTAAAGGTACCAAAAGTGGCACCAATAGTGCTTGCTGCCGCCCTGTGTTGACCTGTACCCCTCGGGGTTCTGTCTGTTCCTGCGATGACTGGGGGCGCAGAACCTCGGCAGCGCTGGTAACTGGTGCATCCTGACCACGTCATTGGCCCGAGCATGCAATGTAGGACTCACCGTATTATGCTCAAAGTTGTGCAACCTCTCATCTAATGACACTGGTTGACTCATTTGAAAGGAGTTCGCGTGCGGCTGTAAGTTCCGACTCCTCGTAGCCACACCAGCCTTTCTCCTTCGAACTACTACGGCGGACAATCTCGGAGAGCTTCTCTGTAGCCTTCTCGCTGAGCCTCTCGATAGTAACCTTTGCGGGGAACGAAAAGTCATCTGAATCAGTTTGCTTGCTGTACTTGGAAGGATCATTCAGAAGCTTAGTGGTGACCTGAATAGCAATTAGCATGACCTCGTCAGTGCTCCTCCCCCGATGTCCACAAACCAGTTTGAGACCATAGTAGCCGCGCAGATAGTCGTCACAGAGCTCGATGCTTCTGCAGAATCTCTTCAAGGATTCTGCAAGATACTTGCGAGCGGCATTGTCGTCCGCACCGGAGGCCGTTGCGGCCATGTACTCCACCTCTCCCAGTCGGGCGTGAATCTGCGTCATCCAATTAGTTCAGATACATATTCCATTGTCCTCGCTGTTACTGACATTCCAGGCGTTTGGCGCTAGTACCAGGACTTCCTCCAGAGAATAGATAGCCTGCGAGTACAAGCCCTGAGAGAAGTAGATATCGGCAAGCTCAGCCCAGGACTCTGCGTCGACGGGACAAAAGTCCAGCAAGGCAGCCAGTCCCGAAACCGCATCAGCAGTACGACCTAGCGAGCGAAGTAATGCGATTCGGCGCTTCGTGACGGGCTACACACAGTCAATATACAAATAGCCACTGGTGGACTTGAGAGACAAGGCCACTGACAATGTTGGTGTTGGTCTCGGCCAAGATCGCATCGTAGTCTTTGAGCACCTTCTCGAGGTCGGGATTGTTAGAGGCTTCGGCCTCCTTGACCAGGCCGCTGAAAGCCATGATTCGCTCATTGTCATCGCCAAACCGTTTGACGAGCCTCTCGAGACATTCGTGGGCGGATCGTTCATCGCCTGTCCGGAGACATGACAGCAGCAGGTTCTCGTAGGTTACCCATAGCTCTGTGCTCTCCGGCGCAGAGAAGAGGGACGTCAACACCGAAGACGAGATTGTGCTCGGCGAGCTCTGAAGCACGTGTGGTGCACGTTGCGACAGTTCGAGGGCTTGCGCCGGAGAGAGCTGGCTCGGAGGATGAAGAAGTGACGGGGCCATGGTCGAGAATTGCTCGGCGTGTCGGGTTAGGCAAATAGGCCGATAGGCGAGGACGCTGTCGGTAAGAGAGAGTACAGTGGTTGATTCCTATCGTGGGGACGAGGGCGGATGTGGATGCAGCTCGAGATGTTGTTTGGTGTTTGGTGAGGCCGTTCGGCAAGCTGGAAGTCGCGACCAGGGATCATCAATAGAAAGACAGAGGTTCAGGTAGCTAGTCCCTGTCTAAGGAAGCCCCTCAGGGTGCAATTATTACGTGAGCGGGTTAGGTACTGGGTACCCTGTAGCGTGGGGCACCCGCGAGCGATGATGTGCTATGCTTGCCACGAGCCGCTGTAGCTTCGACTCCAGGTAATAAAGTGGCTGCGTAACGAAGTACTCTACACACCACAGACCTCACCCTTCGCAAATCGAGCCAACACGGCGCAACGGAGGGACCTCGCGACCGTGCCTGCAAGATGGTCACAGAAGATATGCGTCAGATTTCATCCACCTCACTCTCCTAGGTTTCGAGCAGCATCTTCTCTCCACTCCTCTCCTCTCTATAACGAAGCCCAACCCCGGCGTGACTTGAGGAGAGGCAACTGTCTCCTCGTCCCGGCAAGATGTATGCTACCATGGTCGACTAGTGCGGTGCAAAACTTCCAGAGGCTGAAATGATGGCAGGTTCGAGAAGTCCCTGTATGACTTCATCCGTGGCCTGCGGAACCACAAAGGCCACGAGAAGGAGTATATTCAGAATTGTCTGAAAGAATGCCGCGCCGAAGTTCGAACGCAAGATATGGGTTAGTGGGCCGTTCATTGCTCTTGGTCATCGGCTTGCTTGGAGACTAAGACGGGATGACAGATCTCAAGGCGACTGCCTTGCTCAAGCTCTGCTACCTCGAGATGATGGGCCACGACATGTCCTGGGCCTCCTTTCACGTCCTCGAGGTCATGTCCTCGGCCAAGTATCACCAGAAGCGCATTGGATATCTGGCCGCCGTCCAGAGCTTCCGACCCGATACCGAAGTCCTGATGCTCGCCACAAATCTGATCAAAAAGGTTTGCACTTGACCCAATAATACTTTCTGAAATGATTGCTTGACGGCTAACAACCCTTTTGCCTAGGACCTTGCCTCCCCTTCATCGACGACGATCATTCTCCCGATCACTGCCCTTCCTCACGTAATCAACCCTTCGTTGGCCCTGTCAACTCTCTCCGATCTCCTACCGCGTCTTGCCTCTAGCAATCCCTCGATCCGGAAGAAGACCATTGTCACACTATACAGATTGGCGCTGGTATATCCAGAGACACTTAGGGCAGCATGGCCGCAGATCAAGGACCGCCTCATGTCCCCAGATGAGGACCCCAGTGTGACGGCTGCCATCGTGAATGTCGTCTGTGAACTGGGCTGGAGGCGCCCGAATGACTTTCTCCCTCTGGCACCGAGGCTATTTGAACTTCTGGTCGACGGGAACAACAACTGGATGGCCATCAAGTTGATCAAGCTGGTATGTTGAGCCGAGTGCGTGTGCATGTACTTTTGACTGACATGTTGAAAGTTTGCTACCTTGACGCCTTTGGAGCCTCGGCTAGTTCGAAAACTGCTACCTCCCCTCACAGATCTGATACGGACCACACCAGCTATGTCGCTACTATATGAGTGCATCAATGGGATCATTCAGGGTGGTATCCTTGGGGACTCCGACGATGTATCAGGTAGGGAAGAGATCGCCTCTCTGTGTGTCACAAAGCTTCGAGGCATGATTATGGTTGATGGTGATCCGAACTGTAAGACAACGCTACTCTTTCCTGTTCCAGCATACCAGGCTAATTGCTTCGCAATTCAGTGAAATACGTCGCCCTGCTGGCTTTCAACAAGATTGTCATAACTCATCCTTTCTTGGTGGCTCAACAAGAGGATGTGATTATGGAGTGTATAGATAGTCCTGACATCACCATCCGCGTTCAGGCCTTGAACTTGGTCAAGGGCATGGTCAGCAGCGACAATTTGATGTCGATAGTCAGCCGCCTCATGAGACAGCTGAAGAATTCGACCCCTGCCAGGCCAACGGCTCAAAGACTTGAAACGGGCTCAGACGAGGATGTGGACGCCGAGGTCGCCATCAACCCACACGAGAGAGAAGCCGAGCAGGCGCCGCCATTGCCAGATGACTACAGGATTGAGGTGATTGGCCGGATCCTGACCATGTGTTCTCAGGACAACTACAGCAATCTCGTCGATTTCGAATGGTACATCGACATCTTGACACAACTTGTGCGGATGGCTCCCGTCTCAAGACAGGTAGACGACGGCCTCGAACAGACTGCGACGACCACTCAGTTGTCGGCAGGAGACATATCAGAAAAGATTGGAAATGAGTTGAGAAGCTTGGCAGTAAAGGTCAAAGCCATCAGGCCCAATGCAGTGAACGCTGCCGAACTCATTCTGCGCCAATACGGCATCGAGTCGAACTCGGCACAATCCGTCACATCGGGCGCACTAAGGCCTGTTGCCTGGATCGTCGGAGAATACTCGGACCAGTTGACGTCCTCGGAAGATAGCCTGGGACATTTGTTGCAGATAATACCTCGTGCCAAGTATCCTGATGTCCTGGCCTCTTGCCTGCAAGCGACAATCAAGATCTTTGCCCAGGTCGCCGGGAGCGACCTTGATATCTGGACATCGGAGCGGAAGGCCAAGACATCGTTGTTGCTGGCGCGAATAGTACACGTGTTGGAACCGTTGGCTCTTCATCCCAACCTCGAGGTGCAAGAGCGTGCGGTGGAGTTCACCGAGCTCCTCAAGCTTACTTCTGAGGCCGTTTCTGGGCAGCCCACCTCAACCGACGAAGTCCAACAAGATCCACCGCTGTTACTCACGCAGGCAATCCCTTCCTTGTTCATTGGATGGGAATTAAATTCTGTGGCTCTAGGTGCACAGATGAATGTGCCATTGCCAGCCGGGCTCGACCTCGACGAGCCCATCCACCCCAACCTCAATCGGCTGCTATCTGCAGCAGACGCTACCACCCCCGGCATAGAAGAGGAAGACGAGTTCGAGGTTTACTATTACCAGAGACCACCACCAACGACAGTTTCGTCCACCGAGCCTGCCATCAACAGACTTGCAGACGCGCCCGAGGAGATCGCAGCGTCGTATCAGGCAAGCGAGGACAGCTATCTCGACGCTGACATCCTGGCAAGGCGGAAGGCAGAGCGCGACGAGAGAAACAAAGATGATCCTTTCTACATCCAGGCGCCCACCAGCCGCACAGGGACTTCGACACCTATCCATAGTATCCTGCAGACCGAGAACGGCCCTGATCTCGATATAGACTCGATACCCGTCATGCAGCTCGACCTCGGCAAAGTGGAAAGCGCCGGACCGACGTCTAACCTCAGCCTGCGACCAAAACCGCGGCAACGTGTGGTGATCGCCCAGGACGAGAACCTGGCGGGCAGCGGCGGGTCGACGCCGCGTAACTACGACTCAGAAAACAACTCGGACGCCCTCACAAAGGCCCGCGCCAAGAAGCTCAAACAGTCGCTGCTGCAGGTGGACTCGAGTAACATTGGCAGCCTCACATTGGAAGGTGGCGGGGATACCGTGAACGGCTCTGGGTACGACTATGAGCGTCAGAAGCAGGAAGAGGCTGAGATGGCACAGGCCATGAAGGAGGTCGAGAGATTGCGACTGGAGATGCAGAGGGCTAACGAGAGAATACAAGTTGCGCAAGGCGTGGATATCGAGGGCACCGTGATCAAGAAGAAGAAGAAGAAGGCAACGAGGCCAAAGGTCGAGGGCGAAGAAGGAGGCGAGCCTGTTGCTATCAAGGTGATGAAGAAAAAGAAGCAGCCTGCTGCGGTGTCAGGAGAGGTTACTGGGGACAACGGAGAGGGCCTGGCTGCAGATGCTGGAGAGGCTGCGGTCAAGCCGAAGAAGAAGAAGAAGAAACCCAAGCCGCCTGTGGACATACAGGAGTCTGCTTAAATATCTTTCGAAAAGATAAGAAAGAATAACAAGAAAAAAAGAGGAAATAGCCTTTACGGACACCAGTGACAGAGGGCCTCTTCTGACTGACCTCCGTGAAGTCAAGCTGAGCGCATCAAGTACATGAACCTCAGCCACATGCAAGACCGGTTCAGATTGCGTCTTTCTTTATGGAAGCATGCTTCGAGACGATGAATTGAGACCCGTGCTGTCTTTTCATACCGTAGACTGGAGCGATGCACGCAGCCGTATATAGGTGAGTCGTATGTAGATGAGTCACGTCACACAGATCTCTCCGCCTCTCCGGAACTCGTCTGGATGAATCTCCGTCCACTCACCCGTTTGCTTGATATAGCTATTGTACAATTACTTCTGCGAGAAACAAAGGCAGCAGGCTCCGATCGCTTAGTTGGTCAAAGCTCCGGTCTTATAGCTCATCTACAAGAAAAGATGACACTATGCCGGCGCCCTCGGTTCGAGTCCGAGTCGGAGCAGAAGATCTCTTTTTTTTCTTTTTTTTTTTGGTTATTCATTTGTTCCCTTCGGTATGTGAATCATCATCAATAGTCATTCCAGAAGTAATACCGGGGTTTATCGTGCTTCTCGTTTCCCACCCCCTTTCTCCTCACTCACTCCCTCCTCTCGAGATCAACCTCCCCCAAACCATCCCTCACCAACTCCACCGCATCGACCTCATCCCCCGGCACAACCGGTGTCTCCATCTCATTCCTCGCCAGCTTCTCTTCCAAGACCGCCACCACATCCGCCATACCCTGCTTCGTCGTCGTCATCATCTGCCCCTCCTGCAGCAGCTTCCACGTAACTTTATTCCGCCGCTCGGCCGCATGCCCGCTCTTGAAATGGTACCCTCTCGCCCTGGGCCGCGTGCCCATCCCCACGGGCGGGCTCGGCTCATACGCCCGGCCAAACGCCCTGCAGTCCTCTTCGAACTGTTCCGCGCCAGCGGCGAGCGAGGTGCGCACGCCGTTGAAGAACTGGGTCATGACGTGGTGGTTGTGGAGCTGTAGGAGGGTCCAGGCGAGCATCTCGCGCGCGTTGAGGAGGTGGTGCAGGTAGGCGCGGTGGTGGGTCGTGCAGGCGTAGCAGGTGCAGCCTTCCGTGAGAGGCGCGAGGGCGGTGGCGTGGTCTGCTTCGGTGAGGTCGATGCCCAGAGGGAGGAGGTCTGTGCCGTCTGCTGTAGTGGTGGTGATGGTGGGGGGAGGGGGGAAGGTGAAGGACATGGCCACGCCCGCATCAGAGATGGAGTTGAGGAAGGGGATGAGGAGCGTGTCGACGCCGAGGGAGACCTGACGAAGGATCTCGTGGGGGTCTAGGGGTCCATCGAGCGAAAGACGGGGTAAGGGGAGGAGGGAGGGGTAGTTGGACAGGTCAGGCAGGATGTCGACGTCGTAGACGGCCAGGCCAGAGAGCTTGTCGAGGAGATCACCTGAGAGACGGTCGAGGTACTCCCACTGGACGGAGTGTGGAGCCGGCAAAGTGGGCGCGAATATGGACGTGTTGGACGCGCGCAGGTCGGCCAGGTCGAGGGACTTGTGCAGTTCGTTCATCCAGTCCTCAGTGCGCTCGCACATCCTTCTTACGCCCTTTGCCTGAGGCGTTTTCATGGCGGCGGCGGCGTAGTGCATATCTGCCAGCGGGACGGCGATGTCTGGCTTCAGGTTCGTGATGGAATCGATGTAGGCGGTGTTGGTGAGAGGCTGGAAGCCGTTGGATGTGAAGATCTGAATGAAGGTGTCACTGTTTCCTATGCTCGCCTTGACCGCGGGCGTCCGGCGTGGTCCGAGAACAGTGATGCTGGAGGATGGGAGGGCCGTGAAGGCGTGAAGGCGCTTGCCATCCTCGGCTGGAATCTTGGCTGCAGCTGGTACTTTGGTCACATTCTTTTGTGACTTCTCAACCACTGGGGAGGGAGGAGAAGAAAAGAAGAAATGAGTCTCCATCAGCTTATCATGAACTTTCTTGCTTTCTTGAGGTAGATACCAAGAGTTTGAGTTGGATTTTCACTCACAGTCTTCCATGGCCAGATACGCCCCCGGAAATTGACAGTATTGGGCGATTGTATCTGGCGTCAGGTGTGGGACGACTCCCCTCGAGGTTATCGTGAAGAAGTTTGGTGTCTCGACCGCTTGTCGTTTTGGCAGGGCAAGCCTGCCCAGTCTTGCCGATACTCCATCGCTTACGACAGTCTTGAGGATGTCAAACTTCATGCCCCCTTCTTTTCTACTCTCTGACATGCTGAGTTTTGCTCTTTTCTTTCTTCTATAGGATGGCAGAAGACGAACAATGAACATGGAAGGAACTCCGGTCAAAAAGCTTCGAGGTTGGTATCACTGACCCTAACCCTAGCTCAATAGCTGTATTTGTGAGCATGATTTCGACTTCCGATATTCATGATTCTCCCTGCTTCGTATAAGATCGATAAATATGCGTCTTCTCAATGAATATGTTTCGAAATTTAGACTTTGAGTTGCCATATAGGGACAACTTGGCGTAATGCTTGGATGTTCACACTTGCGTTGCCCTCATGTTGCTCATCAACTTTGCTCTTGAAATTCTAGTAGAAGTGAAGGGTACGATCGACGATAGAGGCTCAAATAGAAGATAGACCTATGAAATAAGACGATCAATTATTAGTCTCTACTTGACTTCTTTGCTATACCGCATGTATTTAGAGCCATCGCGGCCGAGGGTCGGCTCAAGGTGAAATGTGTCCATCAAGGTCCTCAGCCTTTCCTTCCAGACCAAAGCGAAAACCCATCTCGGTGGGATTGGAAGCTTCTAACAAAACCATCATAGGACTGTTTGACTCTTCGACTGAAAAATTTACAATTAGGAAAGATAATTGAGTTTATCGCGAAGAATGGGCGGACTGACGCGTGTCCCGACTATGGATATCAAGCCGTCGTTACTTGTGCGAATAGGTCGGGGACTTGTACCACTCACTGTATCTGGTGGGAGAAATTCTTGCATTCTAACATGAACCTGATGGAATAACCTTCAAGGTCCCCATGACATAACAGAATTCCTTTTCACATATAAATCTGCCGTTTTTCCTCCCAAAATGTGTCTCAGTGCTGTTGCGAAGGTCTCTTCAGCTTTACTTTCATGGATCTCAGCTTCAAAATGTCTACTTTCCATAATCATACTCATAACGACGAATCACAATCCATCAAATATGACCGGTATCACCTCGACCATGATACCGAAGTCTTTGATGTCCTCATCATCGGTGGTGGACCCTGTGGCCTCGCCGCCGCCGCCAGGATTCGAGAACAAGCTCCCTCCGCCATGTTCACTGACGAAGAACACCGGCGCTTCCACTGGCTGAACAAGCACGGCAAGAGGGTCGCCCTGAAGCAGACTAAGACGGGACGTGTCTCTCCTGCCTGCTGCAGCAAGCCACAGCACTATAAGATGGCCGTCCTGGACTCGAGTGATAATAAGTGGCTAGGCCGTTGGAGACGGCTGTTTTCTACGTTCGATATCAGTCATCTAAGAAGCCCCATGCTCTGGCATGTTGACCCTCTAGACCGCGACTCGTTGTTGTCGCATGCCCATGTTCAGGGCAAGGCGGGGGAACTAGTTGAGATCAGAGGTTGCGTGGGTAAAGAGGCCAGCAAGCACCAAAAGAAGAAGAAGAATCGGTTCAGTGGTGGCAGGTAAGTGATAATTTCTAGTAGATTCCTGGTAATTACTGTGTAAGAATTCTATAAGCTTACATTGACACACCAGAAAGGAAGACTCCTTCGATATCAACCAACGAGATCAGTGGGACTATTACACCCCATCTCAGTCTCTATTCTGTGATCACTGCGACTGCATTGCTCGCCGCTATGAGCTGGAAGCTGGCCTCGTTCACAAAGAAGAGGTCATGGACATCCAATTTGGCGTCATGGAGTATAGCCATTCCCAAGAGAAGCTTTTCATAGTGACAACAAACCAATCAGTGCGCTTTGCTCGCGCCGTCATTCTCGCAGTCGGGCCAGCCAACGCACCCGTCCTGCCCGAGATTCCCTCGTTGTCGTTCCCAGGACATCACGCTACCCAAGCTGTAGACAAAATGCCCCAAGCATGCCACAGCATGACAATACCGCAGAATCAGTTCCCCGACGCCATCATCCAGCAGCGCATACAAGATGGCCGCCAGACAAACATCCTCGTCGTCGGCGGCGGTCTCACCTCGGCCCAGCTCTCGGACCTTGCCATCCGCAAGGGCGTTGGGAGGGTCTGGCACATCATGCGCAGCCCCTTACGAACAAAGGCTTTTGATGTTGATCTGCACTGGATGGGGAAGTACAAGACCCTGCACCAAGCCTATTTCCACCAGGCTGACTCGGACGAGGAGCGACTGGAGATGATCAAGGAGGCGCGGGGCGGCGGGAGCATCACGCCGGCCTTCATGAAGAGACTCAAACCGCACCTTTCGAGCGGGCGGCTCAAAATGTTTGAGAAGACTGTTTTGACAGGCGCGCATTTTGAGATGTGTTCTGACGGAGCAGGCGGTGCGTGGAGGGTCAAGACCGAGCCCCTGATCATGAATTTGCCTCGGATGGATTACATCTACTTCGCCACAGGCATCCAGTCGGACTTTACCACATTGCCCTACATGCAGAACATGTTAAGGGACTACCCTATACGCGGCGCTGGAGGGTTCCCCTGTCTGAACGAGGATCTGATGTGGAGAGATGATGTTCCTCTTTTCGTGGCGGGCAGGCTGGCCGCTCTGAGGCTTGGCCCTGCGGCTCCCAACATTGGCGGAGCACGGATTGGGGCAGAGAGGATTGCATTGGTCCTTGAAGACATCTTGAGTAGAGTAGGCAAGGGCGATGAGCCGAGGAAGCCGTTTCTAGCGGAGGAGGAGGCACTTGCCCACGGACGGCAGAACAGCGGGCTTGAATTATTTCATTATGCGAGTGGGACCGGGAGCAAATATAACAGCTTGGTGGAGGTGTCGGACTAGAGATTGGTTCAGTCCTTGCAATTCTCCTGCGAGGGAAATGTAAAATTTTCTTTCCGGATTGTTGTTTGAACAAATCAGCCGCCTAAGGAAGGTCTCATTGAATGTAATTTTCTAGTCCGGAGGAAGTGAACGGAAGGGAACAAGAAAAGAAAAACAAGCAAGAAAGAAGAGAGTTGGGAGAAAATAAAGACAGGAAAAAAGAAGAGGGTGAGAGAGGGAGATAATTCAAGGACAAAATAATAATTAAAAAAGATAAAAAAAAAATCACACTAAAACAACCCTGCATGGAGAAAAAGCGGAGGTGAAATACATGTATATATATGCATGTATTTAGAAGGAAAGAAGGGAATACGCCCAGAAGGGTAAAGATCCCTTCATGAAACGCTTCCTGTCGCTGCTGGGTTGTGTTAGTATCATCAAAGTGCTGGTACGCACTTTCTGAAGTCAGAAGAGAGCCAATGAAGAAAGTCGCTGACGACTGAGCGTGCCGGGAGGAGCCGTGAGAGCCGCACGCCGATCCAACAACGCTACTAGACTGCATCACTCATCTACTCACGTACTTCCTGACACGCGCACTCTCATTTACATCAATTGTACATCAATAAATGCCATAACGGTATACATAAACCTCTTCACTGGAAGGCACTTGGTTGCACTTTCTTCTTTCCTGGTTTCTGTCTCCATCCGCGCCTGCCGGGGCAGCCGACTGGGTCCTTCCTTCCCTTTCCCCGTCACTCTGCTTCTCATTCAAAGCTATCTTGGGCAGGCGCCCGACATAGCTCATCATGAGCTCAGCCAACGGGCAGGCCGGCATCGGCAGCAACCGAAATCAGAGTGTGGGCACTCCCGCGCATCCGGATGAATCAATCGTGGAGGCGCATCCTGACGCCCCGATCGAAGGGCCTCCTCGCCTGCACGAGTTGCAGGAGGGCAACCCGACGACCCCTTTACCGCGGTTCTTGGAAGAGGAGAACCTCAGCAAGCACTGGCGTTGGATCCCTTACCCCGTCAGAAAGCTCGGAAGGTCTGCATTTCGATGGGCGCAGGGGCCGTCTAGCCCTGTCGCGTTCCGCATCACGCCGCTCTTTCCAACCATCCAGCACTTCCCTATACTCCTCCTCGACAAGTATCTGCCCAGGAGGAAGCATCGAATCTTGCTCTTCATCGCCTACATTCTGCTCTGGATTTTGACCTTCTCCCTGGTCAAGCGGCAGGAGAGCAGTCTGACCGAGCTTAAACCCTGGGGCAAACCACAGGAGATTGGGTGTGGCAACTACTTCTGGGGCCGAGGGAACCAATGCGACCTGAACGGCAACCGCTGTCGACCTTTCCAGGGAACCGGGTTCGCCTTTAGATGTCCAGCAAACTGTGCTAGCTATCAATTGAGCGAGCCGCGGGCAGTGGGTGACCAACAGATCAACTACCGACCCCTCGTCGTGGGTGGGCCGGTCAATCACACGGATAGCTACGGGGCCTACCGGGCAGACTCCTTCATCTGTGGCTCGGCCATACATGCTGGTATCATATCCAATGCCGAAGGGGGCTGCGGCGTCGTCAGGCTTGTTGGCGAGCGGTCCAATTTCAGTACTACGTGGCGGAACGGCATCGAGAGCATCGGATTCGACTCATATTTCCCGAAGTCGTATCTGTTCGAGGAGAGCGTGCAGTGCAAGGCGCGGGATATGAGGTGGTCCCTGCTCGTGGTCTCGGTCGTCTTCACCACCGTGCTCTCGTTGTTCACCACATCGCCCTCGCTGTTCTTCTTCACAGTTTTCAGCGGCGTTTTCTGGCACGTTGGCCTCGTCTCAGATGCTCCCAACCATGGCACGTTCCGAGAGCTGTTCACCATTATCCTGGGACGATACCTACCTGTCATGTTCGTGGCTTGGGTCATGTACGACAAGATGGCCATCCGTCGCACGCTGGAAGGCCTGACCGCGCAGGTCGACAAGACGGTTCTCTGGCTGGGGACCTGCTGGGTGGGCGCACTGGATAACTACACCCTGAGCCCCAACATCCCCATCAACAGGCTTAACGCCCACGACATACGACAGCAACCTGGCGGGGTTCTCGCACTGATCATCATCGTCTTTGTCCTGTTATTCATTGTGCTCAAACAGATCTGGTTCTTCCGCCAGGAAGGCCGTCTCATCTCCTACGGCAAACTATATCTCGGACTGCTCGGAGGCATCCTGTTCTGCCTGGTCCTGAGCATATGGGATCTGCACCTCCGCATCCACCACTACTTCCTCGCACTCCTGCTGCTCACCGGAACAAGCATGCAGACGCGACCTGCACTTCTGTACCAGGGCCTTCTTATCGGTCTCTTCATCAACGGCATCGCGCGGTGGGGCTGGGACCCGATCTTGCAGACGTCCAATGCCCTGCGGGGAGACGGGCAGCTGGGCTCAGTGCTCCCCAAGCTCGCCGACGCACCCGAGATCCTGGTCGGGGCCGAGCGATCCAACATCACGTTCCATTTTGAGGCGCCGCCTAAGAGGAACATTCGGTTGGACGGCATCAGCCTCCTCGTGAACGATGTCGAGCGGTTCAAGGGCTATTTTGAGGATGACGAGGACTTTGAGAACAGGTCGTTCACGTGGAACAGGAAGGCTGGGCTGGGTTTGAAGGAGTACTTCCGGTTTGCATATCTGTATGGGACAAGCACTCTTGATTATACCAAGGCTGGGGTGTGGGATGTGGATTTCGAGTGGGAGCATATGAAGCCTGGGGCATCCAGCCTCGAGAGTCGGGAGGTCCCTGTGGGCAACGTGATGATGGTTGATTGAGGCGTCGTACTTTTGATGCAAATGCATGTCTCTGGGTTTGGATACCTCTCTGATGACTGCAGCATGTATAAACCTACTTTACACGTGCTTATCGTAGACAATACTACGTGAGTATATTCCAATCAACTATTAAATGTGCGAAATTGTCAAGGCGAAGGATATGGAGGAGAGAGGGGGGGAAGAGTCCCCCAAGCTGCTGTCAGGGTTAGGGTGATTCCCTGTCTCTTTGTTCACAAGCCTTTTCACTACTTCTCATGGCTGCAAGTAAACGACACAGCTCATGAACAGGCGCATTATTGAGATCAACAACTGGAGCCTTATATTCAAATTATACTTGCTGGTCCCTATGCACTGATTATCCTTCTCAAATTTTCATAATGCCGCCCAAAATCCGCATCCCGAAGACTGAAGACTTCACGTCGCTTTCTCCCGACCTGAAAGTCGTCTTGCACTTCCCTTCCCCTCCCGAGTCGACCACCGCCATCCTGATCCTCTTCCACGGGTTGGGCGATGCCGACACCTCTTTTGCGAATTTTTCCAGGAGCATGAACTTGCCTGGCGTCCTCGCCATCACAGTCAGGGGCACAAACCCACTACCCCCAGCGCTATTGGGCTTACCTCTGGACAGCGGTCCGCCACGGCACTTCCATTGGGGCGATGACCTGAACCTGGCGACCCAGTCCGACGAGCTGGATGCAGACCCGGGGTTCAGCAAGGCCTATGACTTGATTGTGAACAGGCTCATCAGGGAGACGCTGCTGGACAAGTGTGGGTGGGAGCTGCCTGATATCCTCCTGTTCGGCTTTGGACAGGGCGGCTCGCTGGCTGTGGGCTTGGCCTCCAAGATCCGCGAAGGGCCCAAGGTCGAGGAGGTCAGGGAAGATGAGCACGGGAGATCCATTGAATCACCCAAGAGCCTCAAGGGCGTCATCTCCATTGGGGGCGCCCTGCCCATGTCCATGGTTCCGAGCCTGAGTGGGCGGTCCAAATCCGAGACGCCAGTGCTGATCTGTCACGGGAGATCTTGTGAGGCTGTCGACGAGGATGCCATCGACATTCTGAGACAGGAATTTGTGGATGTGCGGGAGGTCAAGTGGAAAAAGGCTGACAGCACTATGCCTGCAAACCGAGAGGAGATGCTGCCCGTGATGCAGTTTATCGCTGAGCGGCTTCGGGGCGGCTGGTGAAGGAGGGGGCTTGGGATGGTTCCTTCCACAACTACGCATGGTCGTCTTTCCATCCTGAGGGCTGAAGGCGTGGACCGAGCATGCATACTCCGCCGAGGCGCGCCTTCCGAGACCAGACCTGGCATGTTGATCGCTTTGACAACGTCCATGTGCCGAATTGCGATCCGCTCTCCTCCTATTCATCCATCTGGATCCCGCGAGCTCACTACTCCTCCTCCTTGACCACATCTCAGCCTTGGCCGTTCCTAAGGCTCATCTCCATCTCTCAGCCTTCAGGTTTTTCTTCTTCTTTTTATTGGGTTGAATTTCATTCGTTCTCCTTGTTTTCCACGTTGTTGAGCAGCCTCTCGCCACCGCCTACCCTCTTCAATCAACCATGGACGATTCCCCTTCGAATCAAGCTGGCAGCAGCAGTCCCGACGGTGCTATTGCCCTTGACGACCTTCGAAAGGCAGTACACGACATTGAGAGTTGTTTTCACTGTGCTCCGCGCTTGTCACCAAGACTACACAACTTCGTAGCCACCGATGACCAAATCGTCGAAGTTGCTAGCGAGGCCAACCCTGCCCCTGGTGCCTAGGAATACACCCGGTCGAGCGCGTGCAGCAATATCAAGAACTCCGAGGTCACTCAGGGCTTGCTCTTACCTTGTATCACCTATGGCAAGGCCCAATTCGAACTGCAGCAGGCCAAGCAGGGGCGTACCGGGCACCTGGATCCAGCCGAGTTCAACCCGTGCAACTCATCATGCGTTGGCTATGGCTTCATGGCCCTTGCGATACCCTGTGAGTCTTTTAAATGCGCGGTTAGGATCCAGCTATTCTTTATCCTGACACGAGCTCTCATCGATTAAAGGGTTTGGAGGTGGCGTCCTGGCGCATCAGCAATCAAAGGAAATCACCCGGTTCTATGATCTCCAGCCGCATCACGAAAAATCACTAAATGTCTTCGCCCATAATGCAACCATTATTCGCAATTTGGCCGAGATTCGCCATCACGAAAACATCCCTCCAATAGAACTCCAGCCCCACCCACAAGAGGAGATGCTAATGATGCGCGTTCCTCCCGAACCTCTGCCCTCTCCGCATTCCTCTCCACGTATTCAAAAGGTGATAGCGGATGTCAAGGAAATAAAGAAGCCGAAACCCATGTCAGTCACAGACAAGATCAGGCAAAGACGCAAAGGCAAAGCGGCAGAGTCAGAGGATATTACTCAACACCCCGAGATGCCTGCTCGTCTCAGCTCCTCCTCCAGCTTTATGGCGGAAGATCCTGACCTCCCTACGCTTAAACCGCCAGCGCCACCTGTTCCTTCCCCAGTCGGACAGAGACAGACAGTTGGTGATGAAGGTGCGGGACCATCCACAGCTATGCAGGCACCTAGGCTATCTGCTAAGGAATCATCAGCCCCTGCCCGAGGGGCTACTCCTCTAGCTGGCCAGACGGGTGCAACGGAAGGGAAAGATTCTGCCGAGGGCGAGGCACCTGAGACGACTGCCGAAGGAACTGTCGTCCGGCGAGACACTGCGGTCAAACCGATCACCGAATTGGCCCCAACGGACAGACCTGTCATCGAGAGGGTTCCTGGCAAGTGGGAGCCGAGTAGCAGGCTGGATGCTGATGAGCAGAGGGCCGATGACCTGAGCCAGATTGACACGCTGTTAGTAGTTGACGCTCCCAAGATTGGTCCTGGTACGGCCGAGGCCGCACCAGCTGAGGCAAGGAAGTCGAAGAGTAAATTCAGGAGCATATTCGGGAAAACTTCCAAAGTAAAGGAAGACGAGCAGTCTCAAGACGCCAAGTCCGTCATCGAAAACCTCCACCAGACCCAAGGAACCATTCCTCGAATCTCGATTGGCGAAGGGCCTATGACTGAACAAGCCAAGGAGAATGCCATCGAGCGTTACCAAACAATGGTGCAAACGGGCGAGGCTGATCCTGTTACCTTGCTTGACGCTGCAGCAGCCATCGGCGCATTCGACGTGCTCAGGGAGCTTCCTCCTGCCCGGACTCACTCGCTATCGGAAGACACAGTGCTCATCTCACGAAATCAACCTCAAGGACCACACAGGATTTCGGCTGATGGCTTTGTCCACAGTGGCAGAGCAGTTCCAGGTCATACACTTGCCCAAGACAGGGTCATCAACGCAATACCCACCGGGCAGGGCGCGCACCGTCTCTCAGCCGATACAATGATACCAGTGCGAACGATCGCTCCAGGCCACTATCTTGATGTTGACCCTGTCGTATCTGGCCTACAGCAATTGTTTCCCCATGAGCTCCTTGACGATATGCTGGTCCAAGAGCAGAACAAGAATACGCACCCCCATGGCCTAGAGCTGGACAAGACGCTCGTCCTTCTGCAGAAGCAACCCCAAGGACACGATATCCATCAAGATGGTGCTGTTCCAGCACAGCCGAAATCAACAGGGCATAATATCCACGAAGATATCAGCCTCCCAGCTCCAAGGGCTCGAGGTGCCCATGAGCTTGGCTTGGACAAATTGATCGATCAAGGCTCGTCTGCTCATGAGGGCCACGACATTCATCACGATGTGCGAATCCTCTCGCCATCCGGTGCGGTAAGAGACCCGCACTCTGTTGATGATAACGAAGTCATCAAAGCGTCTGCCGTCTTCCGCAAGTCGCCACACCCAGAGGCCATGATGCCGGGCAATTGGGCGCCGTCATCCTCATCGCAATCTCCCGATCTCAACCACCAGATAGCCTCGTTGAACGCAAGCCTACAGAGCGCCGGACATGTTTTGGACGGACTAAACCGAGCTGTGGACTCTGCTGGTGGTGGGAAGGAAAATACTGTCACTGGTACGTTTATTCACGCATATGATCACGCGCATTTGTTCCCAGCACCTTGATCGGTGCTTTAGTCATCATTATAGCTTCCTGCGCACACTCGACCGTTGCCTCTCATCTGTCCCATGGTCGAACCCGTCTTCATGCAGTGATTTATGCTGCTGGTCTTTGCATGCAACATACTTATCATCATCATCGCCATCTTGTCGCCATTGTTGGATGAATCCACTAACGAGAAACGTGTTCTCCTCTGTCTAGGCCGTACTGCCAATGAAGTAGGGTCATCGGCGCAGCCCAGCACAGGGCGAGGCATCTGGGGGAAGGTTTTTGGTCGGCGTGGAGGCAGCGAGAGGGCCAAGTCTTGAGCGGCGGACTACGCGACACTGGTAGAAACGAGGGTGGGAGGTGGAACGAAGGGAGGATCCAGACTGGACGTTGGTGTGCGTGTCTATGAAGAAGGGGCATGTACACAGTCATTGTTTAGACCAGGGATTAAACAGCACTTGTATGTTTGGAAGTAGACTTAGGTTCCTCACCGACTCAGACTCACCTACGAACACTCAAGCCGGAGACAAAGATAAAGACATTAATACCACACCGAAACCTATCATCCTCAGCCATCTCTCTCGTGCTCAAGATCTTCTGCGGGAAACAATTAAGACCTTGATTCCAGCTGTCGGAAGACCATCTTTGGCAATAGCAGTAAGTTGTGGTAGTAGTAGTAATGTTGATTTTCTCTTTAGCAGTGGTGAGAGGGGTACCACCCCCGGTACCCCCGTCGCCACACCGTCCTCTTCTCTCTCTCTCTCTCTCTTCTCCACTCCTATAACGATAGCATACATGCAAGTCGCTTGAAATCAAGACCCAGAGGAAGTGAATACTTTGTTTATCTCGTTTCTGGCACCCCACATATGCTCCTTCACTCAGCGTCCGCTTGATTCCGTGTCCCCCTCTCACCACCGCGAAAAATGTGATGTGCTGGCTGCTGCTACCTCCCTAATTTTTCTCTTATCCATCGAGTCTTGGAATTTCCTCTCGTACATAATTCTCTTTTCATAAACTTTCCGCCCGCTCCTCTTCAAGAAAAAAAAAACAAAGAAAAACGAAGAAAAAGACACTTGTAGAAAGTTGTAAAGATATGAGGTCAAATTCATTTGGACCTGTGGGTGGTGATGGGCTTCCGCGCCAACTGCAAAGTGGTTGGGTATAATGATCAGCTGCCGCCGCATTGAAGCTTCTGTAGCTTCGATCGTCTTGTGTATGAGGAAATCTGACATTGGTCTAGAGCTCGGAGGAGTAGGTTTTGGCCGGTACGTCGGATATGCCGCCGGTGCCTGATGAGACACTCGGTGGAAAATCTCACGCTACAGCCTCATCGTACCAGGCATAAGAGTGTGTGTATGGGTATGTGCCTCGATGGCTTCTGCTATTCGCGCTGTCGACCTAGCAGTTCTGGTATAGGAGGAGAGGCTCGCCGACGTTTTCGATCTCGGGTATGGTGCACTTTAGGTCAAATGCCTTTGAAAGCACAATCTTGAAAATCTGCGGGCAAGTTAGCGTGTGACTATTGAAAGGTACCGTAGGCTCTCTCGTGTGTAGCATGCCTTCTGAACGTTGATGCTGTGGCTTGTACTGCTGAAGATCAATGCAGCACGCATAGCCTTGGCGAATCGCCGTGCCTGTGAATCAAATCAATATCAGCGCTTTGGTTCCAGGCTCTCTTCCCCTGTTGTTTACTACCGCTGAAGTTACCCGTACCTGATTCGATATCTCCTCCTGGTCTTCGCGTGGGAAGTTGACGAAGTGATCGTACTTGGTGCCGACCAAGATGGGGATGGCGGTCTTGTTGAAGCCCCGGCCCTGTCGGTACCACTCCTTGATGCTGTTGAGGGTGCTCTTGCGTGTCAGGTCGAACATGAAGAGGATGGCGACGGCGTCGTTGCAGACCAGGGGGAGCATGTTGACAAACTCGCGCTGGCCGCCTAGATCCCAGATACTGAATGTAATCTCGGTGTTCCGGATGCTGATAGTCTTTTCCATGAAGTTGACGCCGAGGGTTTGGATGTAGTCCTCGTCCCAGCTGCCCTCGACGTATTTGACCATGAGCGAGGTCTTGCCTATTTGGGCGTCTCCCACCATGCCGACCTTTATCACGACGTGGTTTCGGCCGTTCGCGTTGTTCTGGTCCGATGCGCCGGGAATACCCGCGCCGACACGGTCCGGGTAGCTCTGGCTCGACAGCTGCGAGGGCGGCCTCGAGAGGTTATTGCCCGGTTGGGGAACAGGAGGGGTCGTGTACCGCGCGTTAGGATCCATCATCATGTGTTCGGAGTGGGGGGCGTCGGTCATAGCGGCGTCCCCGTTGCCGGTCTCGAAGGTATTCCCGCCCATCATGTTTGGTGAGCCCTCGATGCCGCCCATGGTCTCCTCCTGGAAGTCTGCCGGCGCCTGGTCGTCCATAATTTCCGTGGCGTCGTAAAACTGGGCCGAAGACCCTGCAGTCAAGGTAGAGGAATCTGTGAGGTGACACTCGAGTTAATACCCACGCGCAGAGGGGATGAGGCGGCTGGGAGGTGGGACAGGGCATATGAGAATGCCCGGCAAGCTTCATGTGCAATGGATGTTGTTTCGCATAGACGGAGGAAGAAAGAGGGGTTGGTTTCCCTAAAGAAACTGTCCCGTCGCCGGGGGCATACTGACCCAGATTGGTGGTGATAATGCCTTGTGGTAGTCTGGCCTGGCTTCAGGGGAGCGACGTTGTGATGGTGTGGTGTGTGCAAATGCGTGTGTGTCCCCGAGCGAAGGAAGGGGCGTAGGGATAAGGAGAATATCGAGGTGATGCTGGGCAAGGAGGCCGAAGAGGAGCAAGAGCAGCCTTATCCCACGAGTAACGGCTTCATGGGAAAGAGGGCGTGTCTGTTGAACTGATCTGATGGAGGCGGCCGAGGTCGTTTTGGGACAGACAAACGTCGGACAGGGCGGCGATGATGACGTCTCGCGACGTGAAATTTGGTGGAGATTCGAGGTACGGAATAAATAATAGCATGAAATAGCAGCTGGACGGGACGAAGGTCAGAGAGAATGTTGTATGTGAAGACGAGCCCGCATTCCGATCCACACAGCTCTCCGCGTCCACACGGCGACAACTGGTTGGAGCGATGCTGTCTGTGGTGGGTTGCAAGCAAGGTCAAGGTCAAGGATAACTGGGGGGGGGGGGGGATTTGGTTTGGATGGGTGGATGTGTGTGTATGTATTATGTACCACGGTGCTTTTTCAGGCCTCGATCGGCGCCTGGTGCTGTGGTAGCGCCGGCTGAAGGTCACTGACATGGGCCTTCCCTCTTTGCGGGATTGCGATTGTGTTAGAAGGGAGAAGGAGGAAGGAGGCTGACGAAGCAAAACAGCCAGGCGCCACCCCGAGCAGAAAAGACAAGTGACGAGATCAAAGGAAGAACAAATCAAGGGAGGGCGACTGGGAAGAGAGGTGTGTAATCATCACACTCATCACTTACCTTTTCTGGACTTTGTGGTTCTCTCTCCCTCTTCGCCCTTCGTTGGGAGGGGCGCAGTCAGTAGACGATCAGTCTTTGTAGCATTCTAGGCTCAAGGCTGTACAGGCGGGCAGAAAGACAGACTGCTGCTGCTGTGCCAGCACAGACGCTGTCGCAGTGACTGCAGGTGATGGTGGGGCGCGCCAGGGTGGGTCAACGTCAACCCGCAGCAGCAGCAACAACACGTAGAACCGCGACGTGCACGAGGAAAATAATCAAGGAGCCTGTCTTTTTTCACTTGTCTTGCAACCTGATTTTTCTGAATTTTGTGTTGTTTTTCTTGGCCTCCCCTTTTACTTGGAGACGGGACGGGACGGCTTGGGGAAGAACGTAGCTCTCTGTTGATTGATTGGTGTTCCAGGTAATTCATTCTGTTAAACCAGTACCAATCTGCTTGGAGCAACGATCCCGCCTGTTGAACGTTGGAGTGTTCAGGCGCGTGGTTCCCCTTCCCAGCCGTGAAAGTAAACACTAACAAACCTGCTGCGGCCTGCTGTAAGCCAATCAGCCGCCCTTAGCCAGGGGTGGTGCTAGGCACTGGTCATAGGTCCCGATGAGGCCCACTGAGGGGTCACTGCCAGGGCAGTGTGTGAGGGCCGTGCGAATGAGGTCCGCCCACCTGGACGAGCAGACCTTCTATTGCTGCAGGCCATACCTTGGATGCAACCTCTACTTGCTGCAAATCCGACCTGCACGATAGGTCACGAAAAGGCAGCAGCCCTGCAGCCACAATGCTGTATCCCATTTTTCACCCTCGCGCCAGCGCGACCTGACGTGCGAAGTGCCCCTGCTTGGATTGCAGACCGTCTTTTTCTATGTTTCATATTTTTGTGACGACTCGCCTGGCTGACTTTACCGACGTATTCAACAAATAAGCACTGCAGAGCAATGCTGCTGAGAACCAAATTGTGGTTCCTACTTCAATGAGGCCGAGACATTTGTAGCCCTCTGACCTCTGGCTCTGGGTAGTGAAACCGAAAGGCATTCATTGTCTCGTCTGTACTACTGGCAACACCATCCCTACAACATTTGTCTAGTACTACCGACCCGTCGGCACGTTTCTTCCCACAACGGGCGCTATCCCATTCTCCGCTTTCGGCTCCTGATATGATATATTTCCTACCACGAGCCTCGTCCATGTCCATTAACTGTTTGGGAGATGATAATGTTGATGACACGCCAGGCACACCTTGCAACTTCGGGCTTGCCTGCCAAACTTTCTTTTTCGTCCAGCCACAACACCAAGGGGGCGCAGAGTGGTGTCAGGTTCACGATCATGACTCCCAACATCCGATTTCTCTGGACAGGCTTCGGGAGCCCCGAGCCCACAGTCCTTGAGATCGCGATCACTCAAACTTCTACCAGCAACGTGAATTCCATGATGACGGTCTACACAAGGATGGGTGGCCAGGTTTTTCCCAGGTGGGCTCCTGAGGTTGCTAGAGCCTTACAACGGTTATGACTCGAGAAAGATAGTATCGCCTCAGAACATTTTGAAGTTCCTCTTTCCCTCTCTTCGCCGCTCCTTCTCAAGAACCCACAGTCGACGCTCTTCTTAGGGATAGTGACGAGGATGAGCGGTCGCATAGGTCTTGACATTTAACAACCAAAAAAAGTTTGCTCATTCGTGGACACGCAAGCAGAGAGGCGATCGCTCCCTTGAATTGTATATGTTCAACGAAAATATATACGCATGTGTAATTTTTCTAGAGGAAAAAGGAGAAGAAGAAAGTATTGAGGTTGTTGGGATGGCTCAGGGTTAGGACTACTGAACCAGCCAGCTTACCAAAAGCAAACTTTAATGTGCCGATACCCAATCGGCCTCCGGCAAACCACATGAATCGTCATTTTTCGGGGCGGGCATCACTTTATCTCAGTCGAGCTTTCCTCGCCCTTCCGATCCTGGCCGCTTCCACCTCTCCATCCCACCACCTCCAAACAAGCCCTCCAGCCGCAGCAGCAGTCTGTCCTGCCAACACAGCCTCAGCAACGTAGCAATGGCCTCAATCGCACGCTGCATGCGGGTCGCAAGGCCGACAGCCCTCTCGTCTACCGTGCTCCGCGCCGCCGCCCGCCCAACAGCTTCGTCGCGACTCAGTGCTGCCAGGCCCTTCTCTGCGAGCGCAATCTGTAAGAAAGAAGAAACTCTTCCTCCCTCCCTCCATTTTCTCTCGCCGAGGCCGGAACACCCTCGAGCCACCCACACACCACCTTCACGCCATGCCCGCACCACCACATACTCTCCCAGGCGCATGAAAGAAAGCTCTCTTCTCCCTTTCCTTTTGGTAACATAAATCTTTGTGCGAAAACACCCTTCGAGGCTGACTCCCTTTCCTTTTTTTCTGCCACAACAATAGGCCCCATCCGCAAGTACACCAAAGACCACGAGTGGATCGACCTCTCCGCCGACAACAAGACAGGTGTGATCGGCATCAGCGAGTACGCCGCCGAGGCCCTCGGTGACGTTGTGTACGTTGAGCTGCCCGAGGAGGGCAAGGATGTGGCCGCAGGTGACGCCATCGGCGCCGTCGAGAGTGTGAAGTCCGCCGCCGACATCAATGCCCCCATCACCTGCAAGATCACCCACATCAACCTCGAGCTGGAGGAGAAGCCGGGTACCATCAACAAAGTCCCTGAGGACGATAGCGCCGGCGGAGGCTGGATCGCCAAGGTCACTGTGGACGAGGAGGGCGTCAAGGACATGGAGGGCTTGATGGATGTGGAGGAATATAAGGCCTTCACGGCCGCGGAGGGGGATCACTAGACGCGGGGGAACAAGGGACGGGAGGATATCACAAGAATGAATATCTCGGACCGATGACGACTCGATACTGTGCCGTGCCGGGGGGGGGGGGGGTGGTTTCAAAGCATATGACAGTTCAACCTGGAAAGAAAGAGGCGAGAAGCATTAATGGAACATGGAATGGCGTTGAGAGTGCGGAGGCAGAGTCTATCCGGCAGACCTTGCTGTTCATATTTACACGAATTTCGGCTCGATCTGTCCGCTTGCTGTAGTATCTGATAGAAGAACAAAGCAGACGATGAAAGAGCATCTTCGCTGTCTATGGTATTGCGATCATGCAAAGTGAGGGCCTCGGAAGGCCAATGCTATGATGCGCGATCATGCAGCCGGGGCAGCAGCGGCGGCGCCAGCAGCTGAGGCCGTGCCGGGTGTTTCTGCCCGCTGTTTGTTGATGACATCGAGGATCTTGCTCGCACCCTTCTCCACAAGTATCGATGCGGCCTTCTTGCCCAAAGCATCAGCGGCCTCTGGGTCTGCCACATCGCTCGTGAGCTCGACCTCAGCGCCATCCTGGCCATCGAGGCTGACAACCACAGCCTTCAGCCGCAGGTTGCTGCCGACGCCGTCCTCACCAGGGACCCAGTGCGTCTCCACTCCAATCGGCACGCTGCAGCCGCCCTCGAGTGTGCGCATGACGCTCCTCTCTGCTTCACAAGCCAGCATCGTCTCCGTGTCGGAGATGGGCTTGAGCAGACTCAGCATGGTCTGGTCGCCTTCTCGGATCTCCACCGCCAGCGCGCCCTGGCCGACTGCGTACAGCATGCCACCGCTCTCACTGTCCAGGAACTGCCCTATCCGATGGCCCATGTTCATCCGCAACAGCCCCGCTGCCGCGAGGATCGTCGCGTCGAAGCCCAGGCTCTCGTCGTCGCACTTCTTCATCCTGGTATCGATGTTTCCCCGCATGTCCTTGAACACCAAGCCCGGGTACCTCCTCCTCAGCTGTGCAGCCCGCCGCAGGCTGCTCGTCCCAATGACAGCACCGTCGGGCAGATCAGCCAGCTTCTTGTATTTGCCCTGGTGCCCGGCCTTGAACACCACGACGTCCCGCGGGTCCTCGCGCTTAGTGATGCACCCGATGGCGCATCCCGCGGGGAGGGCGGTGGGCATGTCCTTGAGGCAGTGGAGGATCATGTCGAGCTCGGGCGTGTCGGAGGTGAGCATGGCCTCGAGCTCCGAGGTCCACAGGCCCTTGCCCAGGTTTGGCAGCGGCGTCGTCTTGTCGCGATCGCCCATGACGGAGACGGTCACGGTCTCGAACTTGATGTGGGGGTGTGCCTGCTGCAGCTCGCCAATGACAATCTCGCACTGCTTGAGCGCGAGCGCGGAGCGTCGTGTGCCGACGCGGATGGTCGTGCCCGCTGGGAGAGCAGGCGGGGTGGTGGCGGCAGTAATTGCAGCCATACTGGTGAGGTTGTGTTGGTGGGGCTGTGATGGTCGAGTACGCGGCGAAACAGGGAGGATGACCGAATCGAAATAGAAGGTACAGGAAGAGGTCGGCGTAATTGAAGTGATTGAGCGAGCGAGCAGCAGACAACTCCAATGAGTATTGTTAATTTAGCTGCTCGGATTTCGTAATTTGGTGAAGAGGGGGTGAGCTTCGGTTTCTATGGCGGGGCAGTTACAACGGGCGCGGGGCGGGAGAAAAGAAGGGGTCTTGATCCTTCCTCCATTTAATCTCACCCTTAGTCATGCAAGACGACCCCTCCTTCAACTCACTCAGCCCCCTTCTTTCCCATTTATACATATAAATATGTATACACATATATATTTACTCCTTGGTGTTTCCTTTCGGCAAGAACATAGAGACAGAGCACAGACAACGAAAGAGAAGGGAATGGAATCAAATATGAACAGCTCTACTTAGCATTCTTCCGGACTCACAGTCACACGCGATGATTAATACACCTCAGCGCTGTACAAATAGAAATATATTCACAATACTATACCATCTCTTCAATGATTTCCCTTACTACGTCATTAACGCACATCCATAACGTCCTGGTCTTACAACCACCGCATCGTACGACGTCTAAAGCAGAAGGTATCGTCATTCAAGTTTGCGCCAACGCTAGCTGACCAATGAGTGCATGCGGTCATTCAATCAGTACAGTTTCTCGCGGCCCAAGTATCTCCCATGGAACGCGACCGCAGCCGCCTCAGATGCCTCGTCAACTGCCATCATGTCTTGGTCTGAATCGTCTTCGTTTTCCCGTACCACCGCCTCGAAGTATCCTATGCGTTCATAGATATCGATTTCACGGGTGAAAATCAGAATCAAACCGCGCAGGACCCCGTCGAAATATCGGAGACATACAAAGCGCAGTCTCTCTGGTGCGAGGCGCCAGATCTGTTGGGTATCTGGCCAAATGAGGAGATCGAGCTCAAGAAATCCCACACCGCCGTGCTCTTGTGCAGTCTTGCAGGAAATGTGGCCGTCCACAGGCGGGAAGTATCTCCAGTTCTGCTCATCCCGCTCAGCGCACGTAGTGGCAAGATCGATGAGTTCAATTTCCTGCACATTGAGACAACTTGCGCGGAGCATTACCAGCCCCAGTCCTTCCTTGGCCTCCGATGGGACAACCTCGAGTAATTCTGCTAATTTGTCTGGTTCTGCCTCCCAGGACTCTGTAAATGGCTCGTCAGGGAGACAGACTGGATCCGTCACCGATCCCCATGACCAAGATGGACACTCAATTGCTTGATCTCTCGTCTCTGGGATGGTCGTCTTATTGTTGGCTGGGGCCAGGTCATCTTCGTTGCCACCATGGGAATCGTAGTGCCAACAGAGACTGGAGATGGGGTAGTCTTTCCATATGCCAGCTTCATACTGATGGTCTGTGATGTCGCTGAGCCTAGAAACGATGCCTTGCACAGCGACTAGCCGATCTTGGGGGTGGGTGAGTGTTCTTGCTGTGTACTGTCGCAGCACAGCAGCCCAATAGTCCTTGAATGCCATTGGGAACGGTGGTGCATGGGTGGAATCATCATCTCTTTCCATATCAAAGGGTTCTCGTGGAAGGCCCTGGTAGAATCGGTAGGGGTCTAGTTCCGAGTCGAGATAGAAGAATTCGCGGTCATCCCATCCCCCGTCTTTTGCCTGAAAGCCACGGCACGTCCATATCAATTGTCGTCCTGAGTATACAAGCCTTCGAGGGGAAAGCAGCAACTCCTCGAAAGTCCACGCACGATAGTGAATAGGATCTGGCTCCGAGCGTACTAGGCCCAACTCTTGAAGCAATGCGCGTCCGACTCGGCCATCGTGGTTCCAGACCGGAATGCTATTTATTTCCCGCGGGGTTTCCACATCTCGAGGGTATAGGAAACCTTGTGTCACAACGGAGGCGCTCGCAGCCACGACTGTCAGGAACGCACCCTCAAAAATACTTGCCATCTTCTTAATCTCCGCTTTTTTGTCTGCGCGAGAGTCTTGGAGAATGCACAACGAGTCCACCCAAAGGCATCGAAAGCCAAGTCTGCGGCTGACCAGTATCGCGTCACGGATCGTCTCAGGCATAGTCGACAGAGAAAAGCCCCGTTCCATGCGGTCACGTAGATTTGCAATCATCGTTGCCATAGGTTGGTCCCGCTGGCCCCAGCAATAACTGAGGGCTATGTATTCCCCGAGGCCTGGTTGGTCGCCTGGTACAAGAGCAAGATCATGATCTGAGGAACTATTATTCAGCGCGACATCGATCAGCCGCCCAGGGCGGACGATCGGTGTTTTCGAATCTCTGGAATGGTCATGATCGCACTCTCGCCGACACCGATCTACCCAAGCCATTGCTTGGGAGAATGCAGCGTCTCCGCCGACGTCAAGGTTCGGTGTATAGCTGCGAATGGCTTCAACAAGATGATCATTGTCTGACCACAGAGTCAGCAACTGTGACCATGTTCCTGGTATTTCAGGAGAAGAAACGTCTGACCCTTTGCCTGCACAGCGAACAGGCCCCATTCCAATGTCTCAAAATACGGCACTCTCTGTGCGTCAGGCACTCCAGGACGATACGAAGGCGTCATCATGAGTTTGAAGGATCCTTCGTTGTGAGATCGGTCGAACGTTAACGTCAAAGATTCCAAAATTGACCCGATATCCTCCAAGTCGCCCTTGAACAGTTCCTCACTGATTTCGCAGGTATCGTGTCCCCCCGGTAGGTCGAGCTGCTCAAGATCGCTCTCGCCTCCGGTGACTGTCTTCCATCTCATGAATTCCATCTGCGACTGTGAAGGAGATCTCAGTCCGTCGAGCACTCGCTCGCAAACAGCGGTACAAAGCGCACAGCCCTCCCCGGCAGCAGCCATGAGCTCTTCCCACATCACGACCGACAGCGAGGTGTCGTGGATTCGAAAAGACTCTGTATTTTCTTCTTCATCATCATAGAACTTCAACCTTAAAGCCTGTCTCGTCCTGTCAACCTTGCCGTTTATGCTCAGGTTCATGCCCGGACACTCTGCAAGGCGGCGTACACAGGCGTCGCAGACGGCCCACGGCTGTGTCAGACGAGCAGCCTGCGCTACGGCAACTGCAGTGTTTATGCGGGCTTCAGAATCCATGAGTGCAAAGCATGTACTGGTCTGGGCTGGGCTGGTAGAGCGTGTTGTTCAGACGAGTGGATAAGAGCCTGGGCGGCACGTCAAATGCAATTAGCTTCTGAGGGTGCAAAGGCATGCTTCGCTTCCTTTCTTTTTCGTTGAACTCCTTGGGCATGTTGTCAATTGAATCTCGTTAGCGTTGAGACGTCCAATCAATGTAAGCACTTGAGCACAGGTGCGAGGGGGGTGGGGGCCGAGGGGCCATGGCCTGGCATGCGTGCCTGATATGCGCTGTAAGCATATGGAGAAATCATGCAGAACCAAGTGGGCAGTGCTTTGATTGTTTACTGAATCTTGTTAGATAACAGTGCTCAAGAAACATCTAGACGGATGACCTCTTTTTCTCCGTATCTCGTTATTCATACAAGCATTGACCAAACTCTGGACCTGTTCTCCGAATCTTCCTTGGAACCTCAGCATTGAAAAGCTGGTATCACATGGTCCTTGTAGTTAACGGTGTATTGTCTTAAAGTCGCGTTTTCCAAGGCGAAAAAAAACCCCAGCCCAAGAAACCTAGGTTTTAAAGTTGGACACGGGAAACTACTCGATCTATGAAAAGCAGCACCCGCATCTCATTCGCGATTCGTTCGTCTGAGATGATTCTGGTAGCCGGTGGACCTTGGGCTAAGGTTGAGAAGCCATGTCGTGGCGAGGCGTCTCGGGTCAGACCGTTACAGGTCTCACGGTGCGAAAACTCCATCGTCCTACTCCGGCACGCAAACAAACTGGTCCATATCACAGTGTGTCGAGTACAGATCGCCTAGGAAGGCCGCCAGATGGTCCAGAACCTGCGACACGACCATCCTGTGGACATCTTTCCGATTCAGTGAGGAGATCACCACCATCTCATAGGACAGCTCACCGATGCCAATGCAACACCATCGGCTGATGGTTGACGTCGTCGCTATCCTTCCCGAGTACCATCGTGCCAGATGGAATGTATAAAACCCAAGCACGTCATCATCATGGAAAATAGAAAGCTTCTGCCAGCAAGATCTGTTTCCCAAAGATTGCTTCCCCAGATATTCTCGGACTTACAATCATCAGTGTATCTTTCTTGAAACCCCCATCCGGTTTGCAGCATGAAGGCACTTGCCAGCCTCGTCATGGTTACCGCCGCGCTCGCGGCCAAGATCTCACAGCACTACTCCAACATGGGCCTGGAAACATCCGCCATGCGGGCTATTGCCGCCGACAACTCGACGGGTGCTTATTGCGGCGTGGGCTATACGTACTGCGGGTATATCCTGAAGGAGCAGAAGAGTAAGCACAGTCTGAGCATGCCACTCCCTCCCCCTTCCCCAGAGCATGGTATGATTTGATGCTGATCATCACTCCTGCCGCTCAGATTTCGATGAGGCCACTATCCTCACGGCGTACTGCGCCGGCGGCTATTGTGACGCTGGCAATGGGTCCACGGACACGGATCCGATGCAGGGACTGTACGTATGCCTGCCTGAGTCTGCGATCCCAAAGAGGGATAAGCAGGACGATGAGCCGTATACAGGCCCGGTCAAGATTGAGCTGCTCTGCGCCTGCAATGGTAAGGCGTTTGGAGGTGGTGACAATGTCTGCCTCAACCCAGATGGTGATCACATCGGAAGATGCAGCACACCCTGCTCCAACAGTGCGTCTTCATGAGGAAGATGTCGAGCCTGCAGGGGGATTGCATGAGCCAAGGAGAAGGGTCGTTCTTGAGTGGCGGGTGGGGTTAGGATGATGAGATGGACGTTTCAATTTCATAGAGTCGATCTTGGTTTGCTTGTCCTCTCCCATGGTCGATGATGCTGTCAGAGGTAGTTATTTATCCAAGGTCTTAGCTGCTCCATTTCACAAAGCATTCATTACTTAGCACGTGTCGCCTTTGGGAGAGATCTGTCGATCAGTGGCGGTGTTGTCGTCGTTATTACGCATTAGAGCATCTTGCCGCTTGATCTGTTATGTGGCCCCTATCCTGGTATGCTGCAAGCTGGAAGGAGAAGAGAGAGAAAAAACCTACTATGGCAATTATCATGGTAGTATGTAGCATGTAGTCACCTGCAGACCCTCAGATGCGCATCAGTAGTGGATCTCAACAGGGGAATGACTTTTCCCAGGCTTGGCTTTTGTGTGAGTCTTCTCTCCATTCCGGCATCGGATCGACCCTTGGCCCCCGGCAGCCGTTCCCCGTGGGGCGAGGGTTCAATTTTCTGCACTACCGACGTCATGACGCAGGGGCCACTGAGCAAAGAAGGCCTGGCCCAGTGACAAGATTTTCAGTCCAAATTATTTCCCCTTTGACTGAGGTGCTATTGGTGCCTTGCCTGTGGCCGCCTTTTTTTTTCTTCCTCCGATCACAGCGAGTCAACATGGCCTGAAGCAATAGATACAATAAAAATACGAAGCAGGATATTATGCCAATGCAGATGAAAGCTACCTGGTGAAACAATTGTAGTGATTGGAAGAGTTTTGATGGAAGCAAAGACGGGGGAAGAGAAACCTGGCGGGGCTAGGGAAGCTCTCATAGTGTAGCAGGAGCTTCTGATGGAATCATTTGCTATGCCACTTGCCGTGCTTAATTCCCTTCTCCAACATCTTTGTGATTTACCAGTGTTCGAAAAGCAACGTAATAGACGGGCTGATTAATTTTGTGGTGGGTCAGGCTGTGACTAGGTGACTCTTGTCGAAACCCAGGCGCCAGGCCAGGACCGGTCTCAATTGCCCCTCCCCTCCTCGTCCGAAATTTCACCCGCTGCTGCAGACACCGCAGCGACTACTAAAAGTTACTCATACCCCTCCAGGCGCAAACCAAACCTTTTCTTCCCGCCCATCAACATCACAACCACCAAAACACACAGTCACAATGTGCGGAACAGACGCCCCAGTAAACGGCACAAACGGCGAGTCGGCCCCAGTGGTGCGTTCAATCCTCCCATTGATTGTTGTTTCATCCGTGTTTTTTCCTCTCTTTCTTTCGTCCACTGACGTCGTTTGGTCCAGGCCCAGAACGGAGGACACTCGAGGTCCAACCCCTACCAGACCGTCCAGGACTACCTTTCAAATGTCGGCAAATTCAAGATCATTGAGTCGACATTAAGAGGTTAGAAACACCAGACAAGCAATGCCATGCACACCTGCAGACTGACACTATGAGCAGAGGGCGAGCAGTTTGCCAATGCCTACTTCACCACCGAGAAGAAGATTGAAATGTACGGCCCCTCCCCCTCCTCGCCCAGGCGATGACTCAACCACCATCCCTTCAAACCCCCTAATGATATTACCCACGCCTATTCTGGCTATACTTGACAGCAGCAGCTGACATACTCTTTCTATCACTCATACAGTGCTCTGGCTCTCGACAAGTTTGGCGTCGACTACATCGAGTTGACCTCTCCCGCCGCCTCTCAACAATCCTACGATGACTGCAAGAAGATCTGCAACCTCGGCCTCAAGGCCAAGATCCTGACCCACGTCCGCTGCGACATGCGTGATGCCAAGCTGGCCGTCGAGACCGGCGTCGATGGACTCGATATCGTCATCGGCACCTCCAAGTACCTGCGCGAGCACAGCCACGGTAAGGACATGGAGTATATCGTCAAGACCGCCGTTGAGGTCATCGAGTTCGTCAAGTCCAAGGGTCTCGAGGTTCGTTTCTCCAGCGAGGACTCCTTCCGGTCCGATCTGGTCGACCTCTTGACCTTGTACAGCGCCGTGGACAAGGTCGGTGTCAACCGCGTCGGTATTGCCGACACCGTCGGCTGTGCCTCCCCAAGACAGGTCTACGACCTGATCAGGACGCTGAGGGGCGTTGTCTCCTGTGACATTGAGACGCACTTCCACAATGACACCGGCTGCGCCATCGCCAATGCCTTCTGTGCTCTTGAGGCTGGTGCCACCCACGTGGACACCAGTGTGCTCGGAAGTAAGTGCCTTTCTTGCAATGTCAGAGATATTGTGGTACGAGTGCTGTAGCTAACCAAACCCTCACAGTCGGCGAGCGTAACGGCATTACCCCCCTCGGTGGCTTCCTGGCTCGCATGCTGGTTACGAGCCCCGACTACGTCAAGAGCAAGTACAAGCTGCACCAGATCAAGGAGATCGAGGATCTGGTCGCCGAAGCCGTTGAGGTCAACACGCCCTTCAATAACCCCGTGACAGGTTTCTGTGCCTTCACCCACAAGGCCGGTATCCACGCCAAGGCCATCCTCAACAACCCCTCGACCTACGAGATCCTCAACCCGGCCGACTTTGGCCTGACCCGATACGTGCACTTCGCGTCGAGGCTGACGGGCTGGAACGCCGTCAAGACCCGTGTGCAGCAGCTCGGACTGACCATGACTGACGAGCAATGCAAGGAGGTTACTGCCAAGATCAAGGCCATGGCCGACATCAGGCAGATCGCCATTGACGATGCCGACTCCATCATCAGGTCATACCACCTGACTCTACAAAATCCCGACTCTGTCGCTAGCGAGCTCCTCGCCAACGGCAAGGGCGAGAAGATTGCGGCATAGATCTCTCTGGTGAGGTCGTCGCAGAGGAGGGCGTTATGGCTCAGGTCCCCCCAAAATCATGGGCATATGCGGCTTGTAGATGAAAAGTGAAATTTATATCGGCGCTATAGGGGTATCATGGGATAATGAAAATTAGCTTTCTCCAGCTTTTACCTACCTATGGAAGACGATATGTGTGTAAAGTGACAATAGGCTTTTTGCAGACGGTGGCCTGACCACACATGTGTAGAGAAACGTGTATCAACGGCCCGGGTCTTGTGACTGAGTGGGCTTCCGGCATGAATATCGTCCACCGTAGGTCTGTAGCCTGAGGATGTCTCTGCGCAAGACGCAACAGAAAAGAGAGAAAAGAAAAAACAAACAGAATTGAAAAAGAAAACAGGAAAAAGAATTATGACTGAAGGTCAAACGCACATCCCACTCCCTGTCCGGCGAAGGGACCTTGCAGGCGCAGCGACGAGAGCTAGAGGCACTGATAAACCGGAAGTAAACAAGAACGATCGTAAATCGGATGTGTCAGGGGAGAAAGAGAGACAGAAGAACAGATGAGTTTTAACGCTGCGCACAAACATGGCGGCGACTTTGAGTCACCTCTAGCTTTTATATATTACTACTGCCAACGTGCCGCGAATATCCGCAGTCCCAGTTTTTCGCCCTGACGTGCTTCCGCATCCAGGCTAACGACGGCAATGCTGCGTGGAATCACAGTTTCTTCCCTCTTAAAGAAAGGTAATCTACTGTAGAATGAATGCAATGCGAATTTTGGGTTTGGCAGAGAGGCTACTTATAGTTGGGGGGGGGGGAGGGGGACAGGACTAAGCAAACAGGTCATCCTACAGCAGACATCCACATCCACATACACGTTTGTTCACAACAATTTAATCTGGATAATAGAAGGGGAAAATCATACCAGGTGCAAACATGTCATAAATTGTATTTCAAATGATACAACAGCCAAAAAATGTGTCTGCCCCATGAATCGAACATGGGTCTTTTCGGAAGTCGTGCCGGTGAAGAATCGTGAGGAACGAGACTCCAATCTTGGCGCCACAACGAAAGATACTAACCACTATACTAGGCAGACTTTTCCATACAAGCTTGGATGATCAGTGTTCTGCAACATGTACTCATAAAGTCACTAAATATGGGTCCGCAAGTACCCCTCTTAACAAACTCTCTCCGCGAGGCGACTATCGGGTTTGTTAGAGCCCTATCAATTATCGAACCCCACCTCTTAAATCTGACCTGCATACTTTAGCGCTTTTTCGCTTATTTCAGCCATCCCTTTTACAAGATGTGATATAGAGCATGCTCTGATAAGGCTGCTTGATAGGTTTGAATAAGATTTGCGCTAAGGGAGTACTACTGATGCAATGTCTCTGATATATAATAGGTGGAAACTAGCTTTGGCATACATAATATAATAAGCAGTGATCGATGATTCTCGTTCTCTGACTGACCAGCTGCTGCTTGCATTTATCTTCCGAAGTCACTAGAGCATACGCCCAAAACCATCTCAGCGGCCAAACCACCAATTCCACTCATTTTGTATATTGAGCATCTATAACATCTCTTCTAGTCTATCTTGACACACTTCATTGCACATCCGGAGTAGCACTCTGGAATTGTATGGGATAACTCTCAGTAGCCAAGCGACAGGAAGGAACTTACCGACCTGGGCCTGAGCGGAGCCTTTGAGACGCCTCTGCATACGCGTGATCGTATCCCCGGGTAGTCCAACACTATTCACTTCGTATCTATATGCCAGGTTTGCAGACCTGTACGATATAGAAGAGAATCTCAAAGAGCTGCCGGACGTGTTCATGCATACATATTCCATTTTGCTTCAATTTGGACAGCTGCTTATCCCTTCTTCCTTCTCCCTTCTTTGTCTCGACTATCTTTTTCCAAATTCCGAGTCGCGGCTGCTCTGCTCTTGTGCTGAAAGCCGGGGTGGGCGGGTTCTTGCGCATCGACGCGAGGGTTTTCCTAATTTTCTCTGGAATACGCTCTCCTTTCTTTACTCCTAATAATTATTCTATTTTGTTTTTCCCTCTACTGATTATTACTTGTTTTGAACAGCTGCAGTCATGGCTGGTCAGATGTCTACAAGGGATGATAGACCGTGACTATTGATGCATCTTCTGCTTACTTTTTTACATAAGATGACCCGAACAGGCGCGCAGGGTCAAGAGCCTGGAGTTCTCAATGGTGTAGGGGCTCATACGAGACCGCCTGGGACGTACATATACGAGGTTGTGCATAAGAGGATTTTAGTAGTAAGTCATGTCATCTTCGTGGATCATAAGAAGAGGGGGGGGGGGCAATACAAAATCATACTATATCCCCCGGCGCAGCCAAAGTTTGACCAGTCCTCAAGCCCTCCATCTTTCACTATTGTTATTATTATTTTTAATTCTCTTCTCTTGGATCACTAGACCAGCAAGCATGCATTCTGCTCTGCCTTTGCTCCTCGTTCTCGGTGTGCTCTACACTGCCGTCAGCACCGACGACACGCACAAGACCTACGCTCAACTCCTTGCTGATGGTGAGATACCCGACGCCTTGAGCGCTCGCAACCAACCTCAGACTAAAGAACATGGTTATGACGAGAGGTACCTGGTGTCTCCTGGACCGCCGTAAGCACCCTCTCTCCGCCGTCATGTTCGGGCCTAGAGCATAAAGGAGTCCTGCATCCACGCTGACAACACAGCAAAAAGTTTCCTCTGTGCAAACGGCGACCCTCTGCACAATGCCTCTCGATGGGAGTACTTCGAGGAGTGTACCGACGTGGATACATGTGAGGTGACATTTGGTGGCTATTCTGTGAGAGCGACCATGCTTTCCTTGTTCCCATTCACCCTGCTATTAATGATGCCACGACCCAGTCCAGTGCTCCCGAGAGCCTCAGGATGGTCGATCTTGCATTTACGCACAAGAAATTTCTTGTTACTAATACGTCGGTGCCGGTATTTTCAGGCGGCCGGACCTTGGTGCGGAGGGCCAAAGGATTCTAATAAATGCTGCGTCATGTCACTCTGTGCTGCGCCCTACGATTCGACCCTCTACGCATGTGTTGATGTTGAGAAGTGGCCTTACTGTAGCGAGATTGTAGGTGGCAAGGAACTCTGCCCTGGTCCTGAATCGGTCAGATGCTGTTCCTAGTTCCTGAGGGGAAAGCAATGAGATGACCCACGTAAATGGCTACCAGGGCAAGGCAGAGCGTTTCCAGATGTGAAATGATGCTACTGTTCGAGAGCACAGATTGGCTCTCGAGGAACTTGTTTGGTATTGAATGATTCCTGAGTCGATATCTGTCGAGTTCAATGTGTCCAACTACTTGTACAATGCCTTGTCTCTTAATAGGAACGTGAATCTTGCTCCTAATGAAGAGTTCATAACAGTTGGTACGAGGAGGTATCTAGTTAGCTGATCCTCTTTACACAGCCTCTCTTCAAGTACGTCCACGGGTTCGTTTCTTTTCTCCTTTTAAGCAAATTGTTTGCACTGCTTACACTTTCAGGTCTCCACTGCTTAGCTACTGGACCTATCTTCTTCACATGCTGTCTCTCTTTATTTGCTTGACTCACCAGGTTCACTAAAAGGTTACATGAGACCCGTCCCCTTTCTTTGGAATCGATGAATAAGAAGCAAACTCCATAGGCAATGTGAACAGTTTTCAGATAAGTGCAAAACCTGCCCCAATTACACCATCTTGATTCTTTTACTTCTTACATCCCCCCCCCCCCAGGATGTCTCAAAACCATCCATAGGAACACTTGGATCCTCACAAGCCGATTTCTTTCTTTGTCACCATCTGTCAGTTGGATCCTTGTGATATATTCCTGTCCTTCCGTCTGAGCAGTTGATTATATCCACGGAACCGGGTATCACGACCCCCTTGCAACCATAAGGATATAAAATCAAGCAGTTGCACGACGAACGTCATCGCTATGTGCCACGATTTCGACCTTCCCCGCGGTTACGGTCTTAGTGGATGCTCTCTGTATGTTTCCATGATGCTAACGTCCTCCTCAGATCAACACAAATCCATCAGCCAGTCGATGATCTCCATATCCTCCTTCCATCCGATGGCTTGCCTACCGATCGGCTTCTCTACCCGTCTTCACCGCCCGTCCCTCCTCGACACATGTGTCAGGCATGAAATGTTTCCCCCTTTGACAACATGGCTGCGAATAAGCAGTCAGAAAACATTCGCATGTCGAGTTACACCTTGAGTATATCGAGGAATGCAACCAAAGTTCCTGACCGCATCCCAAAAGGACTCCCATCCGATCTTGGTCACATCCTATGCATCCGGCCTCGCGTCTCCACGAGCACGACGTTCATTCTCAGCGCGCCTGGGGTTGCCGCCACTGAGCCGCCAGAGCCTGGCACTGACCGAGTTGGCCGTCCTGCCCATCTGCCTGGCGATCTGGGCAATGCTTAGGCCTTGCTCTCGGAGTGTACGCGCCTGCTGCAGCTCGTCGTCCGTCCAGGGCCCTGGCCGAGCTTGGCCTCTCCGCTTGGAGGGCCTGCGACGCCTTGCGGCTTGTTGACCATTTGGTGCTGCGGGAGGAGGAGGAGGAGGAGGAGGAGGAGGAGGAGGAGGTTGAGGATTCGCAGCCGCTGGTGGGGGTCCTGCACCGTTATTGACCGGAGGGGCTGGCAGGACTTGCTGCTGGCCGTCGCTAACTCCCGAGGCAGGGGGCCCGTCGTCGTCTTGTTGGGGATGCTGGAGATGTTGGACTCCAGCTCCCCCCGCCAGCACTGCATTGTTGCCAGCGTCGACTCGCTCACCAGGATGGGAATCATGACTAGACCTTGGCTGGGGATTCTCGACTGGTTCTAGTTCGGCAATGTTATGATTCACGGGCTGAGCGCCATGAGTGCCTGGCGAAGGACGGTTCGGCTCAATTCGGCCACCCAGAGAGCCGTGCTGCGCAGGGTGGTGATATTGTTGTAGCCCATTATTGAACGCATCACGGTGATGGTTCCCATATTGGGCCAGATAGTCCAAGCCACACTGAGGGAAGCCGACAATGGTGTGGGGATTAACAACCTGAGGTTGGCTGAATCCGGACACCGTCATCGGAAGCCTATCAGCAGAGGGGGCAGGTCTCGCCTCTGGGCTCAGTTGGCCCAGGAGCGGAAGACGATTTGTTGTATGCACAAGGCCCCTTTCGTACGACTGATGATGTGACTGGTGCTGGCTGGGTTGGGGAGGCTGTTGATTCTGGAGGGGGGCCGGGTCGATATGTGGCTGGTACGCATTGGGCTGGTACGCATTGGGCTGCCTGGATCCCGCGTTGCCGTCGTTGGGATTGACGCGTGGAGAAGGACCGTCAAGTGTCTGGTCGGGATCCTCCTGGAATTGGCTTAAAGGGGTATCTGGTTGTTGAGCCATGTTAAATAGGAGCGGTTTGGCCTTATCGCTATTCTGCTCTCTTCTATGTCAACAACCCTTAGCGACATTTATCGAAGGAAACTTGGCTATGGCAAGGCTGGCAAGTATCCTATTGTCTTTGGACGAAAACAGGGATGTGATAGAGGCAACAACAGTGTTCAGATGGGAGCGGAGGAGTGGGCTCACCTAGAAGAGTGATGACTTTGGGCAACGATTCGTCCTTCCTGTCAAGGCTCTAGGCTGTCGCTCAGGGATGCCGTCTGAAGAAGGTCAAGGTAGAGTTGTCTGGTGTAATAAGGAGCTTGTTTTTGGGGTATGAAAAGAGTGAAATATGAGATGTTCAGTGTAGAGCGGCGGCTGGTTGTAACACTGGACGTCAGATGGTAGAGCGCAGAATGGAAGTTGAATCTATTGGCATTGCACAGGAAGGGAAATCCAGGCCTCATTGTCTGTTTATTACATAAGGCAACAGTTGTGAATGGTTGTCTGGCCTACTGCAAAGTTTCCTGGAGATGGTAGACTATGGAAACCTGTGTGAATACAGTAAACATCAGTGCTGCATCTCAGGGCTTGTGTGAATGATAACATTTGGCACTGACAGGGGAAAGCCTTCAGATGGAACCCTTAAACAGATGCCTCTGCCTCGTAGCTGAAACAACACAGAGAAAAGGAACTTTGCTCACTTGCCCATACCTAAAGGGAGGGGGCTTCCAAGGCCACACATAGGATTTGTATTGACCAAGTAAGTATTAGTTTTTGAAGAAGTCAAGCCCAATTCTGGAAGCGTGCTTGTATTGTAATTGCATCCCTCATGTGGGCGAACATCATGAAATCTTAAAAATGATATTCCCACCTGCGCCTCTTTGCAAAGCCTTTGAGAGAACCCAATGTTCCTCTAATGACAAGAAAGAACTCAAACACAAGGTTCTTTGAAAGTAGTCGGCACACAAGGCTTACTATGTTGCAGAATCTGACTTCATTCAGACTCAAAGAGTATTTGGAGCCTCATAGGCTTCTCTGTCTGCCTCGACCAAGACTGGCCCTGGCTATCAAGAACTATTGACTCCTCGAGCCCCTCTAAATGTCGAGTTGAAGCCCTCCCATCTGTCCTTGGCTCAAGAAGGATATTCCAATACAGCCTTGAGGCCTTTCTCTCCCTCTCAAGCATCCTCCAAGCCACCCCTCCGCCCTCAAATATCCCACAACCCCCCTCCCACCCCAAGCAGCACCCCCATCTCCTCCCTCTCTAGCGCAAGACTAACATCCATATCCCCCGTCTCCCCAATATCCAGCACCTGCAAGACCCCATCCAGCCGCGGCATCCTACAATGCACATACCGCGGCCTATTCCTGCCCGCCTCCGACTCCCCATCACCACCAACAAAGTCCACCCCATACGCCCCAGACCTCGTCCAAGAAGTAACACAGCAGAACCGGCTCCCGCAGAACGCCTGCCAGAGCCTCTGCGGACAAACCTCATACGCCGCGTCGTGCAGATACGCACCCACCGCCTCCGGGGTAAACCGCGCCATCGTCCGCCGCAGCGCAAGCGCCCTCTCGCCCAGGCTCATGGAACCGCCAGGCAGCGAGGCGTGCCCCAGCAGGATGGGCGAGCCGGCAAAGGTGTCCGGCAGCGGTGGGCTGACGCGGCTGCGCAGGCCCAGGGTGACAGCCATGTGGACAGTGGCCTCGTCATCACCCGGCGCGAGGTGCAGCTGGCGCGCACGAGTCACATGAATCCACACATGCGCAAGGAGCGCGTCCAGGCGCGAGAGGGTGTGAGCTTCACCTGCGCCGTCGCCCTGCGCCGCGCTCGCCTGGGCGGCCTGCTTCAGCCGCAACACCTCCTCGGCGCTGAACCTGATCTGCACGTGGTCTGCAGGCTTGCTGATGTCCCACGTCGGCCAGGGCGGCCTCATGCCCGGGCTCAACTGGACGTGGCGCAGCTCGTCGTCGCTGGGCCTCGTGGCCTGCGTGTCGGCGGTGGCCCAGGACGGGTAGCCTGGGGCTTCTGTGTCCCACCAGTCGAAGCGGAACAGAGGGAGGGACCTTGCGAGGGCGATCTTCTTGGCGTCTGGTTCGGGCTGGTTGATGTCGCCGGCGTGCTGGTCGAGCAAGCTGGGGTTGAAGATGGATTTCGTCGTCGTCGTCGCACCACCCTGCGCAGCAGCAGCAGCAGCAGATGACGAGCCCAGCAACCGTGTGTTCTCCGCCCAGGCCTTGACAAAGTTGACCAGACAGACAGCATCACTCAGACAGTGCGTGATCTTGACACCAACCGCCCACCCGCCACATGCAAAAGTAGTCACCTGCACCCCGGCAGCCGGAAGCCCCTCGAACCGCGAGAGACTCGACGCAAACGCCAGGTCGCAGCCGGGCAGGAGCAGCTCATCCTGCGGGAATCCCGTGGCCAGCCAGACCTTGCGAGTCGTCCTGCGCTCCTCGTCGCTCGGCACGATGGACGCGAGGGGTGCGTCGTAGTGCGCGCGAGCAAATTCCACGCCTGGGTCGCCGCCGCCGTCGGACCTGCTGTTCCAGGTGATCTGGGGCCGGCCGTACCTAGGATAGGCAGCGTGGCGCGTGTCAGGCGGGGCCCAGCTCAGGCTTCCTGCGAGGTGGCGGAAGTCGTTGAGGGTATGGCAGAGGCCGGTCTCCAAACGGTTGGCGAGGGTTGCCGGATCCTGAGAGGCTGGGCTGGCGTCGTAGAGCCACACTGCGCCGCAGACGGCGAAGCGGGCGGTGGTTGCGTCGACGATGGACAGGAGGCGGGTTGTCGGGCTGTTGTTGGGGGGTGGTGGTGAGCTTGGGAGTATCCTTTTGGTCGAGAGGACGCGGCACACTGGAGCGATTTGCTGAGACTGCATTGTAAGTACGATCTGCTCCTTCTGATGGCGTGTCGACAATGCGTCCTTGGTAAGCAGGCCGGTATGCTGCCAAGAGTAAGAAGACGAGGTTATAAGTGAGTGGGATGCTTGAAATGGCAGGCAGTCAGTCAGTCAGTCACCCATATTCTGTGATGCCAGAAGCACTCAAGACTTATATACAATCCATGGCGCCGTGTGAGATGAAATCCGAGAAAATGATTCATTTTGCATACAGCACACAGATGCACGCTCCTGGGTGAGATTCAAACTGGATCGTGATGGACTACATCAAGAGTCATACCGAGTGGAATCCTTAGCCGAGATCCTGGCGGTCACCCGCGGGACCCACCGACCGAATCTCATGCCCGTCATCTACTGCCGGTGCATCATGCCGCAAATCACCACCAATTCTGTCGAACTATGATATGTGAGGAGAACATATATAATTGGAAGAATAAGACGATGAAGAAGAACCGTCTACTATAGTCTCAGGAGGCCCAATTTCTACGTGAACAGGCAGATTGGACAACGGGCCACATTCTATCAAGATAAACTTCTCTGCTCTCCGTCTTGAGTGAACTCCGATAGGGAAGTAGCAACAGTCTCCAGGGCTATAGGACCAAAGAAATTTCAAGACACTCGAGACTCGATCGCAGCTTTCAGTGCTATAATAAGAGATAGGCCAGATTAGTATATATATAGCCCTCAGAGACTTCTGCAAGGGAGTTATTTTCATCACGTGGACACTCACAGTCTGTACTGGTTTTGGCATCGCCAAATAGCATGCGGGTTCCAGGCATGTAGAACATGGGGTTGGGCACGTCAGCTAGTAGAAACGAAAAGTCAGCAGGGACGAAAACCAGCCAATGCGATGATGATGGAATGAACGAGGGCATAACCAAGACATCAAAGAGTCCACGTACCATATCCACTCGCCATCCCACGCTTCATGACGATAGTCTGCTTGCTCTTCCAGGCGTGCAGGACTGGCATCCCCGCAATGGGACTACCAGGCTCCAGAGCAATAGGGTTGACAGTATCGTTGGCGCCAATCACCAGCGTGACGTCCGTGTCTCCAAAGTCATCATTGATCTCGTCCATCTCCAGCACAATGTCATAGGGCACGCTTGCCTCTGCGAGCAGGACATTGCACTGGCCAGGCATACGACCTGCGACAGGGTGGATCGCAAAGCGCACATTGATCCCCTTGGACCGCAGCATCTTGGTCATGTCAGAGATGGCATACTGCGCCTTGGCGACAGCCATACCATAACCGACGACGATGATGACCGATTCGGCGTTGACCAGCGAGTCTGCAACGTCCTCAACACTGGTCTGTGTTACGCTGCCCTCGATCTTGAAGTCGGACTGCTGAGGCGCAGCGATCCCGCCAAACAGCACGTTGGTGAGAGAGCGATTCATGGCCACACACATGATGTACGATAGAATAGAGCCAGACACGCCGATCAGCGCCCCGACCGTCGTCAGCAGCGGGTTCTCGAGCATGAAGCCTTCGGCAACCAGGGCAAAGCCCGAGTAGGCATTGAGCACCGTGATGACAACAGGCATGTCAGCACCGCCGATCGCGGCCGTCGTCGTGTAGCCCTTGATGAAGGAGAGGGCCGTGTTCGCAGCGAGCGCACCGGCAGCAATCATGGGCGAGCCAGGTGCCATGGTGACAAAGGCGCCCATGGTGCCGACGTTGGCTGCAAGCAGCCCAGAGTTCAGAAGATGTCGCCCGGGCAGGATGAGAGGGCGCGAGGACATCTTGGAGGCGAGCTTCATGAACGCCACGATGGACCCGGTGAAGGTGATACCACCAATGAGAACACCCAAGTACGCAGTGACGAGATGCAGGGTCGAGACATGATCAAGACTGCCCATCACACTGCCGATCGAGGTCAGGACAGCTGCCAGGCCCACGACGGAGTGAAGAGCAGCCACCGTCTGCGGCAGGTCGGTGGGTGTGATCCGCTTGCCGATCAGGAAGCCGAGGATGCTGCCCACGGACGCTAGCATACCAAATTGTGTCAGGACCTCGGGCGAGAACCCAACAGCCAAGAGCGACGCCAGCACGCCAGACCCCACTCCGAGAACACCGAGGACGTTGCCCATCCGTGCGGTGGCCTGCGACGCAAGGCTCGAGAGGGAGCTGATACACAGGATGGAGCTGACCATGTAGCCTGCCTGGACCAGACCTGCAGCGCCTGTCGAGGCGGCAGCCAGGTAGCCTCCACCAAAAAGGACGGCAGGGACGGCGTACAGCCACGGGTACTCGGGAGGATCGGTAGGCCGTCTGAACATGTCCAGCATCCGCTTTGTGATGACAAACCCTCCAGACACGTTCACAAAGGCGAGCAGCACCGACGCAGCACCAAACATCTGAGGGATGGTCTCTGGCAGGTAGCCTCCGCCGAGGACGAAGAAACCGCCGATACCAACCATGCCGGAAATGGCATTGGTGACAGACATCAAGGGCGAGTGCAGAGCAGGCGTCACGCCCCAGACAACACGATACCCAATCAGAGAGGCCAGACCAAAGGTGAAGACATTGTCCATGAACGCTGGCCCCGTTGCCTTGCCCAGGGCGAGAGCCGTAGCCATGCCGCCAGTGACGAATCCAACCTCTCGAGAGGACTTCTGGAAGGGGGTCAGAGCGACAACCTCGGCTTCCTTGGCAGCATTTGTCGATGGTGCAGCTGGCGGAGGCGGCGGAGCCGGGCGTGGAGCGGGTGGGAGGACGTCGCCTCGCAAGGTCACAATGGACCCCCTGACTACCTCATCTTCCAAATCGACGCCGAATTCCTTCTCGGCGGGATTCATAGACAAGAGAAACTTGGTGACGTTGTTCGAGTACAAGGTAGAAGACTGCGTGGGAAGCCTCGACGGGAGATCAGTGTAGCCAATGATTTTGACGTCGCGGTACGTGACCATCTTTCCGGGTTCGGTCTTTTCACAGTTCCCGCCGGCCTCGGCTGCCAGGTCGACAACCACAGAGCCAGGTTTCATGATCTCGATCATGGATTTGGTGATGAGCTTGGGCGCAGGCCGTCCAGGGATCAGCGCGGTGGTGATGATGATGTCGACATCGCGAGCTTGCTCCGTGAAGAGCTTCATCTCGGCCTCGATGAATTCCTTGGACATCTCCTTGGCATAGCCTCCAGCGCCGGAGCCGTCCTCCTGAATTTCGACCTCGATGAACTCAGCGCCCAGAGATTGGACCTGTTCGCGGGCGGCAGGACGTGTATCGAAGCCTCTGACGATGGCACCCATTCTCCGCGCAGTGGCGATGGCACTCAGGCCTGCGACACCGGCTCCGATGATGAGAACCTTACAGGGTGGAATCTTTCCAGCAGCGGTAACCTGACCGGTCAGGAAGCGGCCAAAGTTGTTGGAAGCCTCGAGAACAGCCTTATAGCCGGCGATGTTCGCCATAGACGAGAGGGCGTCGAAGACCTGGGCTCGGCTGATACGCGGGATCATATCCATGGCAAACGCAGTGGCCTTCTTGGCAGCAATTTTCTGGACCAAGTCCTTGTTCTGCGCCGGCTGGAGGAAGCTGATAACGGTCTGGTCCTTCTGCATCTTGTCCACCTCGGCAGAACTCGGTCCACGAACCTTGAGGACAATATCTGCCTGTTTCCAGACGGAGGAATCGTCATCCACTAGAGTAGCACCGGCCTTGTCGTAGGCCTCATCCGGAAAATCAGCCTGTGCGCCAGCACCGCGTTCCACAAGAACCTTGGAGAAGCCCTTCTTGAGCAGGAGAGTGACATTTTGCGGGGTGAGAGCCACGCGCCTCTCATGAGTGAAGGTCTCGCGAGGGACGCCAATGGTCAGGCTGGAGTAGGGTTTCGTCTGGGGGACGACCTTGGTGGAGTACTGGGCACCAGAAGCTGCGGCCACTGCTGCGGCTGCTGTTGGTGGTGCCGGGATGCTGGACAGGACGGATGCATGGCGAACAAGCTGAAGCGGCTGCTTCGTGCGGATGGCAACGGCGAGGGAGGGCGAGCTCTGTGGGTTTCCCCGGCCACGAGACGAGTGCAACGGACGGTGATGCTGCTTTGGGGGACAAGACCGGCAATTGAGGACAGGAGCAATGTCTATGGGACACGATTAGAATGACAAGTGCATGTCATGTGGGGACGAGAGAAGAGATGACGGCCTGCAGGAAGCTTACCTAGAACACGGGACGAGCCAAGGAGGAGAGACGTGATGGTCACGGTTGGAGCAGAGGAAGCATGAGCTCGATGGGCCAATGCTGGCCGGAACAGAGGCCAAGACATGATTGAATGGTAACGGACCAGGCGAAAAAAAGGACTGCCCTGCAGTCTGCGTAACAGACACACACACACACCTCTCAATTGATATGGATCATCTGCTGCCACAAGAGGGCTGATCTAGAGCATTGCAGTGTGTATTTTCAGGAAACGTCCTAGGGGACCCTGCGGAGGGTAGTTGACGATGTTTACAATAGCAAAGAGGCAACGCTGTAATGAATGAGTCCTCAACTGCTCACACGAGATCGCGAGCCTGAAGAGCTCACATCTGTGCAGAGAGTGAAGTGAGGGCGCAACAAGAGGAATGGATGGGCTGCAAGGAGGGAAGGAAAAGAAGGAAAGGGGAGAAAACAAGAAGAGGGAGGATGGCTATTGAGCTGGCTTGTGACGAACGTGTTGTTTTGGATCAACGAGCTTGCCCTGCTCCTTGCTCGGCAGGAAAGGCAGGAAGAAAGGGCCGATCAACCATGCCTAGCCGCTTTACCCCTCCTCCGCCTCCGCGTTGCTCTCCAACCCGAGCAAAAGATGGGCATCTGATGCGGCACCCAAAAGAACTTGCTGCTTTGGGTTCTCCTCATTTCGAAGAAGGGGGGGTCAGTCAGGCCATGGCATGGAGGTGCGACACGGGTCAAAGGTAGCATTCGTAGCAGCAACACGCAATGACAAGCCCGCGGTTGGAGACCCGCCCCCGCATTTTAGTCACAGTACAACCCTAAACACTGTAGGGTCTCGGGACACTGTAACGTCATTTCAGACCCTGTAATTACAGGGGTATGTGCCACCCTTGTGATCCGGGGCTCTCCTCCTTGGCCTCTTATACCAGAGCATCACCGTATCTGCTGAGGACAGCTTGGTACTATTGGGCATTGTTACAGTATATTTATATGTACTATTAATAGGTCAAAGTCAAAACCTAATGTACCATGCAAGCGTATGTTACCATTTATCGAAATGCTAGTCTCTCCCCCTCAGAATCCACGAGACTCGAGAGAACGAGATAACCTTCTTAGACGCCCACCTCAGCACTCATCTCATTGATTCAACCATCATGAAAGCGTCATCAAATCTCCATCAAGTTCGCATCGAGTTACATCAAGGAACCACAATCTCAGCCTCCCGCAGCCGTCGAGGACGAGATCAGGAGCAGCAAAAGTCGACCTTCAAAGGTCTGACTAGAAATGCAAGCGGTGATGCCGGAAAAATCCTACGCCAGGACCGCAGCAAGAGCAAATGTTCGCATATCATGTGAGAACAAACAAGTGATACCGTTCCATCTTTGAGAAAGCGTCCTCAGTCGAGAAGAAAGGCAACATACAGCGTCAAGACGAACAAACTTGATATAGACAACGCTCCGGGGGCATCCAAGTACCCTTATTGACACCCGGGAAATAATAATCACTTTCAGTATCATTATTATTGACTTCTTCGTAAGTTTGCTTATTCGGCCAGTGTCAAGTCTTTATGCATTCACCACGCTGGATCTGCAAAAGTGTAACCAAACGAGAGTGGTTTCCAAGGTTGAACCTTGTGGGCAACCTGTGCGTGATTGCCACAACTGACGACGAGAAATCAGAAGACTTACCAGAAATGAAGGCTTGTGTGTATATGAAAGCCATCAGGCACTGGGCTTGACTCAGAGAACACACTCTTCGTTAATAAAGACTGTTATGGATTGCTCTTAGAAAGCCAAGACGTGCAAGTCGTCGAGAACTTTCCTATCTTGAGTGCTCCAGCCTGCTTTGTTTTTCTTCCTGTTCGTTGACCGCTCATAAGCAAGCTGCCTTGAATAAACATCTGATAAGAAGGACTAGGCTGCGAGGAATCAAAGTGTCTCTTCTGGCACGGGTGGACCAAGTGACACTGACGATTAAGAAACAGTGGAAATGGCTCAGGCACTTGTCTTGGAAGGAGATGGTCGAAAGGAAAATTGAGTGGGTAATCAGTATTTTATAGAAGATTTGGCAACTTGCTGTGTAGAGCACTTAGTAAGTCGTTCAGATATTAGCACAAACAAGATGGGCTATACCTGGCATGTTCAGACTACTGCAGTGCCATTGCACTAGGTTGATAATAATTACGTTTTGGTGCATGTGTTTAGGGAAACGAACTCTCCGTCTAAAATGATAATGTCTCACTCGGATAATCAAGCTAGAGTTTGAGGCATGAAATCCGGGGGAAATAGTGCAGGTAGTCACATGAATCTAGTAACGCCCTCCAATATTAGCACATAAACATGTTGATGGAGCAATCCAAGAAAACAAATCCACAAATTCTCGATGACAACCTTCGAAGAACTAAAGTTTTATTTTTATTCTTTGATATAAAGAACACGCTCTGAGGAGACTGTCTGTCGACATCACACAAATACCCACTCAGCATCACAGCATGAAATCACATTGACTCCTGACCAGCAGACACGATAGTAACGAAATACATGTGACTGTCGTAGCAGTAACTGTGTCAAATTGGTATCTATCTCTATCAGACTCCCAAAACGCCTCTGTGAAGCAACTCTACCAGTCTCATTTATTCACATCATAGTTGTTCCGACCCTTGTTGTACATGCTCTTGATAGCAAGGTCCATCACCTCGAGGAACCGCTCCTCCTCGATAGCAACATCGTCATGCTGCCAGTTGCCCGAGACCGCAGGGGGCTTGGTCCCGTGTGTGCTGAAGTAGTCGTGCCCCAGCGCCCCGGCAAAGTTCCTGAAGCCCTTGTGGTTCAGAACCTCGGGCAGGATCTCGACCATGGCCGAGTGCTCCTTCATCCACAGGCCATGCGTGAGCCCGGCCCCATGCACGCCGGCGAGGACGTCCGAGTTGCGCACAAGCCGGATCTGTTCGGGGAAAGGCATGGCCGCAAGATCGACCACGTTGATGACGGCGTGCTCGTACCGGTCCCGTAGTGTGGCCAGGTGGCGGTCCATGTCGACGAGCCTGCGCTGTTCCCGCCGGTCGATAAAGGTGACCACCACCTTGTCTTCCCCGTCAAGGGTGTCCGGGATGTCGTAGTGACGAAGAACCCTCCAGGAAAAGGTCCGGAGGAGGTCAGAGTGGTCGCAGGGGTTTGGGTCCCAGTCGCCCTGCCAGAGTGGATTGCTGGCACCGGGCAGAGGGATGATCACATTGCCGGCCAGCATATCGTCGTCTGCTGGGAGCTCGTCGATTCGGACGATGGGTTTCTTGGCAAATAGCTGCCAGAGGTCAAAGTACGGGCCGTCCTTCCTCTCGTCCAGGATCACCACCTGCGTGTTCTCCGCGTCCAGAGGCGTGAAGAAGGCGGGTCCCTGTTCCCCGTCTCGTGGTGACATCTGGAGAACGTCCATGCTTAGGCTGAGGGACAGGATCTCAAGCAGACAATGCCACGGGTTCAGCTCGCCTTCCCGCTTGATCAGGACTGTGAACTTTTCTGGCTTGTTGTTGTTGTTCTTATTGTCGCCCTGTGATGAAAGGTCCACGTCCTTGTGGACACCCAGATCGATTGCCTTGTCCATGACCACTCGCGGCCCTGTCTCGTACCAATACCTGCCGAAGCTCTGCAGCTTGACCGACGACTCGTTCGTCTCCACCCCCCACGGCTCGACCTTCTCGCAGTCCAGCTGGAACTTCTTGCTGGCCTGGTCGAAATGGGCACCCTGCCCAATACAGAAAGAGTCGGTCCGGTCCTTTGCCGTCTTGACATGAAAGCACGTCAGCTGCGACGGCGACTCGGCAGAGCAGTAGGTTGCCCTGGTGCGCCGGAGCTCTTCGAGGTACGGCACCCCGAGGCGCAGCTCGCACACCGACGACTGCTCGTTCACGTGCCCATAGTCATCTGAGAGTACTGCCAGCGATGAGCTCTGTGACGCTGGCGAGGCGCTCGCCACCGGTGGGGCGGCATGAGCTATAGCACCGGCGCCGTTGCCGGCGACATCGCTAGTCAGTCCGGGGCGGGACCACTCGGCAGGAGTATACCCAATCTGTAGGCTTCGCAATGTCAGGACAATCAGGATGGAGGCAAAGATGAACACGGCTGAGTAGGTGAAGCGCCGGTTCGTAAACAAGTGATGTGAGAACATTGCATGCGAGGAGGATCCAGGGATGCCCGAGCCTGTCCAGCTCGTCTTCCCAAGGAAAGAAGATGTGGTAAAGGACATGACCGGCCTTAATCCGTTGCCGGGCAAAAGAGAGAGACCGTCAAGAGCGAGGCAGGAAGGCCAACAACGCTCTGGCCAATATTCTGTCCATGTGGGAAGACGTGGACTGACTGACTGACTGGGCTGACCATGCGCTGGTAGAAGGGACAAAAAGGCTGCAGAGACAAGCCTGGACAGTGTTACGAGCTGTAAAGCCACCAGGGAGGGGCACAAGGTGGAGAGGGCCTTCTGTTCTGCAGCGCGTCTGGACAGTCATACAAGAAAAAAAAGGGGGGAGGGGGATTTAGGGCAGCTCGTCTCACGGTGTGCTGTATGTACTATGGTAGATCGATGTACAAAGGATTTTGGTCTTTGTCTCGACCGACGCATGGGTTATCCTGAGCTGCAGCAAATCAAAAAGGACTGAACCCTTGCGCGAAGGAGCTGAAAGTATCCATCTCTGGGTCCTTCGTAGGGCAGGGGGTCGAAATGCAGATGTGGTGTGTCGTGTGGTATTACCGTAATCCTACGTAGCCATGTTGCATGCTGCGGAGATCCGGTCCCCTGGGACGAATCAAGAGTCGACCGGGGGCGCTGCTGGTCTTATTTTGGGCTCACAAGAGCGCTTAACTAGTTTCTTACTGCAGCTTTTTCCAAGATTGCGCGACAATACTTTTCTGCTCGCCTCAGTCGTCTCACACCGAGGGGGGGCCAAAGAGGCAACCAAACGCCGACGCTGGGCGATAAGAGATATGACTAGGAATAAAAGAAAGGCCGTTGAGGTCGTCAAGCGCGAATGGACAAGTAAGGCGTCCAAGCAGGTTGTGTGCTGTGCTGGCCACTCCTTTTTTCTGGCAAAAGCTCCACAACCGGCTATCGCTCAAGAGAATTGCGTTAGTGTAACGAATGCAGCCCGGACTGTTTACCGTGCGCGCAGGCTGCAGCTTTTCATCTGAGAGGATCGAGTTACAGGTAGAGAGGTAATCAGAAATGACGTCCACACGCGTGAAAACGTAGTAAGATTATATGAGAATAGAACAGAGACCAGAGTAGTCGTCTGTTTTATCGGTTCTCGAGCTTCTGACAATGTGGCTTACAGTGTTACCCGTACTTGACTCTATTAAGTACTTGTATATTAAATCAGAAAAAGCACCGTGTCGCTACGACTTTGAAGGTGGATCTGCAGCCAACAAGCGCCCCGACGGCTTTCTGGTATCTGTTGAAGCGCATTGAGAAATAAAGAAGGGGTATTTCGCGACCCATGCCTAATGCCAAGCCTATCTTCGTTATTGGAGCCTGGCGGCTGAGGGTTGCCAGTGCCCTACGCCTTATGTAGTCAACCGTCCGAGTAGAAGCCCGGCAGGAGAAAGAGAAAGAAAAGCAAAGACGGACTTAAGCTTCGGTTAGCAGGGGCCCAAAAGGACAATAGGAGGAAACCCGTGATGGGAAGGGGAATAACGTATGCCAAGACGACACAAGCTATTACTGTACAGCAGTAGAATGTCTAGAATCGGATCTTCGGAAATAATGGACCAGGTCGTAGCATCCTTATTTACTGTGCACTTTACATCCTTAACGACATGCACGGGAGGTGCTCGAGGCTCTTCACCAGAACCCATGTCCTCCCACTTCCTCCCCTGCCTTCTCCAGGCGCGACTCCTCCCAAGAATCCACAGAACACACACGCGCCCACGGTATCGGGGCACATTTGCTCCACTACTCGCGCACCGCTTGTCCTCACAGGTAGCCCTGGTCCTGGAGAAGGAAAGCTCCAGGCTATGCGGCTGACATTCGATGCTACAATGCGCAGCGCAGTAATGGTGTCCATCACGGGGCAAACCCCTTTAATCACCGCTCATCAATGATGATAGTGATCTACCATCTTTACAGAGGCAATCTTTCAGACTTGCTATACCGGTACTGGCGGCAATTGGTCTTTGAAAAGGCACTACTCCTATGCATGTACCATAGTACTACGTACCCATAAACGCCACAGGGTCTGTGGGGATCACATCCGGTCCCAAGACGCACGCACACCCCGACCCCCTTTCCCGAGAAGCCGGAGAGACAACTCTGCAAGCATAAGTTAGGATCTGGATCCTGCCATACTACCCAGCGGCTGAAAACCCCCTAGTCTCGCGCTGCGAATTTCCACTGAAACTCGTGGTGATGCATCGAGTTCACACATGAGACCTCGTAAAGTGTCTTTGTAACCGCCCGTTTATATATATATGCGTATCAGACAGAGCTCTTAAAGGAACCCTGCCTCCGTCTGTTCGGACCTGTGGCACAGAAATGCCGGTTTTTGCGTTACACCTGGTCGAAGACACTTAATCCACAGTGTGGGGCAGTTTCTGGTGTCGATCCTTGTTAACAATCTGACAGGCAGACATTTTAGAGAGGGAGGAGGAGGAGGAATAGCACAGGCGCAGTTTTGACGCTGCGGGCGTTCACCTTCTAAGAAGCGGGTCCCAAATCCTTCCAGATAGCGAAGGGGAAAGAAAGAGGAAGAAAGAAAAAAAAAATAAGAGGTGAGACCTGCGTCAGAGGGTCACGCAACTCCATAGAGAATCTCTTGCCGGGTTTCTCCATCTTGACATTCGTTTTCTGGCCCAGCTCGCGTGCTTCCTTCTTTTCTCCCCCCTTCCCCGCCGGGGTGATCTTCACGACCTTTTGAAGCACACTTCTCTGTGCCGCTGGGGCTTTTGCGTGTGCTGGCTCTTTTCTGGGTCCTTTGATCTCGCAGAAGTAGAACAAGGGAAAAGAAGTAGAAAAAAACAAAGGAAAGAGAGAGAAAAGATGGATACTTCGATTGCGCGCTTCTGCGGTGTAGTCATACTCGCAGCGTCATATTTCTCAAGTACTGCAGTGGCAGAATCCTCGAGCACGACCGACTCATCATCACAATGTACTCCCACACCCATATCTGCCGTCATTTCCAACGTCACTGTCGCCAATTCACCAAACAATGCACAAGTGAGAGGCGTGGCAATCAGTGTGGGGACGCCGGCACAAGATTTTGCTTTCATGCCCTACCCGTAAGTGCTTTCTCTTTCTATGCATTGGAGCGCTGCGCTCAGCATCTCCTCCCTGGTATGAAATGGTGACTCTCCTTTGCTAACATGTCGCCTATGTAGATGGAACAACAGTCTTCTCTATGACTCGACGAATTTGTGCGATGCGCTCTCAGCTGAGAGCCAGACGGCTTGCATCACAAGGAGAGGCGGCGCCTACGACCCAGTCTCCTCCAAAACGCAGAAGCAGGGCGACTCTGATGCCACGGCAACCGACCCAAGTCCTTTTCCGTCAACATCCATCTTCAGTGACATCTGGAACCTAAACGAAGACACGGCCCTGTCTAACTTTACCTTTGGCGTCCCCCTCAATGACTGGCAGGAGCAGTTCTATTATCCGCAGGCCGTCATCGGGCTCGGGCCCAACTCGACGTTTCTGAACGAGCTCAAGGCCAACGACATGATCTCCTCGCGCACGTATTCTTTCTTCTGGGGCGAGGATGGGACGACTGGCACGTCGAACGGGAGCCTTGTCTTTGGTGGTTACGACCAGAACAAGATCTCGGGCGCGGCAACGAGCAACTACACCGGCAAGCTGAACTACACGGCTTGCCTGTGGGGGATGTCGGTGGAGATCTCAGAACTCGACCTCTTCTTCCACAACGGCACATCAGCGAGCCTCTTTGACTCGTCGAGCAACGACGAGTCTGCGACAAAGCTCTCTGGGTGCATTGATCTCGGCTGCCCAGGCATGTTCGACATGTCCGACTATGATTATTTCGACAACTTTGCCGAATACACAAACTATACCAGCTTTTACGAATATGCCGGTACAGGTGATATGAGGTCTACCGGTCTCAACTTCTGGGACTCATTGTACCTAGAGGATGATAACCCGTACGTTCATACCTTGCGCAATTCGGTCAAAACATCGAAACAGCAACGAAACATAAAAAGAAATCGGAAGACTTGATGCTGACCATGACACAGATTTACTGGAGACATAGACGTCACAATTAAGGGCGGCCCCTCTGTGACCGTCACCAACGACCAGTTCATCGTCCCTCACGTCTACATGGACGACGACAGCGGCCAGTTCATGCTGAACAACAGCCAGTCCGACCTCCTCATCAACTCTGTCGCTACCGACGGCTACCCGCTCCGGATGTGCCGCCACTTCATGACCTTCGTGTACGTCATGGTAAACCTGGACGCGGGCGAGTTCACCGTCTGGGCCGCCAACTCCCAGAGCAACAGCGAGACCCTCGTCGCCGTCGACGAGGCCAACAACGTCCTCGAGAAGTCGGCCGTCTGCACGAGCACGTCGCCCTCGACCGGATCAGGCACCTCGGGCTCGCAAAGCGACTCAACCTCCGCGTCCAAAACTTCCTCTGTCTCAGGCGGTGCCATCGCGGGCATAGCCATCGGCGCCGTCGCGGCCGTGGGGCTGGTCGGCGCCGGCATCTGGTTCTTCCTTCGGCGCAAGAGGGCAGAAAAGCCACTGAACGCTGCCGGCGGCCCGCCCAACTACTCGGACCACCCCAACGAGATCTCGCCGTACGACGAGGCGGCCGCCAAGCACAACAACCAGAACGGTGTGCCCAACACCGCTGAGCTCTTCTCGGGGCAGGACAACGAGCGGAGGTCAGAGCTGTTGGCGTCGACTGGGGCGGACGACGAGAGGAGGACAGAGCTGCTGGCCTCGAATGAGTTCAGGGCCGAACTGGAGTAGGATGGAGGTGGGCTACGTGTGCTTCTTGGAAGACACGCTCTCCCTTTGTTCGGAAGAAGAGAAAAGATGACCTCTGGAAATCCATGACAGCCACCGCGGGCCACGTGTGGCTAGCAGGCTGGTCTTTGTTCTTGTCATGGTACAAACGATCTCAGGAGATGTGGCTCTGGGCCTTGATGAAGTTCTTTGGTGGGAGAACGAGAAAAAGATGGAATTATAATGAAACTTGCCTATACCACCCTTCTCTTTATTTATTATTCAATAGATACCATTTTTGTTTCATGTCAATCAACTCGACATAGCCTTAGACTATGTGGTACTCACTCAACTAGAAGCGACTCAAAATCGTACTCCCTCATTCGTGCAGCTGTGGTTTATGATGACTGTTAGGAGTGAGGCTTGACCCACAGTGGATCGAAAGTATGGCAACCAAGCACGCGAGTTGCTAGACTCATGTTTTCGAAAGAAACTTAGAGAGGGAATTGAGTGTCGTCGGGTTGTTAAGGTCCAAAAATTAGTTGTAATTTGTGTATGAGGCGGATGAGGGCCCGCTGGTGGCTTCGGAGACACGCCTTTTGAGGGCACCGGAATATTAAAAACGCATCTGTATTGTGCAGTTGGGTTAGGCGAGGTAGTTATGTTCCTGATTCGAGTGACCCTCCGTGCTTTGCACCCGTGCTATTTGGTCTCAGACCACGATTGCAACCCTTCATTGGCGGCATTTAGACGCATACTCCGGCTGGGGGGTGGCCTGCACTGTGCTCACGGGTCTGCCCCAGAGGGGAAAGTCAAAATAGATCATCTGGACAATGTTCCTTTTTTCCGGATTTCCCTCAGTACCGGCATAGGGCAACGCCAGAAGAATCTTGTGGACATCGTGAATGGTGGGAGAATTGAAGGGTTGCGGGTAAATCCGCATCTGTTGTATGCATAAACTACCTAATCTTGGTTCCCCTTCTGACGTATCACACAACCATAGAAACTCTATTTTGTTTCTCTTGCCCTTTCTTTCTCATCCAGTCTACATCTTGGTACCGTGTCTACTGCGGAGGCTGAAAACCGAGATCAAAGAAGTCAATAGGCGATGGCGTAATTAATATTGAAGCCCGTGCAGCGGGTTATTATATAAATCCCAGCAAGGAGCCATAGATTTATTTAGAGCAAACTGCGTCTGAAACAATTCAGAGTAACTCTTTTCAGATTCTGATACTATTACTGTGTTGCTTCTGCAGTTTTTATTAGGGCTGAAAAGAAAAAGAAAGAAAAGAAAATGCGCTATTCACCAACGCTCTTGTCAGGCCTGCTCAGCCTTGTGCCGAGTGCACTGGCCGTGACCAACATCTGGCTGGCCGGGGACAGCACGATGGCTCCAGGAGGCGGCGGCACTGGTACTGAAGGTTGGGGCCAGTATCTCAAGTACTCATTCGCATCGTCCGAGTACGTTGTCAACAACGAGGCCATTGCAGGACGGTCAGCCCGTTCTTACTGGAGAGAGGGCCGCTTTCAGGCTATAGCCAATGAGCTCTCGTCAGGAGATGTGAGTGGAATGCCTCAGACTACCGGGTCTCTGATTTAAAAAAAAAAAAACTTGCATTCATTGACCTTTGTATCATAGTGGGTTGTGATCGAGCTTGGTCACAATGACGGCGGCAGCCTTAGTGACGACGACGGCCTTACCGATTGCCCTGGCTCAGGATCCCAAATATGCTACTCGGAATATGACGGCGTCAACGAGACCATCTACACATACCCAGCATATCTCGAGATGGCGTCGAAGTTGTATCTCGCCAAGGGCGCAAAGGTGATCATCAGCTCTCCAACCCCCGACAACCCATGGGAGACGGGCACTTTCACCTGGGTTCCTAACCGCTTCGAGTATTACCCGTGGTAAGTTCTCTATTAAATCCCACTGAGGGCTCTCGGAGGCCGTTGTCTCGCTGGCTCATGGGGATATCACCAACTGATCATTGCTCGCCAAACCAGGTTGGCCACTCAAGTTCTGGGCGGGCCGTCTGCCGGCGTCTACTTCGTCTCGCATGGTGACTACAGTGCCCAGCTTGAGAAAAACCTGGGCGCTACTGTCACTGATGAGAACTTCCCACTCGACCACACCGTAAGCACCGTGAACCAAGCCCCTCTGTACTCTTGTCTGGGTCAAGACTAAGAGAAGATCTGCGTTGCTGACTACTCAATCAATGCAGCACACCGCGCCGTATCTGGCCAATCTCGTGGCTGGCGCCTTTGTACTGGGTCTCAAGTGTGGCACAAGTGCCCTGGGTGCAGCAGTGATCAATTCTACAGCCTCGCTGGAGGCAACCGACTTGGGGGACTGCATCGCATGGAATAGCACGATCTCGGCTCTGATCTAGACCCGGAGTGCTTGACTGTCCTCTGATAAGCATTGCTGCTGACTTCGAGGCCTCTCTCTTTTCTATAACATGATAACGGCGCACCACCATAGGCTTACTGGGCCTACCCATTGCTACCCGACCTTCAGCAGGGTGTCATTGCTAGAACGAGCTTTGGACACGTTGTTCTCAATTCGATAGGTCGCAGCACCTCGGAATCTGGACGCATCAGCTTGGGTGGTGCCATGAGACAACGTTACTGTCGATCTTTGGGAGGAGAGGGGAGGAGAGGGGAGAAGGGGGGAGGGCGGCTTTCTTGCATGGCACAAACTATTAGAGGACCTCCTGAAATCTAGTTTTTGTTCTTTGCTTCTTCATCTTCCTTTCCATTTCTGTGTCTCATTTTTCTTCAAGCCCTTTGGCTGTTCTCTAGTCATTCGACATGACCACATCTAGCTAGCGTTTGCCACGCATGTGTGAAATATATACACCATAATAAGCATAAGAAGACCTAAAAGCTCTCAGTGAAAGCCTTTGCCACTTACCCCTTGCTGCTGATCCATTATTTGCTGGTTTAACCATAATGCTAGCAACGGCGGAGAAGGGTGCTGAAATAAATGTCAAGGTATCAAAATTTTGCAGACAACAACACCGAGGGGTAAAAGAAAAAGAAAGAACAAGAGAAGCAAACATCGCTGGAATCCGACCTATTAGTCTCCGGATCCTGTCCCTGAGTAGCCCTGCAACGAAGGACACTCCAGCCCATTATACTCTATGAAGGGGGTATCAATCAAAACACCAAACACATCGCCCACACCGGCACTAGCATCCAAAGGGGGAAGATTCGAGAAGATGGTGCCCTTGACCGGCACCGGCGCGAACTGTCCCTGGTTGATCGTCGAGTTGAACAGGCGGACCTGGCTGTCGCAGAGCGAGCCATTCCCAAAGATGGGCTGGTTTGTGACGTTTTGGAAGAACGTTGTCGGGTACGGGCTGGCGGTGTCTGAGGCCAGGGCAGAGAACTCGAGGGTAGCGTATATGCCTGAGCTGTCGGTTGCGTTGCCGGCAAAGTAGACAGAGCCGTTGGCTGTGCGGCTGTAGGCGTCGCAGCCCGGGTCGAATGTTGCTGGGAAGACGGTGGTGCCGTATTCTCGGGAGCCGTTGACGGCTATCTCGTTGTCTGCGCTGATCATCTGCGCTGGTGCCCACGTGAAGGACGAGAAGCCATCGCCGAGCAGGTCGACGAAGGGAAAGGACCAGCCTGCGCGCTGTGTGGGGAGCTTTCCGTCAGTGATGAAGAAGTAATTTTGTCATGTGATATTGTTGCTATTGATCCTTTCCGACCATGTAATTACTGGTTCCGTAGGCGACGTATTACTCACTTGGAAGTCTGGTAAATTATAGCTGATCGCTGCGAGCTGTATGTCGTGGTCCAAGCCCGCCTGCATCAAGACAGGATACATGTCCGCCGGGAAGCTGGGTAACAGGTCGCGGTAGGCATTCTCAAGAATAGCATATTGAGTGGGAATAAATTTCCTTGCTGTATCAAGCGGTATCGGGACGATAGCGAGCGTGGTATTCAAGGTCCCAGTGACGGAATCGGCATACTGCTGGGCTATGGGGTTCGGCTGGCTGCTCGAGGTGCATGCGGCGTCTTGGGCTGCGGTTGCTACCAAGAGGGACGAGACAAGGAGTGTTGCTGCGGCAGCAGTGAGGTTCAGGACTTTGAGGCGAGACATACTCAGCCAGGACAGATGGTTGCGATTCGGCTGATCCATGAGGGAACTTGTCGAGAAAATGAATGGAATGATAGAGATAGGTAGGAAAACCAGAAGAATGTGCCAGCCAAGGCCCCTCTTCCTCCTCATGCGTATTATTTCAATACGCTGATGGGAATCTTTATGCTCTTTGCGGAAATAGGTAGAGATCGTGTGTGGGTGTCGAGGTCCATAGAAGCCAGAATAAATTCCTTCTACGGGGCCGTCACTTTGTTTATGAAACAAACCTCAGTGTAGATCTTTGGGGTCTGGGACTTAGCGTCCTCGAGACAGATCATCACCTTTCTTTCCAGCGCCTTAGCATGGACACTTAAAGAAGAAGAAAAAATAAACCCAAGGACAAACGGTGATAGTCATGGAGACTCTTTTGGTACACCCCCCCACCCGCCCGGGAGGACTAACAGCGTAGTGTGAATTCAGGGACGGGATGTTTGGTTTCCGAAGCTTTTTTGTCTGCGGTTGAAACGACTATTGGCTGAAACTGATCAAAGAGCCGGAACCAAGCCATTGCATCCTAGACGCCGGTCCTATGACTTTGCACTCAGTATCTTCTGCGGGGTTTGAAATGAAAAGCCATCCTGAAGGATTCTGTAGGTAAGTAAAGCAGATATGTATACTACTAGGTGAACAGACGAGATGAACATCTCCAGATGGACTGGTGGGCTAAGGCGCCATCATGAGGTGGAGTTCATGAGAGCCTTGTCAGCACGGATGTGTAGCAACCGGCAGACAGGTGCAAGGGAGGAAGCCAGAATTGCAATACTACTTGGACAGGATGGCTTCATTTAGGACGTTCGTCGACCTTGTAGGTCCACAAAGCAGGTGATCAGAACTTCCTAGTTCGGAAGCAGTGGGCGATAAAGGAGGGAAGCGTGACTAAACAAACCAAATATGGGCCACTTGCAGGCGTAGTATGGCGCCCCGTGTTTGGGTCGGTCGAATCCGGTCCCGCCAGGAGGCGCCGGAACGTCGTCTATCCGGATGGCCCCCCTGGGCCCGAAATGTGATATCTTTTGATTTTATTACTTCAGTATTTTGTCTTTGCAACGGTTCTCGCTTCCCTGCTGCACTAGGCGGCAGCTACCGGCCGTGCGGTCGTAGCACTTCAAGCTCACTGTGACTGCAACACAACTGCTCGACAGCTGCAGGCGGCTTCCAATTGAAGCACTGGGATACTTGTCATGGCGTATGGACGGGCAACGTATAGCTGCTGGTCGCAAAAGTAGTGGCCCAACAAATTGGTTTTATTATAAGGTGTGGAAATAATCCCCTTACGTATTTCGAGATGGCTGGTAGGCAGGCGGTGAAGCCTTTACGGACGTATTTGACCTGAAGGCCAGGAAAATCCGGCCATCCTTGTTTACTATCGTCTCTAGCTGTGAATGCTAAGATATGCCCGTCCTTCGGGAAAAGTTTGGCAGCAACGCCACTGTGCTGTGGATGGCCATCGTTATCACGACACATGCTTCACAATCTTCCCTGATGGCAACGACGGATTTGTCTTGATACTAGTTTTTGCCAAAGCTGAAATTGCTGATGAACGTGATGAGCATGGCGTTTGGCCCACTCAAACCTTGTTCTCCAGAGGACTGATCGAGTGAGTGGCTCCTCGATCGCTCTCGTGCCAAATCCAGCGAAGACTCGGCGTAATCCTCGGACCTTGGGTCCTGCGTAATACCCCTCAAGCGATCAACAATCATCATCTGCATGTGGGCTACAACATCGTACAACGTCGCAGTGTATCAGTACTGAGGACTTGCAACCTTCCTCCTCCCCCCCTCCTCCCCTCCAAACCCGGCCATGCTGCGATCCATTGACGAAGATCCTTGCTGTGACCTTGTGAGTAGCGATCTTCGGGGTCATTGTGAACCTAGGGTGACCTAATGATTGACCTGCTGTATGGTGAAACGCCACCCTCTGTCTTCGAAGGCGCCGGATTCAGTAGCTACTATGTGGAGTTACGGAAAGGGAGACCAACATCTTTGTGTGGTCCCGTCTTCGAGCAGCTGAATTGTACCCGGAAATTAACTTTGACGATGGTAGGCAGAAGCATTCCTGGACGGATCTTTCAGCGGCCGGAACTCAATGCCCGCCATTACAGGAGGTTCCAGGAAGAGCGAGGATGCTAGTTTCCTCAATTCTCAGCCCGTGAGCAGACGCAGCTGTCGTGTTGGCGCTTGAGGCGCATGGGTGCCGGGAAACCGTCAGGATGTATGACACAGGCAGAAAGGGAAGCTAGCTGTTTCAATCCTCGAGTGTAGACACTTGTCATCAGAAGCCAGTCTCGCGAAAGACCTTACAAGACAATCCGTCGTGTGAAGGCTTGGCAAGATGGTTTGGTTTAGAGAGCTCCGCCAACGAGCGAAACAATCCACATGGCGACCCGCACCTTCAAGCTCACCCTCCTCTCCGTCCTCGCAAAGTCATCCCTGGTGACCTGAGTCGCATGCTCTTGCAACCAACGCTGCTCGTCACCCAGTCTCTTCTTGAGGTCCTCATTGCGCGTGAGAATCATTGCGTTGGCCTCGAGGTCGAGCGAGTAACTACGCTTTGTGTAGTTCGAGCTTCCCACTAGACTCAGTGCAGGACTGGACTCAGAGGGTAGAGTGATCCACAGCCCCTTTGCGTGGTAGGTCCAACCATCAGGCTCGTTGACTGTGCCCTTGCGCCATTCTTTCAGAGTGATGGCGAGGTCCTTCTTACGGGCGTGGACGTCCCGTATGAAGTTTCGGGCAAGGAGAGTATATGCGTCGGGAAGCATTCCTGAGACACCTTTGGACTTGAAGAAGCCGTTGGCGAAGGGAGAGGCCGTGATGACAACATTGTGCTGGGAGGCGGTGGAAAGCAAGAGTTTGGTGAGCGAGGGCGCCGGGTTAAAGTAGCCAGCAGTGAAGGTCCAGGAAGAGTTGGAGAATTCGGGTAGAGCTAGAGTCTTGAGTATGTGGGTGAGCGCTGGCAGTTCTGTCGAGGTATCGGGGGTTAGAAGCTGTGTCATCTGAGCCAGCGGGTAGACACTCGTGTCATGATCTTCTCTATGAGGCGATGGTGCTGTTTTTGATGGTAAAATCAGGCGCTCGATTCGTGATGTGGCTTTCGATACGAACTCCTTCGGACTATCAAGCGGTGAGGGCGCAGCATTCTCAGCAGGCCAGACCTTCTCAAACCCAGCTACAGAGTTTGAGGGCTCAATTTTGAAGCTGAGGGATGACACAACGCTCTGAAGCCCCCAGAAATAGTCGGTGATTTCCTTGGATGAGAATAAATGGTAACGGTCCTGTCGATTCGTAAAATAATCCGTAGAGAGATTAGCGCCAGAGAGCAAGATCTCATCATCGAAGCCATACAGCTTCATATGCTGTAACCCCCATCCCTCGTTGATCCGTTTGGGTATATACTTCTTCCGCAGGCCTGTCAGGTTGGGCGTATGGTACATGCGGATCTCGACCCTATCCGAACCAAATTCTTCGACCAGAGGCGCGAGAAGTGACGCGCAGGATGGCTGAGGAGCCTCCCTGGTCCCGCGCAGCGCGTCAGTCAGGATGCTGAGCTTCAGGTCCGCGTTCTTCCTCAGGGCTTCCTGCAGGGTCGTGATGAGCTCCCGCTCTGACTTGCCGATGTACAGAGTCGATAGAAAGATACGCCTCTCTGCCTTGCGGATCTTGTCTTTGAGCGTCTCGTAGAATTCGGCCGGGGTCTGAAGGATCTGGACCTGCGAGCCGTGGAGGGAAAATGACGGCGCTAGTTTGTCCAGCTCACTGATGAAGGGTGCCAACATCCCGGCTGAGCTGATTGTGCTCGAAGCATGAGCTGCTGTGCCGGCTGTCGCATATTGGCGGGCGTGCTGAAATTTTGCAGCTCCAAGATTGGGGGTGAAGGAAAACGGTTTCCTGGCTCTTCTCAGAACGCCGCGTCTCGTGACAGCACTCCTTGCGAGCATTGCCGTTGTCGAGGAACAGGTTCCTACCACGCTCTCAGCTGGGGTTGCAAGGCGTGCAAGTGAGGGGCCCGAGGAAGGTTGTTGAAGAGATACTGACTACCATGAGGTTTAACGTCGCGATGTCCTGGGAAGTCTGGCAGGGGTTGAGGTACGTACCGCGCTGACCTCTGGAGCTCTGTGATTCGATGGTGGTGTGGTTGGACCCACTTGCTATGCCCGCCGGGAACGCTCGTGTGCAAAGCACCGCAACATCATCGATCGCATCACGACCTCCCTCCTCTCCCTCCAGAGACAGCACCTCCACGATTCCTTGTCAATTGGACCGTCGCCAAAATGTCTACCATCTCGAGAACGCTAGGCAATCTTCGCAAGATTGGCCTGAAGGTAAATAGCTTCGGATACCTCGACCATGGCCCCCTTTGCTAACTCGGCGTTATGCAGGAATACTGGCATCAACTCAACGTACGTCCGACCCTCTTCGATCCGTCTAATGCTCCCAGATGACGACTAATACCTGCATATTTGCCTTCTTCTCTAAACAGTACATCGGTATGATACACACATGGGCCCTGTACGCATCATGGAGGGGCTAACGAGGGAGAATAGGCGACACCAAGGCCGGTACGCTCATCGGCACCGACAAGTTCGGCAACAAGTTCTACGAGAACATGACGGATGAGCTTCCCTGTACGAAATGCCTCTAATACACTGTATCACACAGCAGGACAACAGCTGAACGATTGATTCACAGTGCGGACACGATGGGTGGACTACAAGAAACACGACTTTGACCCGTACGTCGGATACACCTCCCCCCCCCCCCCGCAAAGGCAAGGAAAGGCTTTAGGTCGAAGGCTGACAGAAGCAACACACACACACGAATACAGCGCACAAATCGAGCCTTTCTGGCACGCATGGATTTCCTATGCCGTCGACCAACCCCCTACGGTGGATCCCCTGGCCAAGGTAGCCCGCAGCTGGGCCAAGCCGCATCACATTCCGAACTACACGGCGACGAGGGGCGCGTACAAGCCATACAACACGTATGTCACGAGCAAGCAACGATCTTGGTCCTGTCAGGCTCGAACTAATCTTGTCATAGGGTCAAGCCAAAGATTGATTCGTGGGAGCCTATTGCAAAGTCGCGATAAGGGTGGAGAGGTTGAAGGGATTGGAGGAGCGGCCAGCCATGTACATAGCACAGTAGAAGCCGATAAAGCACGGTCGGAGATGAAGAGAGGCATTTCTGCCAAACATCGTTACTTCTTTGTCCATCTTAGTCATTTGTGCAACCTTCGAGCTCATGGAGCTATTACTGCATTTTGTCTTGTGACGGCTGTCTGGCTGACATATATTGGGCTCAGCAACTTCCAAATTTCTTGTTCTTCTTTTCTTGGTATTATTAGGTCACCATGAGCTCATTACAGGCTACGGCCTAATTCTTTCACAGCTCGTTCCTCTTCCTCACAGCAGCAGCAGCAGTGGGTACGGCCCTCAGCCTATACATCGCCGCACCATGCCTATCCACGCTCGCTGTAAGCGTGCCCTGTGCAGCAACAGTGCTGACGACCTTGCCCAACAGCAACTCATCCTGCGCCGCCAGCCCCTCGGCATACGACGTCTTCGTGGCGTTGTAGATGTTGGTGATATTCGAGGCGGCCAGCCCGGTCCCACTGTCTGTCGCGTTCGCTGCGTCAATCACGGCTTGCGCTTCCTCCTCCGTCAGGCGGTATGACCACAGATCGCGCACCTCCCAGCTCAGGGCCACCTGCGGGGCGGTGCCGTCCGTGCCGGAGTCGATGAAGATGTCGGCCAGCGTGGCGTTCATGGTCGTGGGCGAGTTGTTGCCGTTGATGAGCACGACAACCATGTCGTCCCACTCACTATTGGTCGTCGAGTTCAGGCTGCCGGACCACATCTGGATCGAGGCGCGCCCATTCTCGTCCGTGTCTGAGGTGTCATAGTACCACCTGCGGGCGGCAGAGGAGTACAGCGGGTCCTGGTTCACGGCAATGGCGGCGGCATTCATGAGGATGGACAATGTCGTGTTGCTGATCTTGGAAAAGTCATTGCCCATGATGAGGGGGCTTTTGGCTGCGCACCACATCGAGAATTGTGTTACGTACTCAGCATCTGTCTGGCCGCCCAGGCCGATGGTGAGCATGTCCAAGTCGTTCCAGCCTCCGCTCTGTGCCTTGGAAACGATGAATGAGGCCTTGTTGATAATGTTGAGAGTGGAACAGTGGAAACCGGGTAGGCCGCAGTCCCAGGCGTCTGGACCATCACAGGGACAACGAGCATCAGGTCGGTCAAAGGAATCGTAGACATCGCCTGAGATCCGCCACGAGTTCGCAATCGTGCTTCCCCTTGAGGGCGAACATGTCAGTAAGACTGTACCAGGCCAAAGAATGGGGCCTTTCTCTTCCCCTCACTCACCAGTTCCAGGGATAGTCCTCGCCCCAGTTGCACAGCGAGTAGAGGATTGGGCGTCCAGTGGCATTGAGAGCCTGGCTCATGACATTATATCGATTGCGACTGAGGTATTGCGTCCCCGCCTCGCCTTGGTTATAGCAGTTATCGTATTTCAGATAGTCCACTCCCCAGTCGGCGAAAGTCTGGGCGTCAACCGTCTCATGGCCAAGCGAGCCTTCGTATTGTCCGCACGTCCACCTTCCTGCATCTGAGTACATTCCAAATTTGAGACCCAGACTGTGGAGGTCGTCGGCAACCGCCGCCATACCGTTGGGAAACTTGGTCGTGTCCACGATGATAGATCCATTGCCCGACGTGTTGCGGCCCTTGGACCAGCAGTCGTCCAGGATGACATACTCATAGCCTAGATCCCGTAGGCCCAGGTCGACGATCGAGCGGGCGGAGGTGGCCAGGAGGTCGGCGTCCACGTCGCATGCAAAGGCATTCCAGTCATCCCAGCCCATCTGTGGTGCGACTGCCAGGCCGTTGAAAGAGGCTGCCTCAACCTGGCTGCTGGTGAGCAGCAGAGTGAAGAGGAGGGAGGCCATTGTGAAGGAGGCGGTCACCAGTAGTAGACGAGGGCGACGATGCAATGGAACGAGGTGCAGGTGCAGGTGCAGGTGCGAGGGAGGATAGGGTCGGGCGCCGTGGACACACCGTCCACTCGTGCCTTGCACTAGGTGGCGGGCAGTTGCCTACGGATTTATATTACTCGGCTTGGCCATGGCCTCTTTCCCCTCACTTGACGCACCTCTCCCTCATGGACCTTGCCATGCCATCCAGGGCAGCAGCGAAGCGAGATTTAGAGCGCGCGCGGCACAATTCTATTGACTTAGCCCAGGTTGATGACGAGTGAAGGATGTATCCCCGGTCATGGTTCGAGTCAAAGTGGGGGAGAGTATCTGCTTTCAGCACGGCCGGTCCCATCTTCTCCGCACCTTTGGCGTAGTTTCTCCTATTTCCCTGCCCCGCATTGTAACGGTTCTTGTTTGTGTGGGGAAACCTGGGGAAGATTTTGAAAAAGGCCTCGGACGATGTGAGTGAAATTGGACTGCACTTCCGTCGGTCAATTTTTCTATCTAGCTTTCCAGCCTGCTTGCCACGACTCTGCTTTATTCAGATCGACAGAGGGTATCATTAAACCTTGGGCCGTGGCCCGTCCCCCACTGGGCTGTTTTAGTGTAACAGGCGACTTGCGTCAAACAAGGTCCGAACGGAATTCATCTTTAACTCCAGCAAATAACATTCAGGACACAAACCAAAGGAGGAGGAGGAGGAGAAGGAGAAGTAGAAGGAGGGTATGGGGCATACTTGATCTCCTGTTTCTGGCATGGATTGCTCTATGAAGATGGCTACGAATACGCCTTGGCAGAGAGGCGGGGGTCAGGAGTCTCGACAGGGGTCTTGGTGCACTATCAAGATGTTGTGCAGAACGCACTGGATTGCTTGTTACATTTTCAAGACAACCCTGCTCGATTCGTTCCTAGCATGCTAATACTGCTCGCTGGAAGAACTTGGACAGATGAGGGCCAGGGTGCCCGTGTCGGGGTTGGGTCGTTCGCGTATAACAGCCGAAAGGCCATCGACAAGTATATCCTTGGCGCGGCATATGTACCGGACTAGGTACGTACTTCTCGAGGTTCACTGGAAGCAAAACTGGTGAGAAGCCTGGGCCCTTGTATTGCCGCTCGATACTGCCTACTATACACAAATAACCCTTTTGATTCTTGGGTACTGGCCGAGTATCGAGGCATCAATTTTACCATGACTGATGCGCGTCTTGCATCATGAACTATCTGCCTTTCATGGAGGTGTTTATTACTTATTATAATAACCTGGGAGTAGGAATAGGCTGATTATCATACGATAAAGCCTGAGCTAACCACTCAAGCTGTTTACTTACATAAGATGCCTTCCATCTTGGCCCATCGCCGAAACAGGTAGATTTCAGCCAAAACTTGTGGATGAAGGCGTCTAACAGCCTTCTTGCAGCTGCATCCGTGCCATCGTTTCGAATCGCGGCTTCAAGCCGCCTCAACTGCCGACTTTGCAGTCTTTCTCCGACAACACATGCTACTTTGGTAACATTCAGCCACTCTTCTAAGTCCTGCCCCGCCATATTATACTCTTGCTCGACGCGTTGACGTATCAGAAGGCCCGAGTCCCTTATTGCTGCCAGGTTATCTGCCTTGCAGTAGCCGACACGATAGAACTCAAGACGCGCCTCAGCGAGGGCGATGAGGTAATTATGACTGCAAAACGTAGAAACGTGTCTTAGCATAGTGGAAAAGACAGGATGATGCTGAGCGACGGAGGCTATTCTGCTGGGGTCCTGGCCGGCGAGCTGGTAGAGAAAGCTAATACTTGTTTCGGTGCAGTACCAGTAGATCTGAGCCGCCAGAGTGTGTTGGTTAGGTCCTAGATACGGCGCAATGTCCAATGGCGGATCCACTGTACGCCCAAGGCCGGTAGGCCATCCAAGAAGACCGCAGTCTAGACGAAAAGTCATGCAGCTGGGTTGTTGCGGTCCGGAGTAGTGTAATGCGATAGAGTCGGCTGGCTCGGTCGACGGTGCTTGTTGCTGCTCCACTCCAGACGAGATAAGAGCCCGTGGTGACCCAGTAGAAAGACCAGCAGCCGCATTGGTGGAGTCCGAGGGCGCAATGCTGTCGTGACAGAGCTCGGAGGCGAGACCCGCCGCTGTGGCGGCTTTGTGAATTGCGGAGCGGAGAGCCGGCGGATCGCTACTTTGAGAGACCTCCACCACGTCCTTGATGACTCCCTTGAGCCGTGCATTTTCTTCTCGTAGATCACGGAGCGTCGCAGCTTGTCGATTACGGAATGCGCGTTGGGAAAGCCTCGCACGCTCCCTTCGCCGCTATCCTCCTTCGTCAGCCCGCAGATATTGTGGCTAATGAGGGGGTTGCATACTTGTAACTCAGCAGCCGCACTATCCATCCGCGCTCGTCACTGACTGCAAAGATTTGGTCGTTTGTATGGGAAGCGTTACGTAGCATAACTTGCTCGGCGCAATGTGGTGAAAGGCATCAAGACTAGATCCGGGTCGGAGTTCAATTGTAGACGGACAAAATCCACCTCCGATCACGTAACATGAGTAACTTGAGTCAATGTGGGTGTCTCAACAACTGTGGAGCAATGAACGGTCATCAAAGCTGACATCTGATAGTGTACTTACCCAGGCTTCTTGATAGAAGGCGCAAGTTGGATGGAGGGTATTTGTATTAGTATAAATAAAGATGAATGTCAAATTAATATTCACAGCAACGAACTCACCCCTGTTGCCTAAACTCACTGACCGAATTCACTGGATGTTGTTATTTGTTTCGCAAGAAGTTCAACTACGATGGCAGATGATGTCTTGAAAACTCCTTACCAAACCTACCACCGCACATCCTACGCCGCTATCGATCCCACCCAACCAGCGCTGTCTACCAAGTCAAAATCGGCAGTCGTGACTGGTGCGGGATCAGGCATTGGAGCGAGCATCGCCGTTTCGCTTGCTAAATCCGCTGTCTCTTACATAGCTCTCATCGGGCGCAGAGAACATGCTCTTCAAAAGACCAAGTCGGCCATTAAAACCTTATCCACCGGCACCAAAGTCTACATCTACGCTGTGGACATCACCGATCTGACCGCAGTAGATGGAGCGCTCAAGGCATTCGCTCAAGAGTGCGCGAGCGGCACACTTGACATCCTTGTTGCCAATGCAGGTTCTTTGGGCTCTTTGAGCTCAATACGGGATGCAGACCCGACAGAGTGGTGGAACGGCTTCGAGATCAACATCAAGGGAAATTTCAATCTCGTCCATGCGTTTCTGCCTCGGGCAAGTACTGACTCCGCAATAATTCATATATCGTCGGCTGTCATCCATGGTCCATATTTCCCGAATGAATCAAGCTACTGCGCGTCCAAGGCCGGTGCAGTAAAGCTTTTCGAGTACGTGCATCACGAGCACCCGGAGATGTTTGTGCTCTGCTTGCAACCTGGCCTCGTGGCGGAGACGGGAGTGTCTGCTGGATTCGAAAATATTGCAAAGGGTATGCAAATCGAGATGGCTAGTTTGCCGTGGGATGATGGTAAGCCTGAACCTCTGGGTGAGGCTTGACTCTTTCACTTGCTGATCAAACCCTCTGATATAGTCGCCCTGCCTGGTGACTTCGTCGTTTGGGCTGTGAGCCCAGAAGCGAGCTTTCTCAATGGCCGTTTTGTGTGGGCAAATTGGGATGTCGACGAGCTTAAAGATGACAAGGAAGCGATCTTGGCCGAGCCTCACAAGTTCACACTAGGACTGATTCAAGGGCTTCAGTAAACATGCTGGCGGCAACGGTGTGGAATCATATATATCCCATGTCGTTCCGTGATGACCATTGTGATGAACGGTCTGACCGACTCACCCCAAAGACAATTCACAGAATTCATGCAATAAGTAGTTCCTTTTATCGTAGTCATAGACTTACGCAAGATCATTGCTTCTGGCGTATTATATATACGTTTCCCGTTCATAAAGCCTCGATTCCCGACATGCCTCTCTATCATAGCTGCACCCACGGTGAGCATGATCCGTTGGACGACGGAAGAGATTGTATTTACAATAATCAGCTACTATTACCTCTAATTCCACCCTCTGCATTCGCACCAGTCTCTGAAGGGCAATCTCGTAGTTTCGCGGTTGCCTCGGGGTGTTTCTTTCTATAGGACATTCACAGCCCAGTGCTTACCAATCTTCGAGATTGTAACTCAAGGGATTATCCCCCATTATAGCGTTATGGGATATCCGGTTGCGTTGCCAGCTACACATGTTCAATCATCGGCATAAGCCGCAGTAGAGTGGTGCACCCTTCGAAAGTGCAGCTTAGAGTGAGGTGGATAGTCCTGAGTGTCATTTCACATGTGTGGCTAGTCACGTTTGACATGCCTTGAGCCCAAGGTTCGTCAGGCCAGCTGCTGCAGGGCTTGTTCGGAGAACTCGAGGGTCAAGAACCGCTTGTGATGCTCCAGGAGATCCATTGTTCTTGTTACCTATATACCATAAGCTGGACCTCGCACTATTTTCATGAACGTTATGCACAAACAAACTCCTGTGTTTAGTTCATAAAACCTAATTGTAATTGATCAAATCCAACTCAGTCAGATTGTAGAAGGCACTCTAGGGTGTACTACAAATGGTATGAGGGAAGATGGTTCTTCAATTAATCTATCTCAAGGTCTGCTATTGCCAATTGCCCTTATATAGTAGGAGCAATTGGCACTAGTCCCAACTAGGCCAGCGACTCACTGCCTTTCCAGTGAAGGGCCAAGGCCAGTGAGTCAGGGTGGCCTCATTCACCAGAGGCTCCTATGGCCTCTTCACTCGAGGCCCCTCATGGCCTCATTCACTCGAGGCCCCTATAGCCTCTGCCACACAGATACCCATAAGGTTCAACTTATTGGGTCCCAGGCATGTCTGCTGCCTTCTCAGATAGGATATTCGCCAGGCAATAATGAACCATGATATTTTCGAGAACCCTAGTCCCACATCCTTGATTTTTTATTTTATTACGGGAGTTGTTACTTTTAACTCTCATACCGTGATGGTGTATGTAGCCTTCTCTCATCACCTGGACAATGAGGACTGACCGGAGCTGACAAAATACAAAAAACAAGACTTTAATATGTCAGCAGCTAACGAGAACAAGAGCAAGACTTGAGAGGGCGGGGTGCTGGAGTCTTGCTTTGATGGTCAGCACTGGATGAACTCTTGACTAGAGCGCTCTTGTACCTAGGTAGACACCAAAGTCACGTGTCCCTAACCGGGCGGTAAGGCGTCACTCATTACAGTGATTCGGCATATTAAACTCTTCATTATCATGCTCAGTGTAAAATGAAGACGAGATCGACAAGCCTTCCGACCTTTGGGCAGCGATACTCTTATGATGATGTCTGGTCATCCTCAAAATGCTGTGCATTCTTCTCGTCACTGTAACCGCCGTCTTAAAACGGTCTAGTGAGTGAGGTCAAGCCAGTATCTGCTGGCGGTTATGTGCAGGTAAATAAGTCCTTCCCAAAACAAGAGAGGAGGAAGGGGTGGGTGTGGAATGAAACATGGGTTCGTGGATGATCTCGGAGATTGCTGTTGATGCTTGTACGTATGGTTGTGTTTACCTTTCTAACATGTGAACTACTGTGCCGTAGTATATATTCCCAGGCATATAATTGTGGTCATAATATTGACTCTTACTGGAATGATGTTATTGTTTGTTGAGCACACAACTTGTTGGACGCATGTTTTGCGTGCGTGCCTGCTTGGGTAGGTTGAGCTTGGAGAGGAGTTGGAACCGAGACAGCGGCCCGCAGCCACTAAGTATGGTGTCGATCGCATCCTCCCCACGTCTGCCAACACGGGACATTTTGCCCAGCTTGTTGGCATGCATGGGAAACTGGGTAGAGAATAGCAAATGGATACAAAAATCGATCCTTGGGAAAGTCAATGACTTGCTTGGCGCTTGCGAATCCTGAAACCGGCGAACTATAACGACGACGCGTTTCCCACCAGCAGGTTTTTGTTTCGAGTGCTGAGATGGTCGATACGAGGAAAAATTATGACCCAAGGCTTAATGGCCAGTTTAGACTTAGGGCTGGTCCTTACTACTACGTATGGTACTAGCCCCGGTAGAGACAAGTTTCCAGCCTCCGGGCGAGCCGGTCTACCCGTGGATCCATCCACCCTACTATGGTACAAGCAGGACGGGGAACTCCTGATTTTGGGTGCTAGGAAGGTGGTGTGTGTGCGTGCGTGTTTTCCCTCCTCGTGATGATGATGTGAAATACATAAACTATATCATAATTTCCAGTTCTAAGCAACTGACTCACTCCTCTCTCTCTCTCTCCTGTATTGTATCTTACGTTGAGCAAGATTGAACCGCGCGTACAAAGAGGAGACAGGTACCATATTATATAAGAAGGAAGGCAAAAAGAAAAAAAGAAAAACAAGAGTTGGAATTTGAAGTGCGATACGAGAATGCTGCACTGCCGCGCTGATGGTCGGGCGAATGGTCAAAGAATCCCTAAGCGACACCAAAGAGGAATGGCGAGCCTTTTCCGGGGGTGGTGGGGCCAGTCAGCCTGGGCGCTGTGGGAGGGCGATCACAGCAGATCATGGTGATGAAAACAACCCCTGGCTCTGGCACTGTACTGCTCCGGTAAGGGGACAGCAGAACTGTAGTGCACTGCGGTACAGTGGCACGAGTGGCACCTTGGAGCGAGAACGAGACCAGCCGGGCCCAACCCCGATCTGGTGCTAGGATCCCTGGAGCAAATCTTGTAGTGGAATCCTGATTGCCTCTGTGACTGGCTAGCCCGCCCAGAACTGGCGCTCCACCCTCTCCTGCTTGACGTCTTGTTCCCGTCTCCTCAGTCCCTCCTCAGTGGTTCCTCAGCTTGTTCTGCTCGTCACTCTACGACGACACCATTTGTCTCACGTGTCAACGCCAAGGACCGTTCGACTAGAAGGACGCAGAGGCACGAGTCGTCGTCGTCGGATCCGGTCTTCGACGTTTAGTACCGCAACTTGCAAACTACTGACGTTCGCTAAACTCCACGTTTCGAGCGGCAGATTTCATTCGCTTGCAATCCACTCCTGATTGTTATTCCTGCCCAGCCTCGTGCTACATTCCTGAGGCTGTCCGCCGTCCCAACAAGTGCTACGATCTCCCACCAAACCCTCACCTCCTCTCCATCGACTCCTCCTGCCCCCATCTGTGTTGCATCATCTGTTCGACCGACGAAAATCATCCACTCTCCAACCATCAACACCCCATCCGACGAGGGCCCTCCCTTTTTAAGCTCATCGACAAGCTTAAGACTGATCACCCCGGGAGAGGTGGATCAGCCGACGAAACACATCGACGATGCGTTTCCCAAGGGCTCAGGGGCTGCCTTTGGTCCTCCTGTCCTTCACATCCATCATCACCTCCGCCGCTGCCGAATATGTCCTCTACACAACGTCGCTCAGCACCTGCCAGGCCGACTCAGGCTTCTCCGCCAGTCTGTTCGATGTCGTCTACACGCCTGATAACAACTCCATGTCCGTCGACATGACGGCGTCTTCTACCGTGTCAGGAAACGTTCTGTTCGACTTCGAGATCACTGCCTACGGCTTCCAACTCATGCGAAAGACGATCGACCCTTGTACCGCCGGTGAGGAGTTTGCAGGCTTCTGTCCTATGAGTCCAGGCAATCTGAACAACCCCTTCACCCTTCCCGTCGATCCGAGTGCCAAGACCGTCATCCCCAGCATCGCCTACACGTTCCCCGACATCGACGCCAAGGTGAAGGTCTTCATCAACAATACGGACGGATCCCCGGTTGCCTGCGTGTCGGCCTCTGTCTCGAACGGAAAGACGGTCGACCTTGTGGCGGTGAAATGGGTCACAGCCATCGTCGCCGGTCTGGCCCTTGCCTCCTCGGCCCTCATGTCCGGCCTCGGCCATCAGAACGCTGCGGCCCACGTCGCCGCCAATGCGCTGGCTCTCTGCAGCTATTTCCAGTCGCAGGCTATCGTCGGCCTCGTCGCTACCCCCCTCCCGCCCTCGGTTGCCGCCTGGACGCAGGACTTGTCGTGGAGTCTGGGCATCATCAGGGTTCAGTTTATGCAGGACATCTTCACGTGGTACCAGCGGTCCACGGGCGGCACCGCGGCAAACATTTTCGACTCCCTCAACCAGGTCTCTGTCCAGGTGCAGAAGCGGTCGATGGCCGCCCTTGCGGGGCCGACTCAGAACACCGGGCTGTTTCGGAGGGCTGCTGCGATGGCACCGAAAGCAGACAAGGCGCTGCTCAAGAGTGGCCTCTTCCGGAGGGCTGTTGCAATGATGCCGAGGGTTGACACGGTTGCGGGACATGTCTCGAGCCTTGCGAAGCGATCGGGAAATATCAAGAGCAGCTCTGGAGACTACGTGGTCACGGGGATTCAGCGATATGCCTACCAGGCCAATATCGAGACGACAAACTTCTTCATGACCGGCCTGATCTGGTACTGCATTTTCTTGGTCCTCAGTGCGCTGGCTGTGGTCACATTTAAGTATATTTGCGAGGGCGGTGTCAGGGCTGGATGGATGGGAAGCGAGACTTTTGTTGAGTTCCGACGCGATTGGCGTAAGTTCGGTATTCACAAATGCCCCGCAGGTCGAATACGTACTGACGGTCACAAAATAGGAACCCATTTGAAGGGCATTCTGTTCCGCATCAGCCTCGTCGGTTTTCTCCCACTCTCAGTCTTGTGTCTGTGGGAGCTCACGCAGGGTGATTCTCCGGCGGAGATGGTTTTGGCCGTAGGGTTCTTCTTGGGTCTGATTGTGTCTCTTGCCTGGGCCTCATGGAATGTCTTTCGCATGGCAAGACGCTCTGTAAGTCCATTCCCAATCGAAAAGAGCTTGTATTTGATAGTTTCGAAGATGCTGATTGACGTCCACAGATCGCTCTGCACAAGAACCCAGCCTACGCTCTCTACTCTGACCAGCATGCGCTCAACAAGTGGGGCTTCCTGTACATCCAGTTCCGCGCTTCCGCCTACTATTTCATCATCCCTGTGCTTTTTCACACTCTCCTTAAGGCCATGTTCATCGCATTTGGTCAGGGATCCGGCGTCACCCAAGCCGTGGCGCTCATCATTCTCGAGGTCGCTGCCCTCATCGCCACCAGCGTTCTGCGCCCATACATGGACAAGTCGACCAATGCCATGAACGTGACCATCTGCGTGGTCAACTTCCTCAACGCTGTCTTCCTGCTCATCTTCACCGACGTCTTTGACGGACCCGGCCTCATGATCGGTATCGTGGGTATCCTGCTGTGGATCCTCAATGCAGCGGTCTCCCTGATTCTGCTGCTGATCCTCATCATTACCACCGTGGTCATCTTCTTCAAGTCCAACCCGGATAACCGCTACCAGATGGCTGACGACCGGACCTCGTTCATGAAGTCCGGCTCCGTGCTCAACACAACACAGCAACTGGATGCCCTGGCCGCCGCTGCACGAGGAGATCATGGTGACGGCGGCTACGTAAAGGCGCCTCTTGAAGACGAGGACGACGAGGACTCGATTGTCCCGATGGGCTCGTCCACGGCGAACCTACCGGGGCACAGAGGCATTGCTGTTGGCAGGAGGTCGGATAGGAACAGCGGGACAAGCGAGGAGATGAATGAGAAGATGCGACCGTCGTCAGTCCCGAGCACGAACGGGTCGTCAGCCAGCATGCGGATGGACCCATCCCGGGTGCCTGTCCCAGTAAGCCCGTTAGCAAGCAGCAGCGGGAGCCCGAGTTCGGCGTCCAGCGGAGTGGCAGGGCACAGGGCTGCAAATAATGCGAGGTGAGTCTTCGTCCCTTCTTCGGTGACAATCTCGGCGTATTTGAGTGGTGGCTGACAAGAAATAACAGTCCTTGGCAAAGAGGCATCGGATACGAACAACCTTCCTGATCCGAGTGCCTGTCTATTGTTTTGACTTGGACTTACGCTTCTAATGACATAATTGGATTGTAATGAGATGGCCGTGGCCAGGTTAGGGCCCCCATAGTCTCGGACATCCTTGGGCAGGGACATACTCGGCTAATATGCCCATCATTCGCGTCACTCCTTGAATACCCCCTTTTTTCCTATGCTGGACTTTTTTATGTAATGAGCGCTGTGGAGTTTGGGAGTTCATCTTAAAAGAGAACCAAAAAATGGGATGAATCTCCAAGAGAGCTGGGAATGTATAGATCTGCTGGGCTCTTGAAGTAGGCGATTATTTTACAATGTCAAATTTATAATGGACGCTGGCAGTGGTATGATAGAGCGATATTAGTAGCGTTCATTACGTTGGGGGAATATTATTTCTCAATCGCTACAACTCGGAAAATGTTTCGTGTCTTGTCTCGCGCTGCTATATTGTGATTGGAATTCCGGGCAAGCCAGCTCTGTGAAGTCATGTAAGTGACACGAGGAATGGTTCTTGGGTTGTGGTTCGCGCGAACAATAAGGTCTCTAGCAATGCCCTTCAAAACATTGGTCGGGTGAATGAAATCGCCTCTGCACATTCTGCTGAGAATCCAAGATTGAATATACCAGCAATTCAATCTCGGAATTGGAGGGTCTTCAAAGAAGACTATAAATAATAACATGCTACGAGGAAGATTTGGGCCTGCCTTGATTGAGTAGCTGACTGTTGTTTAGGTCACACTCAAGCGGCAGGCAAGACCTTGTCTTGGCGCTCTACCACCTAGAATCAGCCCGGTAGGCCTTAACTGAGCCGCAAGCTGCTGGACCTGAACTCCCCAACCCAGCAAGCTCCGAACCCCATGAACCTTTCTCGAGAAATCCCCAACCTATGATCAGCAAAGAACCTGCAACAAACGATCTCTATTGGAACCTGAACATCTTTACGAACCAGCTAGCTTAGCATTGCGTTGACGCCGAATTCGCCTACGTACACCAGCGCTGGCGGCCGGCTGAACTGCATGCGCCAGGCATTATGGCCGCCGCCCCGCCAAAGCACGTGGAGGAGTCGCGTCTCCTTTGGAATCCGGAGAATGTCAAAGACGTCGCCGAGTCCGTCGGCATTGGCTCTCTAAATGAGGACGCGCTCAAGGTCCTCCAGCAAGATGTCGAGTACCGCCTGGGCCAGGTCATCATCGAGAGCTTGCGCTTCATGCGACTCGCGGGCCGCACCACCCTGACCGTGCAGGACGTATCGCAAGCGCTGAAGGTGCTCGACGTGGAACCTCTTTATGGCTACGACTCAACCAGACCACTGCGCTTTGGAGAGGCTAGCATGGGACCGGGCCAGCCCCTGTTCTATCTGGAAGACGAGGAGGTGGACTTCGAGAAGCTCATTAATGCGCCACTCCCCAAAGTGCCTCGAGATGCTACGTTTACAGGTACGATGTCTTGTCCCCCCCTCCAATCATCATTCCACAGAGGCCGCCTGCTAACATCACGCCTCCTTGGGGGGGAAAAGCCCACTGGCTCGCGATCGAGGGTGTCCAGCCAACCATCCCGCAGAACCCCTCGACCACCGAATCTCGTCCCGCCGAGCTCGTGCCTAAAGGGCCCGGCGCGAATCCCGCTCTCGCCGCGCTTGCCGGAAACGACAATGTCTCCTTCAGACCGCATGTTAGGCACATCATCTCGAAGGAGCTCGTCCTGTATTTCGACAAGATCCAGTCGGCGATCCTCGACGATAACCCCGACGACGAGGTGCGGCAGCTTCGCGAAGCCGCGTTACAGTCGGTGCGCGCCGACCCGGGCCTACACCAACTCGTTCCGTACTTTGTCAATTTCATAGCGAACCAAGTCACCCATAGGCTGGATGACACCTTCGTCTTGCGGCAGATGATGGAGCTCACGGACGCGCTACTAGACAACACTAACCTCTTCCTCGACCCCTACGCCAGCCCGCTGAGCGCACCCGTCCTGACGTGTCTGATGAGTAGGAAGGTCGGATCGGAGGAGGGTACGGATGCGGTCAAGGAGCAGTATGAACTGCGGGAGTTCTCGGCAGGCGTGCTGGGCAGGATCGCCAAGAACTATAGCAAGTCGAACACGCGCCTGCGGCCCAAGCTGACGAGGACATGCCTCAAGTATTTCCTGGACCCGTCGAAGCCCTGTCCGGTGCTATTCGGCGCCGTGTGTGGCCTCAGCGCTGCTGGCGGCCCTATGTCGGTTCGGGTGTTACTGATGCCCAACCTCAAGTCTTTCGACACCATGATCCTGTCGTCCCTCCGCGAGAGAGGCGTCCCGAACACCGAATACGACCTGCTGCTCGGCGCGATCGTCAAGGCCGTTCAAACTATCGATAAAACTGAGTTCGACATGATGAACGGTGTCAGCGGCGGGGCGGACGGGGACGTCGCCGCGCAACTGGAGGACTTTTTGGGCCCGACCATCGGGCGGGCCGTGTTTAGTCTGCAGAAGGACCGGCTGAACAGGTTGGTGTTGGATGCCAAGGCGTTCAAAGACGACTAGGAACGCGTCTGTCGGCGCGAAAGGGAATTCTGTCTTTGATAATGGTGAACGGAGTCCAGGCTGGTATTCTTGCCGTAGGAAGAGGGCAAATGGCTTACTTGAATCCTGCTTCGATTCCGGGAAAAGGCGTTTAGGACACAAAGGCAATCAGGGCGAGGCAAAAATGACATCCACCAACTCATGTTACATGATTTAATCCCAATATATCCTTGTTTTTCATTGCTAGGTAGAATGCTCCAATTCTAATGGTGTATAGGTTGGTGGCCTTTTGCTGGTCATAGATGATGCGACATGTCTTCATTTTTCTAGACTCAATGCATGCTTTCACTCTTAACCCGGGACCTATTCTTAAAGGCTGGGCTTGTGTCTGGCAAGATTCGTACTGTCCAGCTTATCACTATTTGCTTGCTGATTGCTTGTATTGCCTGGGTCCCCTCCCGCTCGCTAGTCAACCACACATCTTGTTTCTGCTCCTTGAAGTGGTTATCCAGAGAGACCTGCGAGATAGCATAGCTTAGTTTGTGTTTTACATTGTCTCATTGCTACAAAACACATCTATCTCCCGTCTTTCAAGATTGACGATTGCATCCTGTTTCAGTCGTGCAGTGAACAGTGTCGTGTCCCTCGTCTGCTACTTGATTCCTGCCCAATCCCTCCCGCCTCTCTCTCTTTCTCTCTCTCTCCCCCTCCCAATCTCAATCTCTCTCGTCATCCTCCTCATCCATTTACTTCCCCCACACTTATAGAAGAAAAGCCAGCCCCAGAGCTACAACTGTAGAGCTCCCCCAGACAATATACTCGGTCCTCTTAATCGTCGCCTTCCTGAAGCCCTTGGCCGTAGAGTCGTTCCACAGGTGCTTGATTCCGTTGATGAGGTGATACACAAACGGCCATGCCAGGGTGACTTTGACACCACCCTTGACGAGGAGCGGCAGGCCCGCGAACGCAGCCGCGACGGAGGCGCTCTCGAGGTGCCAGCCGGCGAGGGGCGCGACGAGATAGCCGATGCTATAGGCGTACAGAGAGCCGGTAAAGAACATGCCCGTGAAGCGCTGCCAGATGGATGAGCCCAGATAGGTCTGCTTCTTGTCGTAGATCTCGAGGTGCGGGGCGATGGGCCGCTGGAGGCGCTGCTTGGCCAGGAGGGACTGGGCGTCGAGAGGGGTCATGGGCTGGGTCGCTGCCGTGCGGCGGATCTGGAGGGGGTGCTGGGCCTGGACGAGGAGGGCGGAGGCGGTCGGGGTGAAGAAGGTGGTGGGCTTGGCGGCTATATTGGGTAGTGAGGTTTGTTGTTAGCATCTAAGAGGAACTTGGATGGTGGTGGAGGAAGCGCCCAGCCTGGATGCCCAGCACCAAGTTGAGAAGACCTGAGCTTGGAAACCCAGCTGCGATAGCAGTGCAAGGCATGCCTGAGAGGCTGCTTGGTGGTGCTTGGCGAGGTGGGTGATGTTTAAGCGCATGTGGCTTGCTTACCCCGGCGAACGGCCGTGAGGCCTGCCCTTGAGGTGATCATCTTAGCTGGATGTGCTTCAATCGGTCGAGAGCGGTTGTCGTCGTTGTCACGGTTTCGAGGTCGTGCAGGAGGAAACGAAAGGGCGAAGACGGTCAATCGACGGCCGGCAGCAAGGGCGCAAACTGTACTGGAGTGACGGAGGTGAGGTTGAAATCGGCGTGGTTTCGATGATGCTGGGTTGCCGTATCCATCCGCGGTCGGGCCCTCGGCTAAGCTCGACGAATCAGACGAGGCCAGTTGCTCATCGCAGCGTTCCCTGCCAGCTCGGCGGGGTCACGTGCAACTGGACAGGGATCCACGCTGCAGCTTCCGTCAACGACGTCTTAAAAGGTCGCGCTTGAAATTTCCGCTCTTTTGCTCTTTTCTCTTTTTCCTCATATCAGTTGAGACGCCCGACCACAGCACAGAGGCAACCGTTCTGGTCTGATGAGGCTGCAAGATGGTCGGACACATTCTTGTGTCGTTGGTGTTTTCTCACAGAGGAAATTGATCCTTCGTTAATCTCTGGACGCCAGTGATCCCGTCTGGCTTCAGTTTCATTCTGAGATCTACATTTGCGAGGCCACACATGGTAGTGGTCTTGACGGAAGAGGCTAAGAATTGGCATGCAATCTTTCGGCCAAATTTGTTCAGACAAAGATGGGCAAGGGATATGGCCATGTCGTTCTAGTTGATATGCTCTCGCCACACGCAATACTCTGCTGTCAATCCATGGTGGCCATAAGATGGGTTTGTGTAGTTGTGGACGCTGGTACAGAGCTTGAATCTTGCATGATCTTTCGCGTTGTGTTGTTGAACCCTTTTCCATTTAGTCTTTAATACAATGTTATGCCTCATTTCTATTGAGTGTCTTGAGGTTGATTCATCTGTACGACATCCTATGCCTGTGAAGTCACCTGCAACCTGTCTTTGCTAGCAAAGTCACATACACCTGCTGCCTCATTCCAAAGTCTTATATGCTATCCATCCTGCTGCGTTGCAAGGAAGGACTGGCTTTACTCGGAAAGCTCTCATAGAGTTGATCAGTGGCAACAATATGACACGATTTCCCCCATGTTCGAAGCAGTTATGGGCAGAGGTGAGGAAGGCGTTCTTTCTCTGCCGAGACAGTCAAATTCTCTGTTAGCAGTAGGTCTATACGAACACCTTGTCTACCTAGGTATGTAAGGGGAAGGGTCAGTGATCTATTTCCCCCCAATCGCTTTGTCTAGCAGAGCTCCTTTTTCTTATAGGATCGCCTCTGGCGTACTGTAGAAGGAGTTGAATTAGCAGGGTGGGTAAGAGGTTGGGGCAGGGAGGGTGATGGATTCAGTCTGGTCAGCATGAGGAAGGAAGGAGGTGTGGCAGGCTTAGCTGCCTTTCAGTTTCATTTACAAGATGGGCAGGTGCATCTATGTGAGGAGAACAAGGCTAATCATGTGCCTGGGCCACTCCAGTTCAGCTTGGGCTCATCCATCTTGGTTCTCCTTGGTCCTTTGACCGTCCTGTTTATCATTTGCATCCTCTCTGGGACATCCAGAACCAACATCAACAACTGGGCATGCCCGAAGAGCTTGAACCCACCTTTTCCTGTCCACTCTGCAAAGGCCGACTAAGATGGATACTCTCCTTTTGTTGTGGCTCATGATCCTGGGTGTGATGGCTGTCATGACCTTCGCTGGTGTCTTCATGCTCCTAACCCCCGCCCTTGAACAGACAGAGACTGGGAGGGACTAGAGTCAAGGAGATACTATCATTTCCCCAATGCCACCCGTCTTCGGTACCCACCCCCCGTCCGCCGTTTCCAGGCCCCAAGACTCCCTCCATTCACTTTGCATCTGCTGCATCCCTAACAGCTGGGTCTGTCTTCCTAACAAACTCCCAGACATTCACTGCTTGACCTGTATCAACACTCTCACATCCATTGCCTCCCTTTGTTACTCTAAAGACGCTGCATCTTGGTGCATCTCAACATCCACTGTCTATCAGCAGCACCTTGGAGGGTCACACCCAGCATTTCTCCCTCCGTTCAACTTCAAGGTAAGCACACACTGAGAACATCACCACCAGATTGAGAATGTGTTGTTGACAGCCTGAACCTGTGGCCACAGCACGCGTCATTGAAACAAACACACTTTTTGAAGAAGCTCTGTTGGCCGATTGCACTTCCATTATCATCACGGGACGCACTGCATTCATTTCATCAACTCCATCTTCCACATACCTTTCTTCTACGACAAAGCTCTGTAGCAGCTGTCACCCTTTCACGCGTCATCAGCAGGAAAACAAGATGGGCGACACTGGCACCACTGCCCCAGGGGCAGCTGCTCTCTCAGCTTCCAGTGGCAGCCCCCTCCTGAAGCTCTTTGGAGCTGACCCAATCGATCCCCTCGGCAATGTCTGTCCCTTGAGCTTCATTCGCAACAAGATCTATTCCTACGCCTGGTCTCGTGAGCGACGTGATGAATTCAAGCTTGACTGGGTTGTTTCTGAGTCTGGCATCAACCGCAATGTCCCTGAGCGCTTTGTACCAAACACTCCCCATGGTACTGCTGCATTCAAGTGCCTGGACAAACTTCCATGCAACCTCCACCTTGTCAACAAACAGATCTCTGAGGATTTCACTCGTTACATCTACAACATCAATGCTCTTGAGATTGATGTGGACCTCAAGGCTGTGCACACTGAGGCTGCAGCCGCCTGTCTTCAGGTGATCGTCACACAGCTACAGAACCCCAACCTCCAGAAGTACACACGACGTAGCCGGGTGCGAATCCACTTTCCCCCTTCATACCCAGTCAATAATCTTCCAGCCATCAATCAACATGCTCTTGAGGACATTTCGTCTTCCCTTGACCAGTTTCAGCAACTTGAGCATGTGGCTCTCCGTGTGGTTCTGGCGCAGGGTTCGCCTTTGGACTACGAAGTTCGTTTTGCCGCCTTTCCATTCTATCCAATGCGCATGACCCACTGGTCTCTTCGAACCCTCAACACCAACGTCTTGCCGTTCAGCTGGGACATCCTGGACAAGCGAGACATCAAGCTGCTCGACCAGGCTTGGAAAAACTACAACGACATTGGCAGTCTGACAGCACCGATTCATGACCATCCTTTTTCCGCACATTCCCCAGAGTCAAGTCAGTCTCTTGCGTTCCACGTGGCCAGTACAGCTGGTGGTTCTCTGCCGTACAATGAGCTGTACATTCCAAGGAATGGTAGTATGAAGAGAAAAATCCGCAAGCAGAGAGCGCTTGCCAGTTCCCTGGCATCTGCCAACCTTTCTTCTGTCAAGCCTTCAAGTGACTCTGAGGGTATGGCTAGTGTGAAGCTGCCAATCCCTGAGGTCCTTGAGGTGGAAGAGTGTCAGGCTACCGCAGTTGATTCTGCTGGCCATGGCGCGGCAACAAATGCACGGCATTCGAGCCCTAGAATCGCGATGAATACGGCAGACTACAAGCAAGATGGTTCCCACCCAACCATCCCACCATCGCCTCCTCAATCACCTGCTCAGCCCGAGGTGACTACGGTCATGATCTATCCCTCTTCAATGAGTAACGACAACTTCACCGTGTCCTCACACGCTGCCAAACTAGTGACCAGCAAACAGAGCACATCTTATCCGGAGCTTCAGGGCGCGGGTGCTATGGACAAGCACCCGCAAGACTCTCGACCTCCTAGCCCAGCTTCCAGCTCATGTACCATCGGTTCGATATCGGAGAATCCAACTGCCCTTGGGGACAATAACGAGGAAAATCGCGAGGGACTCGCTGTTCTTGGACAGACGGAAGACCACGGCGTCCCGCAGAAGCAGACAAAGAAAAAGCGAAAATCCAAGAAAAGAGCCAAGTCGGTGGCCGACAAACCCGGCGCGATTCAGCATGTCCCTATCACCAGCGCCGCTCTCGACCAAGATAAGAAACATGAGGATGGTCTTGTTTCGGGCGGGCAAGACGATGGTGTGGGTGAGGAAGGTTCCGTCGTATACATCGATAACAAGTCTATGACGGCTGGAGCTGAGCCATCAAGGTCAGCAGAGAAGTCGGGCACGCCAACGAGACGCAATTTGTCAAAGCTCGAGTTGTACGCCGTCTCAAGCAAATATGCAATCGCCAAGGAACCCGACGCTATTCATGGCACTATAATGGAGAGGGACACTTTTATCAACTGGCACCTGCGCCAGAAAGAGCGGCAACGCACCGAACATGCTGACAGGCAAGCCAAGAATAAAGAGACGAGGGAGAAGAGGGGGGTCAAGAAAGCCAAGCAGTTGTTGCTTCGTCGAGACACTGTCGCTCCCAACTCACCTCTATCTCGTGCATTTGAGCGTCAGCGCGAGGACCAGAAGAGCACGAGGAAGGTCAGCAAAGGCAGCGAGCCTGAGGCTATATCCGACGCTGCTGTTCATATATTCAATGCGCTGATAGAAACCGAGATGCTCATTCGTGGGCTCCCCCAGGTCACGGAACCTGAAAACGAGCACCGCTTCAACTTATTCAGCGACACGGATGAAACAGGTCGACTTATTGAAGAAGTCAATGAGGAGGCGGGCACCTCCAGCTCCAGCTCACCAAGCGATGTCGAGGATGGTGTGTACTATTCTGCAGAAAGCAGACCTTCCTGGTCGCCGAGACAGCCTGAACGTGACGGGGATCACCCACGCGGTGACGAGAGCAGTCACCCACAGGACTCGCATGCTACCAGCTTTTCCAAGCTCAGCCAGAAGGAGTATTCTGAAATTGTCATGGATTCCGGTCAAGCCACTAGTCAAATGGTCTTTACAGGAGCAAACCCAGGTGCAGACGGCCCGTATGGCTGTGTCTTAGGAAGTCCAGGCGGACAAGGACAAGGTGCACAGCGCGGCCGCAGACCGCAGCACCTAAGGGGTCACCGAAACGCTACGCGAGGCGCGAGGCGTGGTAGCCAGGATACATCTTTTGCCCGGGACGGGCAAAGCGATCGCAGAAACCATTGGGCTGCCCACGTAATGGCGAGCGACGAAGGCTTACGAGCTCGAGATCGAAACGAGCACGAGACGCGGAAGCGCAAGCTGGAAGCTGACGGGACTAAGAATACTACTTTTTATGAGCGTCCAATCATCGACACCTGGATCCAGAAGGACGAGTATGGAAATCGCATTGAGCACCAGACAGAGCGGTTTGTCTATAGCGGTCAAAAGCAGGAGCCATCCGTGTCGGACGGATAAGTCTCTTGATTGAGGGCAAGAGAATCTGAGCCAGCTCGCCAATCGAAACCTTGATCTCCCCCTCCCTTTCCGGGGAAAAAAAAAGGAAAAACAAATGAAAAGCGAAAAAGAAAAAGAAAAAGAAAAGGGAGTTGCGACGGCTATCTGATATCATCACACCACAAGTTTGTCTGGACAATTCCGATCAAAAATTGGCACCACTTCATTACCGACAAGCTCTGACAAGTATCATGCTCACTCCCAAATGATGCAGTCAAGGATCTTGGAGGCAGAGGTTAGGGACTTCTGGGGCTGCTGTGTTGCCCGATGATCGGTGATGAACCCAACAAGGCCGCGATATGGATGCTTTATTCACAGGCAATAATGAAGAACGATACTTGAAGATGAAATTTTGTAACTCTGCAACACATGTGAGTGTGCAGCAGAACTTTCCTATTCTCAATAAATAGGTACCGATAGCCTTGAGGTCGGCCTGCATCTTATGCAATGCGAAGCACACGCACTGACTGACAGTAGAGAGCCACTGCTCTCCTTTTGAGGTATAAAGGATGTCCTGATATGCCTCGTCTTCCCACCTACGGCTTTCCGCCACCTAATATTTCCCTCTCTATAGCCTCGCCCAGACTTGATGTGGTCCCCTTCCCACCCAAATCTGCTGTAAGAACTTCGGGTTCTGAGCGAGCGAGCACCGCCTCGATGGCCTTGAGGACCAAGTCTCCTGCATCTTGGTGTCCCAAGTGCCCAAGCATCATGGAGCCAGCCCAGATCATGCCGACAGGGTTCGCGATGCCCTGGCCGTAGATGTCAGGGGCAGATCCGTGCACCGGCTCGAAGAGGCTTGGAAACTTCTTGTCGGGGTTGATGTTGCCAGAAGGGGCGATGGCGATGGTACCAGTACACGCGGGACCCAGATCCGAGAGAATGTCCCCAAACAGATTACTCCCGACCACAACATCGAAGATCTGCGGCCGCTGGACAAAGTGCGCGCTCAGAATGTCGATGTGGTACTTGTCCACATTGACGTCGGGATACTTGGTCGCCATCTCGGCCACCCTAGAATCCCACCACGGCATGGTGATGCTGATGCCGTTGCTCTTGGTGGCGCTGGTAAGCCTGTGCCGTGGCCTGGACTGCGCCAGCTCAAACGCGTACTTCAGCACGCGGTCCACTCCCACGCGCGTCATGACTGTCTCCTGCACAACAACCTCCCTGTCGGTGCCCTCGAACATCTTGCCGCCGACGCTGCTGTACTCGCCCTCTGTGTTCTCACGCACAATCCAAAAGTCAATGTCGCCGGGCTTGCGACCGACCAGGGGACACTTGACGCCGGGGAGGAGGCGGCAGGGCCGCAGGTTGACGTACTGGTCGAACTCACGGCGGAATTTGAGGAGGCTGCCCCAGAGGGAGACGTCGTCGGGCACTTGATCTGGCATGCCGACGGCGCCAAAGTAGAGGGCGTCGAAGGGGGTGAGAATGTCTTTCCAGTCTGGCGGGAGCATGGTGCCGTGGCGGGCGTAGTAGTCGCAGCTGGCGAAGTCGAAGTGCTCAAATTCGATGGGGATGTTGTGGACTTTGGCGGCGGCCTGGACGCATCTGACGCCAAAGGGCATTACTTCATTGCCGATGCCGTCGCCAGGGATGACGGCTATCTTGAGAGGACGGCCTGCCATTTTGTGATTTTCTGTTTGTTTTGACTGAAGGGGGAGGGATGGAGACAAATATGGAATTGAGACCAAGGTTTTGGTTGTCTTGCTGAAAGGGTGTATGATTATTAGGAGGAAGGCTCTTGCTGTTTGAAAAGGAACCTTGTGACTTTCTTTTAATTATATATAATTGATCATATATACCTGATTTGTTTTATACCTTCCGAAATATCCTGTGATGAGGGGTTTATACTTTGAATATAGCCTCCAAGCGGGGTTGAGATAGTCCTGGCGCGGGTGTTCATGGCAATTCTGCATGTCGTCACCGTCAAGGATGGCGGGTCCGGACAAAGGCAATGCCGCATGCGTGCGCGCGCCTTTTACACTTACAAACATGTCATATCCGTGTTATAACAATTGAGAGGTTACATAATCGTCTCCGTGCTTATATGCATATAAATGAGGAGGTTCGGATACTTCGCCTTTCTTCAGTAGTTGACAATATTTGTTATATGGTGTGACTTGTTGTTGAGAGAGGGGCAAGAAACGAAAAGAAAGAGAGAAAAAACATATCAAGGAGGAAAAAGGGAAGACAAATGGCCAAGATGTTTGAGAATTACGAGCCCATCTCGGTGCAAACCCAATCATCACCAGACGTGACCATCCGCGGGCTACGCAGCACAAATAGTGCTTCTGCTTCTTCCTCTCCTTCACAGCTCCCACCCCTCCTCCTGCTGCACGGCTTCCCGCAGACCCTTCACATCTGGCACCGCGTCGCCCCGCAGCTCACAGACACCTTCACCGTCGTGCTCCTCGACCTGCGCGGCTATGGCACCTCGTCCAAACCAGGCGGCGACGTCTCCCAGTACGCCAAGTCCGCCATGGCACGTGACTGCGTGACGGTCATGGAGACGCTGGGCTACAAGTCCTTCTACCTCTGCGGGCACGACCGCGGCGGCCGCGTCGGGCACAAGCTGTGCGTAGACCACCCAGACCGCGTGAGGCGCGCCATGTTCCTCGACATCTGCCCGACCCTGGCCATGTTCGAGGCCACAGACCTCACCTTCGCCACGGCCTACTTCCACTGGTTCCTGCTCATGCAGCCGGCGCCCCTGCCCGAGACGATGCTGCTCTCGAACCCGCGCCGGCTGGCCGAGCTGTTCATGGGCGGGCGTCAGCTGGGCGGCACAGGCATCTTCGAGCCCGAGTGCTTCGACCAGTATGTGGCGGGCATGAGCGACCCGGCGTGCGTGCACGCCATGTGCCAGGACTACCGGGCCGCGGCGACGCTGGACATGGACGAGCAGCGGGCGGATCTGGAAGGGGCGAGACGTATCAAGTGTCCGCTGCGGGTGTTGTGGGGGAAGACTGGGGTTGTGGAGAAGTGCTTTGATGCGCTGGGGGAGTGGCGCAAGGTGGTGGAGGAGGGCGTCAAGGTGGATGGGTATGCCGTGGACTCGGGACACTACATCCCGGAGCATGCGCCGGATGAAGTTGTGGCTGCGATACGGGAGTTTTTTGTTCCTGAAGAAGAATGAATTTAGTTATCTATTTTAGTATCAAATTGCCCAGAAATTGGAGAATGAGAAAAATGAATTTTCACTTGTTTACTCTTTGTCCTTGGCAATTTTTTCACTCTTATTTTAAGAGGGGAAAATGTTGATGGAGGAAGAGGATATGTTCACTTTACTGTGGTCAAATATAGAGGATCCTAGCCAAGCAGACTTGACGTTGAAGGACAACTCCAACAAGACATATGGACTGTGCCAAGCGGTCCTTGAATGTTACCAAGACGCGGCTGAGTTGGTTCACCCAGAGGCCCTGGCACATCTTAGGCAAGGATCTATACGAAAATACCCTTCTTTCCGGGGACAAAGAAACATTGAGCAGATCCTGGTTTTCTAGAAGGCATAAATTGTTCACTGCCTCTTTTCGTTATGATTCAGGGCAAGCATAAAGAATCTTTTTATGGTTTGCAGGAGAAGGCCAAGAACCCGTGGGGCGAGTCAAAACCCCTGCCAAGGTCTTGGACCAATACTAAGTAGAGTACTTGCCTATAGTAATGATTCTCTGCTTATGGGCCTGCAATGTTTCGTCTCTGGTCGCACAGTCCACTGTTTACTTGGTGTAGATAATACATGGCGATCAGTGAGTACAGATTCAATGTAAGATGATTCAGCCTTTAGGAGATCTATATGTCTTCCTCCTGTTCATAATATTATTCAAATGTAAAAAGAGGACCTTGAAAGACAATCATAAGAACCCTGATCTTCACTTCCAATCTCAAGGTTCCTCCTTCTTTTGACGAATGATTTAGAGTTTGCCCCTGACAGAGAGTGGGTTGTTGATTCACTGCTCCTTCCTTGCTGCACTCCCGAGTGTAATCAAAGAAGCTTTCTATGCGCTCTGCATCATGACTCTAGATTTTTGCTATTTAACAACGGCGAGACCGACCAACTCCCTTCTGTCTTCTCCTGCTTTCCACCAGGCCAGCCAGCTTGCTCGTCACTCTTTTATGGTGGTCATCATCCTTCCTTGATTCTTTTTGCATTTCACACACAGACGTACACAAAGACACACGCACACATTCTTTTGTCTTGTTCAACAGCTCACAATGGTTCGCGGATTCGGCTTCACCTCCGGCCTGGTGGCTGCTGCGGTGGTGGCCACAGCTCATGCTGCTGCCCCTCGCTACGCCCTCTACTTTGACCAGTACGTCTCCACAAAAGTCAAATGACGATGAGACAGAAATCTGACCAAAATATCTTCTAGGTATCATACCGCTGTCCTGCCCAACAAAACGATTACTGCTGGTATCACACATGTCATCACTGCTTTTGCCAACTCGTCCTACTTCGTGGCCGGCGCTGGCGAGACAATGGGCTCGTACACACCCTTCATGGACCTGACCGACGTCCGCGCCATGTTCGACAACGGTACGAAGGTGTGCATGGCGATTGGCGGCTGGGGCGATCTCGAGGGCTTCCGTCTTGGTGCTGCAACCAACGCGTCGCGCGCCGCCTACGCCCAGAACGTGGCCACCACCCTGGACACCCTGGGCTACGACTGCATCGACGTCGACTGGGAGTACCCAGCCGGCAACGGCTACGACTACAAACAGGTGCCCAACGCCCAGCTCACCTCCGAGATCGAGACGTACCCGCTGTTCCTGTCGGCCATAAAGTCCGCCATTGGCGACAAGGAGCTCTCCATTGCCGTTCCGGGCCTGGAGCGTGACATGCTCGCCTACACGGCTGAGACGGTGCCTCAGATCAGCGCAGCAGTCGATTTTGTGAACATCATGACCTACGACCTGATGAACCGCCGCGACAACTTCACCAAGCACCACACCGATGTGAACGGCTCCCTCGCCGCCATCGAGACCTACCTTGCTTTCGGCATGGACCCGGCCAAGATGAACTTGGGCATCGCCTTCTACGCCAAGTACTTCGCCCTCGCCGCCAACACAACCTGCACCACAGGCCCCATCGGCTGCCCCATCGCCCTCGCCGAGGACGCAGAGGGCCAGGACACGGGCACTTCGGGCGCTGTGACCTTTGAGGCGACCTCCTTCCCCACCGCTGGACCCACCAACCTGACCACGTCCCCCGACAGCTCCTGCGGCGTGGGCACCTCCTTTGCGTGCACGGGCACCGCCACCTCAGGCTCCTGCTGCTCCCAGTACGGCTTCTGTGGCGACACGAGCGCCCACTGCGGCACGGGCTGCCAGAGCGACTATGGCACCTGCACGGCAGCGACCAAGACAACGGCGCAGTCGTTTGCCGATGCATTGGTTCAGGGCGAGACAGACACGGAGCGCGGTGGGCAATGGTGGGTGGATGACGTGGCCGGCCTGTTCTGGACCTGGGACACACCGGAGCTGGTCGCGCGCAAGTTTTCCGAGATTATCGAGGCCAAGGGTCTGGGCGGAGTGATGGCCTGGTCGCTGGGCGAGGATAGCTATGACTGGGGGCTGCTGAAGGCCATGCAGGATGGCGTTGCTGGGTTGAATGCGGTGGAGCAGAAGAGGAAGATTCGACGGAGACGGTATTGATAGTAGAGGCCCTTTAGCGAACAAGACGTTGGGTTGAGCTCATGGCATGATTAGACTCAAGAGGGCGTTGTGATTAAAGTCTTAATTGGGAACGGGGCAAAAATAGAAAACAAAATCAAATAAATCAGTGAAAGAAAGAGGATATCGACCAGTGCAGGGCAATTTTGAGAATATTGTTTGGAACAAGGCATTCAACCAATGGTTTTACACCATCTTTGGCTCGTGAGTGGGGCCCGGCTCTTCCTCTCTCTCTTGTGGTAGGTTTTAGCCAAATCAATGCACAACAAGCTGAGGGATATGATATAGTTGGCATAATTTGGCTGGCCTTGACTTTGCATCTTGTATTTTGGGAAAGGACCCCCCGAATTCAACCACATTTTGTTTTGTTTGGAGGACAAGGTGGAAATAGGGGGGAAAGAGAGACATGGTAAGAACATTGTGTCTTTTTGGCCGGGTCAAGGGAGACTGATTGACTGTCTGCCAACATTCTGAGAGGAGATCTGATGGACAGTGTAGAGGAGCTCCATCAAATTGTCCTTGTAATGTTAGCTAAAGCATTCCTTTCATAGTTAATAGTGTATACTCTATCCATTCAGAAAGAGGAGAAAAGAAGCCAGTCAGTGATACGCGACATAACTCTGCAGGCAGCTATTATTCATACCTCATCTGGACAAAAAGAAAGCGCTATCATCACATGTGCCATTCTTCTCCTCACCCCGACAGCCAAGATCAACACCAAGAGCCAACACTATGAGGGGCGAGTCGCCAGCATGATGCAGAGCCGCTCCATGGACTAGACCTGACCGGCTCTCAGCGGAAGCTTCCATCAACGTGTCATGACCTCTCTCTGGACAGGCTTTGTCTGCACTCTCGACATGACGATGGTGACGACGATGATCACCATGTCTTACAGACTGGCTACAAATAAAACCGTACGAGATTCCGCAGAGGTTTCCGCTGCCTTTCTCTTTTCCCTCTTCCTTCTTTCCACCTTCAACTACCTTCTCTATTCTGCCCAGCTGGCTCCCTTTCTTTACACACCAACACCAAAGCCATCCACCAGAGGAGACCAAACCTACCTCGACCGCTCGCTAGCCTACTCACTACTTGACTTGCCTTTGAAAGAAAAAAAACCACCCGCCCACAGACACATACGTACAAAACAAAACATGGCGCCCAAGAAGGTCCGCTGCTCCCTGGCCGACTGCAAGGCCGAAGCCCAGCGCATCGTGGGCGACTGCTCCTTTTGCGAGGGCCACTTCTGCGGCAAGCACCGCCTGCTCGAGGACCACAAGTGCGAGGGTCTAGAGGATGTGAGTTCTTTGCTTTTCCCTTTCTCGATTGTCATACGTACGGCAGAGCCTAGCTTTGAGTCGGGAAGAGGAAAAATGCTGATGTTGAGTGTTCTTTCCCCTCTTGTCTCGCAGTGTAAGAAGGAATCTCATGACCGCCTGGTGGCCAAGCTGGAGAGCCAGAAGACGCGGGCTGTCAAGGTCATCTGAGAAAGTAATGGCCTGACGAGCTGAGGGGGGTGGTGGAAATGGAAGCGCGAGGGCAGGCTAGGGTCAGGCATTATATGTCATGGATGAGTCGGCGTTTGTTCATTGGGGGAGGCAGAAGCACGTTCTATGCAATACTACGGTCAGGGCGTCGGTGGAGTTGGGGTGTCGAGAGAACTTTTGATTGCCTGCACTTCAAGGGTTCATTGGCCAGAGAGCGTCTAGCTAGGAGAGAGAGAGGCATCTCTCCTATAATGAATTGCGTTGAGAAAAAGCCGCATGACGTCCCTTTTCTTGCGCTATAATTAATGCCAGTAATAGAGCACTGCTTGCCGTCGTCGTCATCTCCTGGCCCTGCTCAGCTGCGTTTCCCACGTCGTCTCGTAGGCCGCGAACCTTCGTCTTCATCCTCCTCCTCCTTAACAGACAACACTACAGAAGAAGTAGTACCGACATCAACCCTACCAGGGGAAACGTCCTTCACAACAGTATCCTCTTCTTCTTCTTTTGTCTTGATAACAACTTTCTCATCCCCCTCCGCCTCCATTTCCACCTCAACCTTGGTCGTCTCCTGCAGCTGCAGCTCCTGCAGCTTCTTCTTCCTCCCTTGTATCACCTTGGCCCTGTCGGCCGCCTTGCACAGACCACGCAAGCCCAGCTCGCAGTCCCCACACCTCCTGCCCACGGGGGCACAGACGGTCTGGCCCAGGCCGACCAGCAGCCAGTTGATCTCGCGCCACCTGTCCCGCGGCAGCCAGGCCTGCAGCGCCAGCCTCGTCTGCTCGGGGTTGCTCGTCCTGTGCCACCCCCACAGGTTCGTGATGCGGTGCACGTGCACGTCGACGCCGATGCCCTCGGTGCGGCCCCAGGCGCTCGACAGGCACAGGTGCGCCATCTTGGGCCCCACGCCGGGCAGCGACACCAGGCCCTCGATCGTGTCCGGGATGTCGCCGCCCCACTGGTCGCGGAGCAGCTCCGCCGCCTGCTTGAGGTACCTGGTCTTGTTGTTGTGGAACCCCACCGCCCAGATCATCTCGTTGAGCGTGTCGGGCGCCACGGCGAGCATGTTCTCGAGGTTGAGCCCGGCCGGCGCGCCGGGGCGGTGGGGCGGGAGCTCGGTCTTGAGGCGGGCCATGACCACCGCGTTGGTCGTGTCCTTGGTCTGGCTGGAGAGCATCAGCGCCACGAGGGTGTGGAAGCGCTGGTCGCGCGGGTTGGCCTGTGGGTCGGCCAGCCTCTCGCAGCCCATTGTGTCGACGGCTGCGTTGGCTGCCGCGCCGCCGGGCATGCGCATCGTCTTGGCCGTGTCGTAGAGCTCCTGCCAGTCCGATGGGGCTGTTACGGTCTCGGCGCCGGTTTTGGGGTCGTGGGTCTTGCGGGCTGGCTTGCGGGCGCGGCGGGCTGGGGACGACGAGGAGGAAGCGGGAGTGGCTGCCTGGGCTGTCGTGGCTTCGACCTCTTCTTCTTCTTCTACTTCAACCTTGACGTTTACGTCTTGTTGTGCTTCCTTCTTCACCGGAGCGGTCACCGTGCGCTTGCGCTTCCTCGAGACCGTCGTCGTGCCCTGCGACCTGGGAGGTATGATGTCCTCGATATCTGGCGCGTCATTGCCCGTGTACGCGAAGCGCGCCATGGACGCCCTTGTGATGCGGCGGAGCGGAGTTGTCGATGCCATGGCGATTGATGCTAGCCGTGCAGCCTGTCGTCTCATGCAGCTTTGCTCTCTGCAGAGTAGAGCGAAACAGACAGTTTCCAGGCTGAGGATGTGGTGTAGCGTGGCGGATATGGGCATGGGCTGGTTCGTTGGTGGCCCCCGTGAAGCTGACTTTTGAACAGAAGGCCACTGGCTGAGCTAAGTTAGGTGGCGGGCCGGTGGATTGCCCACTGTTTGCCCCATGCACGACCCCCTGTAGAAGAGCGGATCGCTACCCGTCACCCCCTAACCTTGTGTGCGCGTGCTACAGTGCTACATTGACCTACGCGTCTGTATCAAATTATCACGGGTTCTTCCTTGACCGACGGGTATTTTTATAATTTTAATATTACTTTTACTTTTTACTTACACACATTTTTGTAAACTCTATCGTGACAACTTGAGTTCCCTCTCATCTCTTTCCCATTCCAAGAAAAACTCAAAATTTCCACCCAAGACATATTCTCTTCTTGTCAATCATCCTCACCTCTTCCTTCACGCCTCATCCCCTCGGTCCAACATCTCCTCACAGCCAAAAGGCATTCCACATAGGCTCGACCTTGAACCCAGCAGCAGGCACACTGAGCTCAAGACACCCAACATCGCTATATGTCGACCCATAGCCAAACGTAGCCACCGGGTCTCCCTCACAGGCATCCGTAGCATACGCCGACACCTGCCAGCCATAGTTCAGGTAGTCCACCACGGCCACAAAGGGCGGTGGTTCCGCGTACCAGCCGTTGGACGTCGTCCAGTCCGCCAGCGGGAAGCTGTGGCAGTCCTGCGGGCCGGCTGAGTACAGCTCGACGCCAAAGGCCGCGTCCTCGGTGCCAAAATCTGCGCAGTAGCGGGAGAGGAGTTTGTTGAAGAAGTAGATCTGGTAGGCGAAGTGGTTGGTGGAGGTGGGCACGCTGATGGTGTTGGAGGAGGATGTTGGGCCGGTTGGGGTTCCTGCTAGGTCCGAGAGGAGGAAGCCGTCGTAGACGAGCACGTGTTCCGCTTTGTGAATAGAGAAAAGAGAGTGTCAGTAGAAAGCTGCAGTGATTTATGACAGAACTGAACCATAGCTGCTTACCCAGGTCAATGGTGATATCCGCTTCTCCCAGCACGCACTGGGACACGAGGGTCGAGTTGTCGACATAGCCAGATGCTCCATTTACACATGAGGCATAGTAGTCGCCACTGGGCGAGAGTATAGATCAATACATGACTCTTTCCATCAATATTGTTGTCATAAGGGCTATTCAGGCTTACTTTTCTGTCCACTGCCATAGGCTGTTAACGAAAGTACAATTACTGGAACAGCAAAGAGGGATAGGCAGGCTTACCACGAGGGTGTTGTTGTCCAGCTCGATCAGAGAAGACAGCCAAACACTACTGGTGATGGATGTTCCATTATCAGAAGAGCATGTCCCCACTAGCCAGCCGTTCATAAAACTTATGTCGCTGCAGAGGTCGAGAAAGGCTCCTGGGGTATCTCGCGGGACGACGGCGGGAGCAGCCCGCACCGCGGCGAGGCTGCCGAGGCTGACAGCCGCCAAAGAGAGTCTGGAGTCCATCTGCATGTTGTGGCGCCGAGAATAGTTTAGTCCGGGGGAGTTGAAGGGGTCTGAACAGGACGTCGAGTGTTTTTGGGAAAATGCGAAAATCCTCCCTCGGGTGACGACATTGAGAGATGCTCGGATCAGGTCTCTTATACCATATTTCCCATTGCGCCCCTCGTCATTTTTCTTGTTTCTCAGATCTTGTCTTCTCCTCAAGACTCGTTCATGGCCAATTACATTACACCCACAAGAAATGCTCTCGCCCCGGTAGTTGTGACCCGACAGGACCACGCGCAAAGTTTGGAAGCATATTACCTGCACCCAGTGGAAGGTCACTCTCTCCAAAGGCAAGTCTCATGGTCGTCTCTCCACCCCAGACCTGACCTGACAATAGTTGCCCACATCATGCGAGGCGATACACGAAAACCGAAGGTCGCCGAATCACTTGCCCAATCGGCTTCAGATCGATGTTGTGCATATGCCATGCTAGGTAGAAAGGGGAGCCACATGCAGTTCCGCTTCGGCCCCCGGGCATAGCCCCGGCCAATGTAACAGATATCGTGGGGTGACTATCGTATATGTACGGCATGGAATGCAGGGCGACCATATTTCGCATGTTATAGGCAAGTAGATAGTATGTAAATCTTGCTTGCAGAGAATAAGTAGGAAGTTTTCTTCAAGTCTCATCCCGAATGGTTGGAATTTGTCCGGATCTTGCACCTGGTGACGGTCACCCGATCGAGCAGTTGTGCTCGGCCTTTTGAGGACGGTTCGGGACTTCAAACCCATACACGTGGGATCTCGCCCAGATTTATAATGCCTGTGGCCCCCCACGCCCTCAGTTGGACAGACGGGCCCGAATGGTCATTTCGGATATTTCAAAATTTCTTTTAGACATGTGCCCGAATCTGCCGGCATAGTGGGACGCCGTGCATGCGATTTTCCGTCTCTATCATCAACTGTAGCAGCCATGCTTTGGCCCTTTTTGGCTTTCAATTTCGGTGTCTAATCGATGCCTATCTCGGCCTTTGTTGCCTCGTAAACTGATTCAAGTTGTTAGCTACCTAAGACGCTTCTAACCCTAGAAAGTTGTGATGTGAGTGATAGCAAGCTGATATGCTACCATTTTGACCTATGAAAAGTGTGGGATACTTATGACTTGGACGTCAGTCCAGAACAAGAGTTCCCGCAACTTCCGTAATGCCTAGTCGCTTCAGATCTCACTGTTAGTGTAGCCGAGGACGTCTACGAGTCTGCCTTTCCTCTTGCAACAACAGCTCATGAGATCATTGATCAGATGGCTGCAAGCATAGGCCACTACGTACCATGGCAACTCGATACCCGTGATAAGACATTTAAAGTCTCTTTAGGCTCATTAGTTTGACCCTGAGACAGATACTTCAGTATACTTTCAGAGAAGAGAAAGCGAACATACCTTTGAGGATTGTCTCGTGATGACCCCCCCCCCCCCCGAGCCTGTCTCTCGGCAGTGGTGAGAGGTTGTGTTGTTGTAGTTTACGCCCGTAAATGTCGTCCCAGGTAGGATAGTCACACTCGGGCGAGTCGTACCTCTTGTTAGAGAGTGATACTCAAATTGTAGCACACAGATAGACACACGGGAGTTCCACTTAACACATACGGCCTCAGGGTCTCGATGAAATGCCAGGCATGCTGCTTTCAAAGAGTTTCGTTGGCCATTCGAAAGGAAGCTCACAGACTTGAGAGCTCTAGAACCTGTATGCACTTCTGTGCTGTAGCTATAAATCACAAGAAGCGTAGGCTTCAACAGCGTGTGCCCAGGTGTCTCCTTCACAGTCCAGCTAGTCTTATTTCTACAGATAAAACATTATAATAATGCATCGCCTCGCCGCCACTTGAAATGAATGTTGACTGAAGTCGCAAATCGAAACGGATAGGAAGATAAGGTATTACTTATAAACAACGCGGTGCCTTCAATCTACTTTTTCAACCTTGCCGATATTCGTAAAGATCGCGAAACCCTAGCCACCAGCGCCGCCAAGTCATGGACACAGACGCCAACAGCATGAAAGGACCAGAAAAGTGGGAAGCTATCATAGATGAACACATCATTCTGGCAAAGCGATGTCAGACAAACAACTTCCACGACGCCCCTGAGATGCTGTTTCCACGCACAAGACTCGAGCCTCCTCAGGTCGATACGAGCACCATCATTAGTCCCATTAATCTCAAGCTGCTCGGCTTTCACAGGGACGCCGTCCGCGCCGGCCGCAAGGCCTACGGCAAATTCCACGCCGTCGTCGAGGGGCTCAAGACGGAGAGGCCCAAGGAGGATGCGTGGGAGGAGAAAATTGGCTCTGCCGCTGTGACAGCCAAGGACAAGATGGTTGGGATCCTGGATAAGATGGTGGACGGTGGGAAGGCGGTTCTCTGTGACGCCTCCGACGAGGGTGAACAGGTTGAGAATGCCAAGTACCTGAACTTTTGTGTTAATGGGTATGTCTATTTTATGAAGAAGGCGAGTGAGGCGTTTGAGCTGGTCTACAATAGCCGCAAGGGAGGGCAGCAGCGGGTCTGGACGGCGCTTGAGACGGCTGGACGCAATGTGGACGAGGCTGAGGCGGCGGCGTTGAAATGGGTCTCTGGTAGTGAGGCCACCCCCCTCATTCCCTCTTCCATTCCAACGTCTCTTTTTTGAGCGTTGAAAAGCTCTGCAGCCATGTTGCCTGTGTCGGCCAAGAAGGAAGTATTACAATTTTGTATCACATCTAGGTACTACTTACGCTCATTTCTTTATTAGATGATTGCCTCTTTCATTCTTCTTATCAAATCATAAAGCAGACTGGAAGCACTGAACGTGAAGTTGCGGCTTGCCCTCAATAGTGGACGCGAAGTCTTCGGTTTCAGGCTATGAATGAGCCGTACATACGCCTGGCCCCCCTTCACAACTTCAGCAACCCTTCAGCATTCTTGTGTGTGATCATCTCAAGCTCCTCTCGAGTAACCATCCCGCTGCCAGCCAACTCCTCGAGAAAACGAGGGCCAAGTTCCATCTTCTCAAAAGGGTAATCAATGCTGTACATGATCCGATCAACCTTGGTATTTCGCAACAAAGTCGCCAGAGGATTCAGGCTGAACATGCTGCTCGTCGTCACCCAGACGTTCTCATCCCACACCTCCTTGAGCGACCTGTTGACATGCTTCATCTTGAAGAGCGGCAGCCTGATGGCCCGGTCCAAGTAATACGGCACCATCTCGCCCATGTGTCCGAGGATCAGCTTCAGCTTGGGAAACCGGTCAAACACGCCTGCCGAGTAGAGCTTGAGGAAGTGCAGGCCGACATTCTCATGCCAGCCCCAGGCACCGCTGGATAAGGCGATGGCCACATGGGCAGGATAATTACCCGCATAATACCTCTCGACCGTTTCCTGCGTCTGGGGCGTCGGGTGCGGGTAGATGGGCACGTCCAGCCTCTCTGCGGCCTCGAAGACAGGCCAGAACTTTTCGTCGTCGTAGTGCGTTCCGTCTTCAAGGTGGTTGTCGACCAGCGCGCCCAGGAGGCCGAGGTGCTTGACAGCGCGCTCGAGCTCCTCTGCTGCCTCTTTGGGATGCGCCATTGGCAGCACGGCAAACCCGCCCAGACGTTTGGGGTTCTTTTGGACAGCAGCTGCCATCTCGTCGTTGGCGCCGCGGCATCCTGCGATATTGGACACTCCTATGCCGGGGATGTGCGACATGACCTGGAAAGACACATTGTTGGCGTCCATGTCCGCGAGGCGGTTCGAACCGTGGTCCCATAGTTGTTCGCGAGCCTTGGGGAAGACTTTCCACATGGCTTTGTAGAACGCACTGTCGGAGCCGAGGGATGGGAAGGCCACATGCTCTTCTAAGGTGATGGTTCTGGTTACGGAGGCCATGATGCAGTCGGTGCGTTGGTGATTTAGTGTCCTCGCTTACCCACAGTCGGTCTGAGATACGTGACACGTCGAGGGTTCTGATAGCCTGGAGAAGGGTCGATGCGAAAGTCCCGTGTCCTGACATCTTCATCTTACCAGTGTAGGCTTTTCTATACAGTGCAGTGTAGTTGATTACAGGACATAGACGGAAGTAGGTTTAAGTCCGGGTAACATCGTCGTAAGCCCGAGCAAGGCTCAGCGCCCAGTAGAATCCATGGAACTGAGAAGGAAACCAAATCCGAAGTGCTCTTCCAAGGTTGCACCGACTTATTTTTATTTGTAGTTTTACATTCTTCACTCGAAAATATCGACATTCCATCAATACTCACTTTTTTTTTTGCGTTCCTCATTTTCATTACCTTATAGTCTAGAACAACACAGTCTCCGTGTCATCTACTATGTGAACCTTGATACTTCCATTCCTCGGGTCCGACGACAAAGTCAACCCTTCCAAAGCCTTTTCTAGTGGGTACGTGTGCGTCACCAGTTTTGTCATATCAATAATGCCTCCACTCATACACGCGATACCTGCCGGCCAGGTGTCCGTATAGCGGTTGATGAAGCGGAGGTCGATCTAAAGAAGAATATGTGAGCACCCAGCCTTGTCCTGCTTTGTTGAAAATCACAGAACGGTAGTAGTAATGAGAGGGTGATGTGTATTCTGGAACAGCTTCCTGAGAATCCATACCTCGGCCAACGAAAGGTGCATAAATGGCAAATTATTCATGACATCCCTGCCCACACCCACGACCACCACCCTGCCTCCACGACGAACCGTAAACGCCGCGGTGCAGACACTCGACTCAACACCGGTGCACTCAATCACGCACGGCGGCGCAGGATACTCCTCGCCGACTTCGCTCTCACCGCCACGAGCACCAAAGAGGTTCCTGATCCCCCTCGCGTTGCCTCGTGCGTCGAGAGATGTGTCGACCTTGTAGGTGAGACAGGACGGCACAAGCTGTCTAGCGAACTCGAGACGGCTCGGCTCCACGTCGGTGATGACGATGGGATGAGCACCAGATGCCCGAGCTGCAAGGAGGGCGGTCAGGCCGATGGGTCCGGCACCGCAGATGACTGCTCCGCGCCCGAGGGTGAGGCTGGCGACTCGTAGAGCCTGGAGGACAACGCTCAGGGGCTCGAGGAGGGCGGCCTCGGCGAATGTCATGCTAGCAGGTATCCTGAGCTCGCATAATACGAATCCTTTTCATTAGCAGGCGTTTTTTATCCAAGGCCCAGAGACCAGGCATCTCATCACGTTCACTGGCCCACTCAACTTGTACAGCCATCTCGCAGGATGGACTTTATACCGCTGCAGCGTTCCGTCGTAAGGGTAAACTCCAGCAAACCGAACGTCTTCGCAAAGGTTGTACTTTCCCATCCCACACAAGAAACACTTTTCACACGGCACACCCGGCTCAACCGCCACCTTGTCCCCGGGCCGTAAGCCCGTCACGCCCTCGCCACACCTGACTACCACGCCCGCCCCCTCGTGGCCCAGGATGCAGTCGCCCTCGACGACGAGCGACCCGATCCGGCCAGACTTCCAGAAGTGCACGTCCGAGCCACATATCCCTGTTGTCTTGACGTGGATGAGGACCTCGCCTGGGCCAGGTGCGTAGACGGGGGCCTCGACCAGTTTGAGCTGGTGGTCGGCGGTGACTTGGAGGGAGGGATTGGTCAGGGGAGCCTGGATGGTTTCGCGATGATGGTCGCGCTGTGTGATACTTTGTGATGCCATTTTGTGGGGGGGGGGGGTGTTCAGGCTTTTCTTTTCCTTGTTGTGCTGCTGTAACTTTGTGAGATCATGATATAAAGAACATGTGTATATAGAATGAAATACAGTTAATCAATTTACGGCTGCAGTCAAGTGAAGAGACTGGCTTACGTGATTAATCTCATGAATATCGAACTCCAATCGAAGGAAAACCTCAAAATCTGAATTGCCTTCACTGTCTGCCGATGGGTTTCCATAGATAAGTGAGGGCCCCCTCTCTTCTCCTCACGACCGAACACGTCGACGCCCCCGCTGTGGATGCAAATCATTGTGCGTCACTAAGAAGATCAAAGCACAATGAACCAAACAAGCCATCAATATGTGAGAATGTCAGGGTCAAAGACGTCCGCTGCCACCACACCTCCTCGGTGATTTGAAAATCTCCGGGGCGAGGGCGCCCCTACAATAGGCTGGTGTGTAGAGGCTTTTTTTGGTCTTGCGTTTACCATTTTCTTGTCGACACTTTTGAGGGTCTTGGATGGGGAGTCGGGTTGCCTACTTTGGTAAGCCGGATCATTTCGTGGAGAATCTTCCCCAGACCTTTGCCCCGTAATTACTGAAGTTCCCCCCAAACTTAGGTCTGGGGATTGGGTAATGAGGGTCTCCTGCTAATGCGGGCGGTGGAGAGCCGTTGAGGTCACGGCAGACGTTGAAGTATCCAATCGTTACCAGAATTCGGTGTGGCAATATCGACGACTGGCTCTCCCTACCTAGGTATAAAACCCAGTGGACAGCACACCTATCTTCTCTTTGTGGAGCTTTAGTGAATGAAGATTCCTTCGTTTTCGTTCTCGAACAGAACTTTTCATCATCAAAGATATTCACCTCGTGGGAATATCCTCCATCAAAAAGATACTCCCAAATGTAAAGATGGCGCCTGGGAGGCTGGAGCAAAATGGAGGTACCGCCCTCCACACCGTCCAGGATGAACTCGTCACGAAGAAGCAGCAGTCCGTCTCTGCGACGGACCTGTCCAAGCACCATGACCATGTCCTCAAGACATACCGTATTCTTATTGCTGACCTGTGCCAGCAATATAACATGGGTCACCCAGGGTGAGTGTCCGAAGCAGAAGAGAGCAAAAAAAGCAAGATTTACATTATTACGTTCTTGAGCAAGGTTGGATTCATAGCTAATCATTGACATACATTTTCATGCATAGTGGTGCAATTGGCATGGCAGCGATAGGAGTGAGTCTGTGGAAATATGTAATGCGCTACGCACCTCACAATCCAGACTGGTTCAACAGAGACCGCTTTGTCTTGTCAAATGGTAAGCTCAGTCATTCAGTTCATTGGACTGCCTGAGAAGAGATGTCCTGGGCCTCCAATCACCTACCAACGTGGCGAGATTTGAGAAAATGCAGAAAAAAAAAGAAAGAAAGGAGAGAAAAAGACCACGAGCCTATGAACTCTAACACACCAGTACTTAGGACACACCTGCCTCTTCCAATACTCCTTTCTGCATCTGGCAGGCTACAAAGCCATGACATTTGACCAACTAAAGTCCTACCACTCCGAACGCGCAGACTCCCTCTGCCCAGGCCACCCGGAAATCGAGATTGAAGGCATCGAGGTGACCACGGGACCCCTAGGCCAGGGCGTCGCCAACGCCGTCGGCCTCGCCATGGCGACCAAGAACCTGGCGGTGACATACAACAAGCCCGGGCTCGACGTAGTCTCCAACCACACATGGTGCATGATAGGTGATGCCTGTCTGCAGGAGGGCGTGGGTCTGGAGGCCATCTCACTCGCTGGGCACTGGAAGTTGAATAACCTGACGATCATGTGAGTTTTCTCTCTCCTTGTCCATCTTCATACACCTGTATTGTGGCAACCAATCAGTCTGATGGCGGTGTGTAGTTACGACAACAACCAGATCACCTGTGACGGCTCAGTCGACATGGTAAATAACGAAGACATCAACGCCAAGATGCGTGCCTGCGGCTTTGACGTTCTCGAGGTCCAAGACGGCTGCTACGACATCGAGAGCATCATCCAAGCCCTAGAAAAGGCCAGGCAGTCCAAGGACAAGCCCGTATTCATCAACATCAAGACTACTATCGGTCTAGGCAGCGCAGTCGCCGGCAAGGCAGCCTCGCATGGCGCACCCTTCGGCGTAGACGACGTGAAGAGGATGAAGCAGGCGAATGGTTTGGACCCCGAAAAGCATTTTGAGATCAGTGACGAGGTCAGGGCCTTCTTTGCCGATCTACCAGCGAGGGGAGAGGCATTTGTACGGGAGTGGGACGACCTGTTGGGACGGTACTGCCAGGAGTTTCCGGAGCTGGGTGACGAGCTGCAGTCTCGCGTGCGTGGTGAGATTCGCAAGGACTGGCGGGATTTGATCCCCAAGACCTTTGATACCGCGCCCACGGCAACTCGGGTGTCTGGAGGGCAGGTCATCAACCCGCTCGCAAAGGAGATCAACTCCTTCATGGTTGGCACGGCAGACCTGTCTCCGTCTGTAAATATGATCTGGGATGGAAAAGTGGACTTTCAACCTGTAGGCCTCCTCCCTTCACTTCCCAAAATTTGGCCTCGGACAAACAGCTGACGAGCACCGTCACCTCGCAGCCTAATCTCAAGACCTCCTGTGGCATCAACGGCGATTACTCAGGCCGCTACATCCACTACGGCGTCCGCGAGCACGCCATGGCCGCCATAGCGAACGGCCTCGCCGCCTACAATCGCGGCACCTTTCTTCCCGTCACCTCCTCCTTCTTCATGTTCTACCTCTACGCCGCGCCCGCCGTCCGCATGGGTGCCCTCCAGCACCTCCAGGTCATCCACGTCGCTACCCACGACTCCATCGGCGCGGGCGAGGACGGCCCAACCCACCAGCCCGTCGAGTTGGCCTCCTTGTACCGCGCCATGCCGAGCCTGCTCTACCTCCGTCCCGGAGATGCTGAGGAGACCGCCGGTGCCTGGACCGTGGCCATCGCGCACAAAGACGGTCCAAGTATCGTCAGCGAGAGCCGCCACAAGATCCCCCAGCTGCACGGCGGTGGCGGCGGTGGCGGCCTGACGAGCAGAGATGGCGTGGCCAAGGGCGCATATGTGCTCCGCGAGGCTCAGAACGGCACCGTAGCCGATGTCACTATCATCGGTGTGGGCGCTGAGCTTTCGTTCGCGGTGGACGTGGCCGACGAGCTCAAGAGGCGGGACATCAACGCGAGAGTGGTCAGCTTCCCGTGCTGGCGGCTGTTTGAGATGCAGCCTGTCGAGTATCGCCGCCAAGTCCTTTCTCGTCACGGACCGAGTGGTGTTCCTTCAGTGATCATTGAGCCTTACGCACCGAACGGATGGGAGAGGTATGCTGATGCAGGAATCAGTTTGCGCACGTTCGGGCATAGCCTGCCTGGCAAATATATATATCAACACTTCGGTTTCGAGACGACAAAGATGGCAGAAAAGGTCGTCGGATACTTACATGGTATCAAAGATGGCAAGTATATCAAGGGGGAGTTTGTTGACTTGTGATCAGCTTGAGGAATTGGTTGGGTAAAGCGGCGGTGAAGTGGGAGGAGATTATCAGGGCACCGAATCGTCGGAGCCTCGACAGGACGTGGCTACGTCTATAGAACAACATGGCAAGAGCAAGATAGTATTGTATGTTCACGACAATACAGGGGTCAATGACGATGCGCGGTGGAATGCTTGGCGTACACACATCTAGACAAGCACAAGTCCTCTTTAGGTTCAGACAGACAGGAGACAGCAGATATATGGAGTGGTTATGATTGCTCGAGAGTCATTCTAGGGTAAACTCAACCTCATGTTGACGAGCCCAGTGACCAGCATTGCCCAGTCGATGATGGCCAGAGACCGTCACCCCCACTAATTACAAAGATCCCCACTACTCGCCAAACAGACAATCGGATAATACAAACAAGACAAGGCCACAAACAAGGAGTCGACAACAAGTCTACGGGAAGTCACAGCGGATCACCTCCACCGGCATGGGCTCCTTCAGCTTGATGATGCGAACCTTCTTGCCGTACTCTTCCTCCTTCTCCTGGTACTTCTCGATCGGAAGCGGAATCCAAGGGAACCAGGACTTCATGGGGAGGCAGCGGACGTTCTTGTCCTCCTTCTCGAGGTAGTACTTGATGTACTCCACGACAAATTGGTCATGATCTGTGAAGACGTCAGCCTAGATGCAAGGTGCTAAGAGATGGGGACCTGCTGGGGAATGATCGCCCTGGCCAAGAATGAAAAGGCAGACAGAGATGAGAGGCCACTTACTGGTCCAGGCCTCATCACCATCAGGCCAAACTTGTTGCTCGTAGTGCCCCTCAGGGCCGTGGTAGACAACCTTGACGTAGCCCTTGGGGTGGTGAGGATCCACCCCACTATTATCATCATCATAGTCAGGGTAATCAGGGTAGTCTGGGTAGCAGTCCTTGTCCTTGCGGGGGTGGCATTCGTAGTCCTTGTCTTGGTGCTTCTCCTTGTGGCAGTCCCAGTCCCAAGGCTTGCAGAAGTCGTGAGGGTACGGGTGTCGGTCCCGGCACTTGGTGTCATCTGGCTGGCAGTAGCTTTCCTCCTTCTTCTTCTTGTAGCACGAGTCGTCTTCCTTGTGGCAGTCCTTGTACTTGTCGCAATCGTCGTAGTCATAGTAGCACCTGTCGTAGCACTTGCCGTAACTCTTGTCGTAGTTCTTGCAGTGATCATTGTAGTCATCGTAGTCATGGCAGTCCTTGTAGCAAGGCTTGTCGTACGGGTGACACTTCTTGTACTGGTCCCAGTACTTCTTGTAACAATCACTGTCGTTGTAGGGATAGCAGTCATAGCCACCGCCAATGACCAGGGCGGGACTGGCGGGATTGAGGGTGACATCGTGAGGCAGCTCGCGAGGCACATCAACCTGTCGAGAGGGAAAAAGTAGAGTCAGGATCTGGGACGTGAAAGCCAGGGCAGTAGGACTGAAGGGAAGAAAAGCACAACTCACGGCTGATGCATGGGCAAGGCCCAGGATAAAGGGCGCGAGGGCCGCAATAGTAGCTGGGCTGAACATGGTGGCGGATGGGATTGAGCCTGTGACAATCCAAGCAAAGAAGATGATTTATGGCTCCACAATTAGGAGCAAGCAGGAGAGTGAGTGCGAAAAGACAAGATGATATGCGAAAGTCTATTGAAGGTAATAGTAGAATGCTGAAGAGCCTGGGGGGAGTAAACGATAGTGATGGGGCGTTCCAAAATGGGGTGGAGTGAGTGGTGGCGGAGAGAGAGATGAATGAATGAAGAGGAAGAAGAGGAAGAAGAGAAGAGAGCAACAGAATGTTGAAAGGAATGAGAGCTTTGTTTTGTCTATTTTGACTCTCGTTGGGCGGTGCCTTCTTCAGAAGTAAAAAACTTGGTCAACAGCAGGAGCAGTTTTGTGCCTGTAACTTCCCATACTAATCCCTACTACCTCCTTCCTACTCGCCTGATGAGTTGGGTACGAAAGATACCCTTGATGCAGTCACCACCCTCGAATGAATCTCTAAGAGGCAATTGGTGTTACTCATGCCATTCGCGTGGCATGGCACACTTGCACTTCCACTTCCTGTCTTCCCAAGAATGTAGATATGGAGAAGGACGTAAGAAGAGAAATCACATAAACAAGGTAATTGGGCAACTTTGACCCTCCTTGATAGTTGAAGCGTACAATTAGAAGGAGCTAGGCATGTTTCATTAGTAGCAATTGTAGGAAACGACGAGCGTCTCTGCCCATGACTGATTTTAAAAGAGGCAAGTAGGAAGAGCGTTGGATGCCATCGCCCACCTCTGCACCGTCAGTAAGCGGAAAACAACACGCGAAGTTTTTGGGAAGGCAAAGACAAAAGGCGAGAGCCCATGGACGAGACTACTGTCAGAATACCAAGCAATGTGAACGTCAGCGCAAGGTTGGATGAATTATGGTACACTTGGGCAGGATTGCTGGCCGTAAATCATATTCATCTATTCGAGACGTGTGTAGCGGAATAATAATACAATTGTGCATTGATGAAGCATAGAAGAACTGCCCTGATCTGGTGTAATGCCTGTGTATGCCGTGCTGTTGTTACTCATAACTTCGTGATGCCTAGCATGATGATGCTCAGAAATAGCCACGCGCCCCCCCCCCCCCCCTTTTGTTGGCACACCTTGTGTGTCGTGTGCGAGAACCGTGCTCATGCGTCCAGGTGCTCTTGTTCCTGCGGGGGCTCAATGAGACTAAAACCTCTCTTCTCCCCATGTTATCGCCTTGGTCTCACCAGCAACTGTTCTCCTTCCGACTCGAGGCCCAAATCACGACCTCCGTAATGGTAGTCCATCTCCTTGGAGTCAGAGCCTAGGTTTTCATTTCGGTGACAGAGATGTTCCGAATGGCTTCCATAGCTTTCATTTCTTACCCGCCTTGGAAAGATTGAAATCGTTCCCCACAAGTTTGTCTGCAATCTCAGAAAAGAGCAGCCTTCAGCGCCAGATCATCCGGATCAACCCGTTCCCAACGCCGTTCTTTCTCCTGACATAGTACAAGGTGACGCTACCATCCAGCTCGACAACGCTTCTCTCCATCAAGTACTGCACCTTGTCCTCGTCCCTTTCCTTGAGCGGCGCGAGGCTGTAGTCCCAGCTGTCCTCAATTTCCCACTCGGTGTGCTTCCAGGTATGCTCCATCGCCTGCGGGTGCTGCACCGCCAGCTCCGCGTCGCCGTAGCCGTACTTGACGATACTGAAGCCGTTGCTCATCTGCCACCCGTCCTGGAAGCGGAAGCTCTGCAGCACACAGGGCCGGCCGCAGGCCCTAGCAACCGTCGCGACGGCGGGGATATCGTGGTGGTGCCAGCTCTTCCAGTGGTGCACACTCAGCGGTTGACGCCTTGGCGCCTCGTAGAACCCGGTCACGTCGCCGTGCAGGTCCAGCTGGTACAGCCCGTGCTCGAGGGTCAGCTTGGTCGTGGTGTGCCGGTGAATGCACATGCCGACCAGCGTGTCCCCGCCAGCCATCGTCCCCTCCTCGGGAAAGCATCCGTCCGCAAACGGCCGCATTGTTTCCAAAAGGGGGCGCGAGAGGAAGATGCCAGCGCCGCCGACGGCGTAGAGCCCGCCGTTGTTGATGTTCCACTTGTTGTCGCTCAGCGCGCCCACGTACCAAGGCTGGGATGGGTCGTACTTTGCCAGCATGGCCTGCACCGCGTCAAGGTCGAGAAAGAAGGTGTCGTCATCCATGAGCACCGCCCACTCCGCTTGAGGCTCCATGCGGTCGTGCAGCGCGCTCAGCAGTGACACAAATCGCTCGCCCCAGCCCTGGTCCCTCTCCACCAGCGTAATGCGCTCGATCCCCGCGTCTTTGTATAGCTGCGTCATCTCCTCGGCCGAAGGCTCGCCAGGCCGCAGCGTCTCGTTGCGCGGCTCGTGTACGACGACAAGGCGGGCGCTGGTGCGCGCCGCCCAGTGCTGGAAGTTGCGCAGATTCTCGGGCATGCGGTCGAGCGTCGTGGCCACGCCGAAGATCATCTTGGACGCATCTGGCGCTTGCTTCTTGGGAGGGAACTCGAGGGTGATGGAAGCCAGGGGTGTGCCGGGCGCCGGCTGCTCGAGGTCCGTGAAGTTGAAGCCCGGTGCGTCGAGGTGGTATGTCGTCAGCTTGGGCATGGTGATGGGCAACTGACGCTGGTAGGGGTTTCGGAGGCCGCCATCGTTGCCGTCCTCCTGTCGCGCGTTCTGTTGGGCAGCAGCCGCCTTGTGGCCATGCGTGAGGGCCGGGCTGCCCTTGGTCGCCACGTCCTGCTTGACTTTGATGCTCAACGTGGCAACCTCAACCTCTGTACCAAAGTCTGGAATGCCGAAGAGCTCGAACCGCGGGCCATTGTACTCGTCTGGCCTCGGTTCCGATACCGGTATCTGTGATACTGGCCGCCCGAACAACAGCGCGCCAGGCTCGCTCACTCTCGAGATGAAGAAGACAACAAATGTGGCAAGGAGGAGAGATGTGACGATTCTGGATCGCTTGGACGACGCGAGCGTCACAAGAGGGGAGCCCATGGCGTCACAGGGCAGTGGGTCAATCCGAGGAATGGACGTGTGTTTGAGCTGTCTCAGCTGTCGCAGCTCTTGGCTGTAGGGTTATAGGTATGGTTCGTAGGGTTTTCAGGGTCCAAGATTCATAGCCAAGAGACGGCCTCTCCTCTTCAGCGTCCTGTCTTCTTCATATTCACACTGAAATCGAAGGATGTTTCTGTCAGAGGTGCACAACAGACAACAATAGACTTGGGGGAGGAAAATCCAAGCCAAGTGTTCAAAGCCAGGAACGCATGTCTGGGGCTGTACAGTAAGCCCAGTACAGCAGATCTGCATTAGATGCATGTTGGTAGCGCTACGTACTATGGTACCGTAGTACAAATAAGCTCAGCGCCCCTCCAACGCTACGAAAAGTCAACACTTTACTTTGTATGCCAGAGAGATAAGTCTAAACCCAATCTGTTGGCAGCTGTGATTAATCTTCGTCCCGTCTGTCTTGAAGGACCCGCCTGAATTTATTGCCCACCTCGACAAGTTGCCACCAATCATGAGCACCTGCGTAGAGAGATCTTGCCCATATCAGGCCACATTAGATGGAGCAGCACCTTCCTTCATCTCATTCAGCCTGACATGGTATACTGGAGTACTGTACAGTGTACAGGCCGCTGTACCGTCTGCCTTGCGCCACACCACCACCCCTCCTCCTTCTTTCAACATCCTGCATACAACAAAAGTGGTTCGCCATCAGAGTGCCGTTGAGCCGCATCCAAAAACAATCGTACCAAGGGACTGGTTACAGTCTCTTCCAGGCGCCTTAAGATCCTTTCCAAGGCACACCTCATTGGCGCTGACATCCTTGCCACATACTGTTCCTTCATTACCATGATGCACACACCGTCAGAGGCCGGTGGCAGCTATAAATCAGAGCGCATCTTCAAACGCCATCTTTTTTCTTCTCATATACGACAGCGCGCAAGAGGAAATCCAGGTCCATCCTGGGTTCCACATGGGATTATTGTGCTCGCCAAATTGGCTTCCCACTTCGGCTTGGGGCCCCTGCAGCGGAGGCAACCTTCCCATGCCGCCAAAAAGCTTGGCCGGCTTAGGCAGACCAGGGATCTACTGACAGGATGATTCCTTCGGATGACGACAATGGCCAGTCCACCACTTCTATTGCCCGGACTATGTGCTTCCTAAGAAAGTACTTTCAAATAATATTAAAAATGGACTCGGTGTCATTGTGAGAGAGCGCTGCTCCAAACAACAATAGGCAGTAAGACATGGCCATCGTTATGAGCGTGCCAGAGTTAAGATCGTTCAGTGAGGCCACTCCACGTGAGATAATCTACACCAAGCATTGCGTGCTGCTCGTGTCGGATACACAAATGTGACCTCGGGAATCAAGTATAATGCATAACACCAAGAAAAGGTCTCAGAGATCGAGGATGTCCAGACCAGACTGTCCAGACACGTCCAGATGCTCCTGAGTCCACGACCCCGCCCTTAGCTATCAGGTATCCTCCACTCCAGGGACCCCATTCAGGAACTCGTTAGAGGCAGTGGCTCCAAGACTTTCGACCACACGAGCTGTTCTTCCGCCTTCGAACGCATTGGAAGCCGCCATCATTAATACTCTGGCATGAGCGTGTGTCTGCGTCCGTAACTTTAGAGCCCCTTCAGATGTTGCTCTGGTGGTAATCGAACGTCGTTCTGTTTCGCATTTCTGATCATCGGCTGGTCGATTCCCACCACTCCATGAGAAATACTGAGATGTTGGGGGCCTGTTCTTTCAATTGTCACAGATTCTACCCTTTCTTCAGATCCAAAAAGGCAAATATGTAGCAAGTATCTGGGTCCCTTGGCCTGAACAAGGAAGCTGCCAGGCAGAGTCCTATTTCTGTCATGAAAATTTTCTGCAAGATTTAAGGTACTCTTCACATAGTCCAGCCCACAGTAGTAGTAATAAAACAATAGGAGTCTTAATTACTACATGAAATCTAATTAGCTGAGGCGATATGCCTGCTACCAGTGACTGGATGACACCCCTGAGAATAGAGGCAACGGAAAGAAGTCTCTGACCCAGTCCCAAATCAATAAGTAAACAAATAGTGTGTCAAATCACTCAAATATTGAGACTGTACAATGGCAATTTGGTTTTGGGTCAAGTGGGCCACTGACTATGGCAGAAATCTCTTCTTTTCTTTGAAGTAATATTTAATGAAGGCCTCACTTTCTAGAAGCCACATTTGAGGAGATGATTTCCATCTGACACATTCCGTAACGGAATTCTCTAAAACGCTTGTGATTTAGAGGATACTTATCATTCCTCTCATGCTGTCTAAAGAAAAGAACATCTTGATAGACTTCCTGCCTTCCATCAGACGTAATTGTGGACTGACTCTTCTCTATCACATAATGACGCCTATTTCCCGCCATTAATCCATGATAATCAAGCCTCTCTATAGGCCTTTTCTGCTAGAGAATAGGCACAGGACACGTAAGTGTCTCGCAACTTGCTGTGTTGTGAGATGTAATCAGTAGGCCCCTGATTTGTTAGTGACTATGTTTGTCGCTGCTTCCAAGGTTTCTGGCCAAGGTCAAACGGTTGGGCATTGTTCTGGTTGCCTTGTGCATTGTCGATTCCTCCCTAGATACATACGCAGCATCTTCCACGGGCGTAAAATCATCCACTTCGTACAGACTTAATTATCGTCTCATGACGTCTTGACTTTATCATATCTGATTGACAACTAGTGACTCACACTTCTACTTCACACCCTAGCTGTTCTTCACAATATTCTACCAACTCACTACCTCAACCGTTCCTACCAAACAGCCTTTCCATGTTCACCTCCATTCTAGACGGAATCTCTTTGATGACTTTTGACTTCTAGCAAATTATCAAACACTTTTCTCGCTTCTAACATCTTTCGTTAAGAAATAACTTTCATCCTATCCTTTCAACTTCAAACCTCTATCGCTTCTGCTAGAGAATGTTTTATACACACGTTTCCCGGGCAAGACATGCCTTTTCTCATTTCCAACTTTCTGACTTCACCATCGTTTTCGAGTAAAGTTTCTCACATCCACCTCAGTTCATCTGGTCTAAAATCTATCATAACCAACCTCCTGGCTTGCACAATTATGCCCTGACGATCTTCTCTTACCCTCCACAAAATTTTCAAGCCTGGAAAGCTTTTCGCATTGCTTCGGACTCTTAGACATCTGCTTGCGTAAGTACTATTTATCCTATTGAGCAGTCTTCACTAGCATATCACTTGCCCCTCAGACTTGACTTTCCTCGCACCCAGCATTTCGATTTCTACCATCGTTCTCGAACAATTTTCTTATATGGGCCACAATTCATCTTGCCATATCATTGTCATAACCTTCGAAGTCATAATCAGCTCGGCACCATTAACGCGCCCCCGCCCCCTCGCCGTCGCTGGGCATCCATCTGATGTCCATACACCCTCCGCATCCCCATTACCCCCTCCCCCCTTCTAAACCAACACATTGACATGATCTTCTGTACACCAAACCTTCTAACGTCTGCCATCATTCTCGAGAAGCTTGCTTACATTCACTACAGCTCGTCTAAACCTAACCCCCCCTGTCAGACAATCTTCTCGGCGTGTAGGTCTGCTCTCTCCCTCCAACCCACCGTCCTTCGCCTCCAGGCTTTGCTTTTGTGATTTTCAACCTCACGAGCTGTCTTCTTACGCGCACCGTGTCTTGTCTAGACCTAATCTAATTCACAACAGGGTCCTTCCACTCCCAACCTCGTCCACCTTCATCCCAACCTGGAAAAAAAAAAAGCTGGCACCCGGTCTTTTGATTGTCTAACACACTCAACGACCAGCTGCTCCTCAGCCTCGAGCCCACCCAAGATGAGTAAACAGATCAACCCCTCAGACCCTCGTCGTCAGCGGCTGGTCGCCGACTACATTCTGGGCGGAGGTTCCAGCCCGTCTACCCCTCGTCCTCCTGCTCGCATCGCCCTCCCTGGCCAGCCTCCAAACGAAGACGGTACGCGCCCTCCTGACACCGCTTGTCACTCCTCTTCTTACGCTCTCTCGCATGCCCCTTTGCATGCTCCTTATCGCCAGCCTCCTGACGCGCCTCGTGACGCCGCTTCTGAAGCCACCCCTGACACTCCTTCTGTTCCTGCCCCTCCCACTACTACTGGCGGCACCCCAGCTGCCAATTTTCCACCTGCCTCCCCCCAGCTTGTCAACCATCTTCTTGAAGCCAGCCCTGAGCCATTCTATCCTCATCTGGTCGGTATGGATGCAAACGGCGATGAGCTGCAGCAAGCTCATCGAGAGCTGCAGCAGGACGTGCGTAACCTGCTGGTCCTGCCTCCCATCAACATCCCTCGCCGCCAGAGGGTGCAGACGCCGCGCCAGATGCGCTGCCAGTTGATGGAGCACCAGAAGGTCTGCCTAAGCTGGCTGATGCGGCAGGAAGAGGACCGCAACAAGCGAGGTGGCCTCCTTGCAGGTCAGTCGCTGTCCATCCTAAAGTTGACTTGCGATTTTCTCCCAACTTGCTAACCCCACATTCCTTGTTAATTGCAGACGGTATGGGCTTGGGAAAGACCATCCAGGCTTTGGCCCTGATCGTCGCCCGTCCGTCCTCTGACGGAGCCCGCAAGACTACGCTCATCGTTGCCCCGCTCGCCCTGCTACGACAGTGGCAGAGCGAAATCGAGACCAAGATCAAGCCCCAATACCAGCTCAAGACCATCGTCTTCCACGGCGGCATCAAGGGAACCATGTCTGTTGAAGAGGTCCTTGACCACGACATTGTCCTCTGTACCTACGGAAAGCTCACTGCAGAGTACAAGGCTCGTTACGAACTAAACAAGCTGAAAGGAGTGGCCATTCTCCACCCTCGATCCTTGTTCTACCGTGTGATACTCGACGAGGCTCACAACATCAAGAACAAGTCCACCAAGGCGTCGCTTGCTGCCGCCGCCATTCAGTCTGAGTACCGACTCTGCATGACGGGTACACCGTTCATGAACCGCGCGGCGGAGATTTACCCCCTCATCCGTTTCCTGCGTATCGCGCCCTACGACAGATGGGAGCGTTTCAGTGAGGAAATTGACCGGCCTATCCAGAAGTGGGATGGAGATCGAGGCGCCGCAGCCCTGCGCAAGCTCCAGGCCGTCATCCGAAGCATCACCATACGACGGACGAAGGAATCGCGTCTTGACGGCCAGCCCATCATTCGACTGCCCCCTCGTCGAGAGGAGGATGCCCACACCCAGTTCAATCCAGACCAGGCTGCATTCTACCATGCCCTCGAGTGTCAGCAGCGCCTCAAGTTTAACAAGTATCTCAAGGCTGGCACTGTACTGAAGAACTACATCTATGTCCTCGTGTTGCTGCTCCGCCTCCGACAGGCCTGCGACCACCCTCATCTGATCAAGAATCACGGCACACCTGAGGGTACCAGCCTAGGCGCCGACGAGATGCTCGCCCTTGCACTGAAGTTAAAGCCAGACGTAGTTGCGCGGATCAAGGTCCGCGATCAGTTCGACTGCCCCATCTGCGATGCTGTTCCCGAGAACGCTGTCATCATCAGCCCCTGCGGTCACTGTATCTGCCCTGAGTGCTTCGCTCTTGGCATGTCGGTCCGCGAGACCCAAGATGATGGTGGCAGGCCGATGGAGATGAAGTGCCCTGAGCCTGGCTGTCGTATCCTCGTGACTGGAACGAATGTCCTGATGCAGAACTTCTTTGTTGATGCTCATGCAGAGGGATCAAGGCCTGCATCTATCCAGATCTCTGACCATCAGGAGCAGGAATCTGAGGCAGAGGACTATGGCTTTTACGCTAATGAGGTTGACGAGATCAGAAAGCGGACTGACTCCATGGTCATCACAGACTATAGACCTGGACCTATCCATGATAATTTCCCTTTCGAGGAGGAGTATGAGGAAGGTGGATTTCCTGACGACGAATTCCCCTTTGATGAACTGGATGATGTTGCAGAAGGCCGAGAGGACTTCATGAATGAAGGCATGGAGGATGCCTCTGAGCGCAGTCTTGAGCATGGTGTTGAGCCAGAGATTACTGCTTGGCGTGGCAATTATGGCGGACTATTCATGACCCAGAGCCCTGAGCAGTCTTTGATTCAGAACCCCGAGCTAGATCCAGAGTTCATGGACCTTGACAATGACCATGCACAAGGCTCTGCGGATTTCATGGGTGAGCGCCAGAACAATGAGCAGACAGCACAGCTTTTTCACGACAGCGGAGAAATCTTCCAAGAGGCCGAAAATCTGCAAGTCGGATACATGGCATCACCCAATGTCAATCAGCCTTGCTCCACACCACCCACCCAGATGCCTACGATCATGGCCTTGAAGGGCACTGCTGCTGATCCAATTGACCTGGATGGCGATGATCTGGATGAGATCATTGCTTTAGGCTCGATAGGCTCCAATGTTAATGAAGACGGAACCATCAAAGACGAGGGTATGATGGATGAGGATATTGTTCTGTCTTATGATGGAGCTGGGTCGCCAGGCCCTGCGACTAAGCGCTACAGAGAGCGACTCCAACAGAAACGACGACAAGCTGCTGAGGCCGAGGCATATGACACATATGACACTGATCTTGCAGTGAGCATGGGTGCCAAGCGAGACCGGGAGCTGGGCTACAATGCAAATGCTGTGAAGAGACCCAGGGTGTCCTACAACCTGAACCGTCTAGGTAAAAAACCGGAAAGTTCAGTGGTCACTCCTTTGGGCACCTACCATTCTTCCAACCAAGAAACCCAGGAAGATCTTCCAGACATCAAGTACGAACCCTTTAGCATCAGATCTTCAGTTGTCGCAAGTGCTACCCAAAATCATCCCATCATCGTTGATGATGATGACGACGAGAGAGAGCCTGTCGCACCACGGAGCGCTGGAGCCCGCCGTCCATTCACTCTCAAACGCCGACGCAGCAACATTGACCCAGACGAACCTCTCGAAACCATTGAAAATCGCCGCAACAAGAGCAAGGGCAAGGGCAAGGGCAAGGCCGTCTCTCGTGGAACGAAGGGTAATCAGAACTACCTCTCGCTCGGCCAACTCCGCAACGATGCCTTCAGGAATGCAGAAGCGATGCACCGGTACCGCCGTCGGCTCCGTAAGGAGTGGGTGTCCAGTGCCAAGATCGACAAAATCATGTCCCTCCTAGCCGACATCCGCAAACACGAGCCGCGAGAGAAGACTCTCATCTTCTCGCTTTGGACGTCCTTCCTTGACCTACTAGAGGTCCCCATCCAGGACGTTGGCTTTGGCTACACGCGCTACGACGGCTCCATGCGGCCTGATACTCGTGACGCGGCTGTCAAGAATTTCATGGAGAACCCGGATGTGGAGGTGATGCTCGTGAGCCTGACGGCGGGCAATGCTGGTCTGAATTTGACTGCTGCGAGCCAAGTCATCATTTCTGGTATGTGAATATTTACATTTTCCTTTCTGAAAGGCCCCCTCCCCACCTCTACTTTCATGTGTCCTACCATCCCTCTACATTGCACTTCACTTCTACGCGACGCACTTGTCTATCTCTTGAGCACCACTTTTACCTCTATCACAGACCAGATTGGCATGGAGAGGAAACTGTATGCTAACATTCCCTACGTAGAACCTTTCTGGAACCCCTTCACAGAAGAGCAGGCCATCGATCGTGCTCACCGCATCGGCCAGATACGCACAGTGACAGTCCACCGCGTGCTGATCGCGGGAACGGTAGAAGATCGTATCCTTGCTTTACAGTCGAAGAAGAAGGCTCTTGTCAACGCAGCGCTGAGTGAGGAGGGTGCCTCCTATACTGGCAGGCTGAGCATTGAGGAGCTTCAGAACCTCTTTGGTGTTTAAGAGTGGTTTGGGCACAAGGCCTGGTTGATATCTATGCGGGTGTGACATGAACATCATCAGCTTACCATGATCAAGGTATCTTGTTGTTGGAGCATCTTGGCCAAACCATCATTCAGTTAGAAGGCGTACACTTCATAGCATGGTGGCATGATGGGCTGGCATAATCACAAAATTCCTTTTGGTGGCGGAGATCATGGCGAGACCTTACTCACCAAGCTACTATGCTCATAGACACGAGATCTTGGGTGTTCTGCCCAATTACTGCGATAGCCTCATAGAGGATACTTCAGAATTCGATGACTTTGGTCCCAATTCACTTTGTCTTTGATGTCTGTACTGATGTGAACGTGTTGAGGCATAACATGCCTTTTGTTGATATGATCAGAATCTATTTCAACTTGTAAACATAATTTTAAATTGATGGATTAAGACTTGGTGTAGTTATACCAATTGGAAAGAGTTCAAAGCTGTGTGCTCATGCGTTGAGTCCTGATCAGAGTCAAGGGCTACAAAGCCTTACGACAGACACATGGAGAGTTGTCCAAGTTCGTTTAAGAAGACAGAAAATGTTGAAGCCACAGAATACTGTTGTTATTTCCTCAACATGTAACATTTTAAGGTTTGGAGGTCCTCTTTTTCTTTCTATAAATGTGCTTTGGCTTGAGAGCATAGAGTATTATTTCGTACAGTGTAGGGCAGCCCTGAGGCATGTCCTTTGAGTCTACTCATCACTCATGTCACGTGCAACCCTCACGAGAAAATGTTCTTTATGGTTTGAGGTGTGTGAGTTTTGTGTATTACTATTAAACCTGTTGAAAATGAAACCCAAGGTAGATTTTTTCTGCGAATCAAAAAAGCCAAATGGAGGGGGATGGTCTCTTTCATATTGTGCAACATCATCTATGGCAGATCCTCTAGGGGATATTTCTATCATCTGAAGCCATTGACACAAGCCATTCTCCAAAGGAAATTACACATACAGACCCAATGCAAATTTTATGTCAGATCATGATCGCTCGTCTAAACAGCCCCGAACCTCCAACGCCTTCTAATTAATATCTCTAGAATCTATTACCATTTACCCTCCAAGTTTAAGCTGCGCCACCAGTGGTGATAGCAGCCGTATTCAACCTCTTCCACCTTGAAAACAGCCCGACCAACAGCGCCAAGGCCGTCGCGCCCAGAGCGATCGCAAACGAGATCTTCAGACCCTTCATGTACGCCACCAGGATGCCGGAGACCTGGTCCGCTGGAAACACGTTTCTGAGCTCAGTGGCACCAGTGGCTATGACCAGCGTCGGATCGACGCCAGGTGCCGAGTATGGGAGCGTCTTGACGAGGACGTTGACGAAGGCAGACTGGGCGGCCGAGACGAGAAAAGCGCCGCCAACTGTTTGGAAGACTGCAGAGCATAGAATCGTCAGCCGATCTGAACGTCCTAGAAAGGGATGAGAGGGGGGGAGAGCCTCTGAGGTACTCATCAATTGTTACTTACACAGGATGATGGCGGTCACCTCGGCAAGATCCTCGATGGGGCTCACGGCCTGGCCTGTGATGATGGGGATCTGGAACGCCAGTCCCCAGCCAACGCCGCCGAGAATCTGATAGCCGATCCACTTTCCTGAGGGCGTGCCGATATCCAAGGTGTACAGAAGCCCAGCGGCAACAACGGCCAGAGCAGAACCAAACACCATGACGGGTGCGCCGAGGCCCGTGGAGCTGATGACCGCACCGCTCACAATTGTCGAGACGGTGACGGCCAGGATAAGCGGCAGGTTCCGCACGCCACTCTGCGTGGGGTTGACGTTGTCGATACTCTGGAAGTAGATGGGCAGGTAGTAGATGATGAGGAAGTACGCGCCCGCGAAGAGGAAGGCGAAGAGCGAGGACACGAGGTACACGCGGTTGCCGATGAGGCGACCCGGCATCATGGCCCTGCCTTTCTGCAACCACTCCCAGGCCGCGAAGGCGAGCAAGATGGCCACAAATCCGACGAGGAGCCCGATGACAACGGAGGAGTTCCAGGGGTGAGACTGCCCGCCGTACTGCAGGGCGAGGATGTAGCTAATAACGGCGGCCATGATGAGGATCACACCGACGAAGTCCATCTGCATGAGCTTCTCGCGGAGAGGAGCCTGCACAGGCTTGGCGGCACTGGGTGTCGTGAAGAAGAGCAGGATGATGAGGCCCGAGATCCCGCCGATGGGCAAGTTGATGTAAAAACACCAGCGCCAGGTCACCTTGTCCGCAAAGGCACCACCAATCTGAAATTGAAGGTGTTAGGAAAGGGAAGACGAGCGGAAGAGGGAGAGAGGGAGGGAGGAATGATGTGCTTCAAGACATACCAGAGGTCCCACGACAGAAGCAATACCATAGCTAGCCCCAACGATTCCCGTAAACAAAGGTCTCCTTTTGGGCTCAGCAGAAAAGGCAATAATGGTGTACGCGCCCGAGCCGATGCCCGCTGCTCCCAGGCCAGCGATGGCGCGGCCCACGATGAGCGCCTGGCTGTTGGGTGCGACGCCGCAGATAAGGGAGCCGAGCTCGAAGATAAAGATGCCAATCAGGAAGCTGGTCTTAAGAGGGAAGTATTTGTATGCCTTGCCCCATGTGGACTGGAATCCGCCGAGGGTCATGAAGAAGGCGGAACTATACCACGACACCTCAGCCAGGCCGTGAAATTCGTCTGTGATTTTAGGGATGGCGGTTGCGACAATGGTCATATCGAGAGCCACCAGGAATATGCTCAGTACCAAGGCAACGACAATGAAGAGCAGACGGGGGCCCGTCGGGTATTCCTCAGGGCTGACTGCATCTGGGCCTGCTTGGTCAGGGGTTGCAACGTCCCCCTCCTCGTCATCAGTGGTGTTGGCAAGGGTCTCCTTCTTTTCGTGGTCCACATCGGCTACTGTTGAGGGCGCTCGTGTTGAACCATTCTCGAAATCACTCTGTTCGGATCTTGGGTCAAGACCGCCAGGTATGATTGGCTTCTCTCCCTCCACGAGGGCGTGTGGCGAAGTAGCCATGAGGTGTGTCTCTTTGGTTTAGGAAGTTGGAGATTATCAAGGGAAGAAAAGAGAAAAGAGAAAGAAATCACCTGTATTAAAATACCTTAGGTATACAATGATACAGAAAGGGATAGAGAATCTGAGTTCTAATAACACAAGATCGAAGGTGGTGAAGACAGTGGTTCCCGAATGGGAATGCCATGGCCAAGATATATCTTCGACATCCCTACACGAAAAACAACTGCTTGATACACGGAGATATGCGGTGTTGTTTCGGACACGGAGTAATGCTTCGAACGAATTCTGCTGGTGCTGTCTCTCCGTTATGCTTCGGCGTGAGAGTCATGCCGGGGTGCGTAAAGGCCAGACAGGTCTGATCTACTGTAGAGACTGGCGGCAACCCGTTTTGGTTTTAGTGTCGGTACATATGAGTGGTAATGAGTGGTTATGAATACTCAAGTGACAGACCATGGGCCCACCTGGCTTGGTAATTTCCCAAGAAAGAAAAAGCAAAGAAAAAAGGACCCAATAGGAAACTTTCCAGGTGCCTTATGAGGAACACTGACAAAGGGCGTTGACGTGCGAGACGTCAGGGCTGCCTGGGTGAAGGACAAGAGATCGATCCTTTCAGCCCTAGAGGATTCCGTGGTAGCCGGTCTCTCCATGGAATTGGTACCCAATCAGATCTTGTGGCGTCATGACAACAAGAATCGTCGGCACGATGCCATTGCACACCAGTACGCAGTTTATGACCCGGAGTTACGGTACTCTAACAGATGATTCCAGCCTGGCTTTGTCAGAGACAAATCATTCAGACCCATCCTGGCGGGAAGCTCAGGGATCCAGGGAGTAGGTTACACAGATGCATGCGGCTTTCGCCATATTAGTCTTATTGTTGCGCATGTTAGCTCCAAGCATTATCTCCAGTGGCTGATAAATCCGCGGTCGAGATTTTCATGTGGCTGCTGTTAGTTTCTTTACGCGCTTATTGATCCAACAAGGCTCCAGACGATCTGCACATGCCCTCCCCCCGTCAGCCCTACACGTTTGATTCCTCCCTCCCTCTACTTCCATTATTTGTGGATGCTACAGGGTGAGAAAGTACATAATCATGGCTACAACCTTTACTCCTGGCCCGTCATAAACTCATAATTACCCAGGTGTCCGCGCAAGTGAATGCTGATGAACTTACACATTGTTGGCTGAAAGATCAGTCGGGGCAGTGCTCCCGCTTCCAAGGACAGGAAGGAAGCCCAGCTAATCCCTTTGCCTTGCTGCCTGAACTCACGAAGAGGCAGTGTCACTTAGTCAAAGACCAAGTGAGAAGGCTGACCAACGAGATCTCGCTGGATGGAACCGGACGGTCCGGTCACTTTTTGCTGATCTTGCCGAAGCGCTAGCAGTAGAGGAGGGCCCCGTGGTTGGTAACAATGGAATGCCGGCGCAAATTTTCATCCGACGACGGTTGTCATTGTTCCTCGTAGTCAAGAAAGGGCGCCCAAAATTTGCCGTCAGTCGTGATCGTTCTTGACTTTGAGGGTGTGAGGTGAAAGAGCTCTTTTTACATTCCAGGAATTGGATTGATATATTCATCGAATCGGTACTATGTTCGAACAACCATCTTGGGGTATCTTTGAGGGGAGCAGCCACATGCTTTAACAACAGGTCGGGTTCTACTACTACCAACACGTCGAGCATGGAGGTCAAGAATCCCATGCTCCTGATTCTGGCCACGACTATTTCTGCTTGACTTTCAGCGAAAACCATGTACTCACTCGACCTGTGGTTTTAGCCTTGCTATACCACCACGGGCATTTCTGACCCGGTCTAAGCGTAATGCGAGTGTCTCGGAAGCCTTCACACCTGTCAGCGCCGCTGTGATCTGCCATCGAATTTAGATCAGTCAGTCGGACGAACAACGGTTCTTCGGAACGGCTCGGACTAGCAGAATCTCGGGTTGAGATACCGTTAATGTAACGAAGGCAGCCTGAACCGGATTGTCTACTCGGTACCCAAGCTGCCAGTCTATGTTACTATAAGCAAATAGGAATCACTTGCCACACATGCATTCCCGATCCTATTTCAGTAGTGCCAGGCTAATATCACAGATGCTCAACGGTCTCAAAGCTTTATAGTAGATTATTGCCCATCCGACTCCAGATCCGAGAGGAGCACGCGGAACTTTCCGTCCTTGAAAATGTTCTGAGACCACCTTCGACATGTCACTGGGAGTCTCAGAGGGCCGTATATAGACATTTATATCACGAACGTGTTTCATTCACCGCTGCGATGCCTCGAATAATCTGGATAATTTTACACCGCTCGCAGAAAGAGCACAATTCCTTTTCTTCCTCTTCCCTTTGGTTTAATGAGCAGTTCAGTCAGACATACGAATTCTCGTAAGTCACGCACCACCTATGATCTTAAAGTATTAATAATTAATGATGGATTTTCGGTCCTTACATGTCAATACTTCTTTCGTATAATTATGGGGAACAGTTTGACCGTAAATTTAGTGTTTACAGTCTCTTGCGTGTACAGATTTGAACCATGTCAGAGAAAAAGTGAAGTGATCAATTTTATGAGTATATTAAGCTCCCACTTTCTCTTTCAAGGGAATATGCTATAGCCGTCCATCCTCATGTCTTGGACTGCCGACGGGACATCTGCCGTCCTTCGTCTGTGTATCATAATTACAAAACGACTGCATGCCAGCAACAACAACATGTTTGCGAAGGATTTCATAGTCGAGCCATCGAACAATTTCACCTTCCGTCATGAGCTTATCTGTGGGTTGCAACCCCTATACCCCTGTCCACTGGTGATGTTACTGTCGGACGTGGGACACCGTATTGGGTGACCCGCAGCGGCGCTATTACCCCTCCCTCATGCTCCTCAGTAATGTGACCTCGAATCCTACAAAATGCATTGAACTCTTTTATTTCTTGTGTAGCGTAACCTATGTTCGCCAAGTCCTGTACTTGTTCACTTCTCAACAACTTGCCCAGCTCCTTCAACCTACCCAGCCGTAGAGATGAGGAATTTGCGCCGAGTACTTGCTTTGGGCCTAATACTGGCAACCACTGCAGTCCAAGCTATAGGGTCAGTCGGGGGAGGCGGTGGCTATATCGACGACAGCCCTCAGCCTATTGACCTCAACGGCTCGAACTTCACATATCCGTATCCCATCAAAGTGTATAAATTCACTTCCCAACGCAAACCCATGGAAATGGCCTTCATGGACGTCCCACCAGCACCTACCAACACCTCTTCTCTCACAAGCGGTAACACCACCACAGAAAAGGTTGCCGTCCTCTTTCACGGCAAGAACTTTTGCGGAGCAACCTGGATTGAGACGATCCAACAACTGTCGGGCGCCGGATACAGAGTCGTGGTGCCCGACCAAGTGGGCTGGTGCAAGTCTACGAAGCCCGTGGGATACCAGTTCTCGTTCCAGCAGCTGGCACTGAACACCAACAGCCTGCTGAGAGAGCTGGGCATCTATAATGCCACCATCATAGGCCACAGCACAGGCGGGATGCTTGCCGCCCGCTATGGCCTCACGTACCCGACCAACATGACTGCGCTCGTGATGGTGAACCCGCTTGGCTTGGAAGACTGGCAGGACAAAGGGGTCCCGTACGAGAGTATCGACGATGGCTGGGTCACGGAAAATGCTACGACCTGGGAATCGATCATGGCCTACGAGGAGAACACGTACTATGTCAACACCTGGAAAGAAGCGTACGATGAGTGGGTCACGATGCTGTACAACATCTACTACGGATCGGAACGTCAACAGTTCGTTTATAACCAGGCTCAAACGACCGACATGATCTTCACACAGCCAGTGATCTATGAGTTCCCCTTATTGACACCGCGGACGTTGTTGATGATTGGGGACAAGGATAACACAGCGATCGGGAAAAAATGGTCGCCGCCCTCAGTGCAGGCAGTGATTGGAAACTATAGTGTTCTGGGGCCAGAGGCTGCAGCACTAATACCTAATAGCACTCTGATCCAGTTTCCGGACTTGGGCCACGCTCCCCAGATTGAGGATCCCGATGAGTTCCACTCAGCGTTGCTTGGCTGGCTCTCGAGTCTCTGAGAGGAAAGATGCAAGTCTCTGCTGTATATAGGATAATAGATCAAACAGACGCCGAATGAAAGACAGAACCACAGCCACCATTACTTGCTTATAATGTATTCACGCAGTATGATATTTGGACCGAAAGATCACGACAACGAATCTCCATTACACAAAGAGAGCCATTCCTGACCTCGATTCTGATATCAAGGGTGCAAGTAGACGACGCAATACCCTGCCTCGTCTTATGCAAACACAAAGATCTCCAATTAGACTTCGACGGCATGTAGGAGCACCACATCATGTGATCGAGGTTTCGACAGGTCTTCAACAAGTACTTAAGTACTTTCCACAAATTGTACCTCGCAATGTCACAATTTATAGTTTTGATGTTGCAGTAAATCAACATGATGTGATAGCCAGAATACAATAACAAAGATTTATCACTTACCTTTCTGCTCTGAAGTGAGCTCATGCAAACCCTCAGCATGGGTTCTTGTTATCAAGGTGCTTCTGTTGTACTTGCAATTTGCAACCCTTTATAGCTCTATATCTGAACTTATACACTTGACAATCTCTATCTCTGTAAACATGTTTGCACAGCCTACCAAATTGAAATACCAGCACCACTACCATGTAAATCTAAGCACAAGGCTGCTTGAACATGAATGTAGGAAGCTTTCCATAGAGAAGCCGGACCATAGCTGTGGCGAGAGACCATGGCCTATTGAACCTTAAGCCAAGAATTTATCCTATGGCAGCATTACGCTTCGCATTCACCCAGACACTTACAATGTCGTAAGAGACAAGCTAGGCCTTGCTGGAACTTGTCACGAAATGATACTTTGTCGACACCAGACCCGCATGAATACATCCTCGATCCTCGCAGACACGAACACGTTAGGGAAGGGGGTTATGCCCGCATGTTTGTTATTTGTTTTGTGTCTATCGACAGAAACCCTCCCACTCTTTGCTTCTGTCCATCTCCTTCTCCTTCTCTCTCTCTCTCTCTCTCCCTTCTTTTCTCTCTTGTCTCTCAGCCTCTTTGCTTCACGCTCAGCCTCCCCCGTCCTTTTCACACACGCATACAAGCACACGCACACACACTTCTCTCTACTTCTCTATTCCTCTGTTTCTGTCTCTGTGATCCCATTTTACGCCTCCAGTCCACCAATAACAATACCATCATCATGGTGACGTCGGCGCCAGCAGGAAAGCGGCAGGCGAGCACCGCGCCAGGAACCAATTCTCTGGTGAAGCGGCGTCCGGGCACTCCTAACCGTAAAAAAGGTAAGAAGCTTCCTATTGACGCCCAAGAGGATCTCATGATGCTCTCACCCACCAAAAGAGCCACCGTATCCATTGTCCTCCCCTCAAGAGTTGTCCAAGAAACGTCCAGTGCTGTTGTGTTTGCACGAGCGTGAAGAATCCTCGCAGCAAGGCGTTGATGTCCGCTTGATTGATGCTACACTGTCAATGATCAATACCTGACTGACCCTCGGACAGTTTCTGCCGGTCCTTCGGCCCAAGATGTTCCCTCTTCTGGCGCGGGCATCCACCCCGACGTCAATGAGGAGATTGACAATGACAACGATTCTGGCGCATCTCCAAGTAAGTCCACGGTTGCATCCACAACTCGAGAGACCAAAAGAAACCCAACTCAGCATTATGCTCACCGTTGTAATCACCGCAGTCAATCAACAAGGGCGAGACAAGGTCAGGGGCTTGACCAAGGAGATGATAAGTCTCATGACCAAGTTTGGGCAGACCAGCGTCTTCCGCCTCAACCTCGACGCCTTTTCTATCCCCGTGCCCAACTTCCTGATGGGAAGCAGCATTATGGAGCGCAAGGCCTTCGCCCGCCTCCTGGAGCTCCCGACCCAGCGTCATGTCGACCAGGAGTATGCTGAGTGGATAGGCTCCGCGCGCCGCCGGTACTACATCAAGGCCATCACTCTCCTCATCAGAGAGGTTGGCGACGACAGCCAAGTCTGTGCAGACTGCCAGGAAAGCGGTCCCCAGTCGCGCCAGGCCATCTGCACGATCGTGCCCCCCGAGATGGCGCATCTGCAGGAGGTGAGCCAGGTGGTCAACGGTCGGTGCTGCATCGTCTTCTTCGGGCAGTACAACAAGGCCAACCAGACATTCATGGCGGAGAATAGTGATGAGTCCACGATGACAGCCCCCGACACAGCCGCGAACGCCAGCCAACCCCAGAACAAGCAGCATGACAGCGAGATGGCAGAGGCTTATCCAGCCTCCGTACTTTCTCCTCCTCCTCAGCAGAAGCAAGAGCAGAGTCGTCACATTCCTCAAGTGAACTCCATCTCTGACCTGCCGCACGACCGCAAGAAGCTCGCTAGACGCGTTCTCAAGGCCTTGGAGATTGCCGATGATAAATGCAGAAAGAACAGCAAACATGGCAGTAAGGCGCCCATCCTGCCAGATGGTCCCCGGGACGAGCTTGCGGTCGAGATCGACACCGCTGTGCATGCGTCTGCTGGTAGCCTTCGTGACTACGAGAACAAGGTCGATATTCTGAGCGCGGGTATTCGATACAACAACAAGCTGCTTCGTGGATTGATGGCCAACGATATCACCCCAGCCTCGATGCTGCTTATGTCGTCAGTCCAGCTACGCGAGTGGAAGCCGCAGGATGAGCGGGCAACTTTGATGGCACAGAATGATCCAGGTCCTGCACCTATTGCCCCCATGCCAACCTTCCCCCCCATCCATCCCATCCCCGACACCACGGCCTTCATGATCAAGCAGCCCCGGTCAGCATCTCGCTATGCTCAGCCTCGGAACCTACTTTCTTCACCAGTCGTCAACAACGCCGTAGCATCTTCGTCTCGTACCGCTGCGCCAAGTTTTCCGCCGGCTAACAACACTGCCGTGGCATCTTCATCTCGTAAGGCTGCGCCAAGCTTTCTGCCGGCTAACGACACTGCCGTAGCATCTTCATCTCGTAAGGCTACGCAACTGTATCCGCAGGATAACAATACCGCCATTGCATCTTCGTCTCGTATGGCCGCGCCAAGTTTTCTGCCGGCTAACGACACTGCTAAGACGTCTTCTTCTCGTGCAGCTGCACCAAGTTTTCTGCCGGCTAACGATACTACCAAGGCGTCTTCTTCTCGTGCGGCTGCGCCAAGTTTTCTACCGGCCAACGACACTGCCGTGGCATCTTCGTCTCGCAAGGCCGAGAAAGCTCCCATGGTGCAGTACCAGTTCCAGGGCCCTCAACCCTCGAACGCTACCACTGGCTGGCAGCACGCCAATGCTCTCGCCGGTGTCAAAGAGCAAATCGATAGCCTGACGAGCGAGGTCGACAACCTGTCTCAGTGGGACCGGAACCACTTCCAGTTTCGCATGAAGGGCATCGTTTCAGGCCCCGACCTGCCCGACGACATGGAGCAAAGGTTCTCCAGGCTTTCCGTCGCTTTCTACGACCTTTCGAAGGAGGAGAAGAAGGCTGCGCGCGACCACGCTCTTGAGAAGCTGGATCAGATTCGTGACTAGAGAGTTCTTGGGCGGTCATGGGAGGCTAAACGCCTAGTGTTTTTCGGTTGTCTGTGTACTTTTAGTGGAGAAAGAGGAAGAGAAAGAACGGTCCAAAGGATCAGTCGTTGACAATAAAGTTTTTCCCTTTGCACGATAAGCACTCGCGTGAATTGGAATCAGGGAGCAGATTGTGCGGGCTGTCCTTAGCATTCGCTCGCTGCTTTTGTTGAGCTGACATGCTCTTCATGAAACCCATCACTGGCATCACAGCAAGCTGAGACAGACGGGAATCGCGCTTTTCTCTTCCTTTTGTCTTTGCACTTTTTTTTTTCTCCTTTTTTTTTTTTTGGACTAAGATTGCGACAGGAACTTACAGTTTGGACTTGGGTCAGGGTCCGCTGTACCAAAATTTCCCCTCCAGGTTATGTTTTCTGACGACGGCAGTGGACATTCGTGAATTCATTTCGAGACGTTCGCGACTAGAAGGATGACGAATGACCACGGATGCAAAGGCTGCCGGAGTTGATATGGGAATAGGACCGGTGTGAAAAGAGACTAGAAATCAAGTAGCCGCCAATAACACAGTTTGTGAACGTTGATGGTTTTGCTTGCGTGACCACTTGTAGCTTAAGGTTGTACATGTTGTCTGATGATATGCTGGTCTGCGTGTGCTTTTTTCTTCTCCCTCCCTCCCCCCCGGGGTCCCGAGACAACTTGACCACTTCCTCAATGCCAGCATGCTCGTAACAATGACTTGACAGAGAGGGCTGCTTTCCCAGACTGTATCGTTATTGATATGCTGGTCCGCTGGACAGTCTGCAACATCTCAGGGACACATATATGATTTACCATTCTTCCGAAATCAGATCGACATATGAGGAGAATTCAAAGTTCATGCCTGTTTACCATGGCAGAGGTGGTCTTCTTTATGGCGAGTCTGTCGTGGTTATCTCTCTGTGCAATTGGTTGGTCCCCTAGATTTCATTTTCAAAATCGGCCAGCAATAGTGGTCAGCGACCTTATCCTATCTTCCCCCTTGCCTCTCCCCTTTCTTGCAGCAAAGACAGAATAGACAAACAGGAGCGGAACCCACGATACTCGTGTGTATAATAAAATGGACAAGCAGAATGAGATTGAGAGCAGACCGCCGGAGGAAGTCGGTTGGTTCTCAAGCTACGAAGCCATGACTTCAAACGATCCTCCTCCGTAGTCCTAAGAAGCCCCTTGCAGGGGCTCGTACTCGGGTTCATGCTGACTAAATCAACGTATTCGGATTCACTTACACGCTATTGGGCAATGATTTCTAGTATTCGGATTCGAAGATATTGACACTTGCGATTTAAAAGACGACGTCGTGGCTAGTTAAAGAAGAATAAGTGTGTGTGCATCCAACGACAAAATCAACAGGAGAGCTTTCAACAAGTAACATTATCCTGGTGTCCTCTTTTCACATACACGCACATACACACAGAGAGTCAACTATCTTGAGAGAACAACTCACCTCCCTTACACGGCGTCATTCCCTCCAACCAACCGACCAACCAATTTTCAAGATGGCATCTAGCCAAGAGGTCGCCCTGGCCAGGGACATGACTTTCGAAAACATCTTGCACAAGAAGACCGCCACAACAGACACAGGCTTCTCCGCCATGCTGAAGAAGGACAAGGAGGCCCAGCAGGCCGCCGTAGACGAATACTTCCAGCACTGGGACAACAAGGAGGCCAAGGACGAGACCGAGGCCACTAGAGCAGTAAGTCATCAGAGAGAGAGAGAGAGAGAGAGAGAGAATTGATGGCAGCACTGATGATCTCCTGGCTGAAACAACCCCTTCCCCTTCTTTTCTCTCTCTAGGACCGCGTCAAAGACTACGCCTCCCTCACAAGGCAGTACTACAACCTTGCCACGGACTTCTACGAGTACGGCTGGTCCCAATCGTTCCATTTCTGCCGCTTCGGCCCGCGCGAGGCCTTTGCCGCCGCCATCGCCCGCCACGAGCACTACCTCGCCCACACCATCGGCATCCGGCCCAAGATGAAGGTCCTCGACGTCGGCTGCGGCGTGGGCGGCCCAGCGCGCGAGATCGCCAAGTTCACAGGCGCCTACGTGACGGGCATCACCATCAACGAGTACCAGGTGCAGCGCGCCACGCACTACGCCGAGCAGGACGGCCTGGCGGGCCACTGCCGCTTCGTCGTGGGTGACTTTATGAACCTGCCCTTTGACGAGGAGACCTTTGACGCCGTGTACGCCATCGAGGCCACCGTGCACGCCCCGAGCCTCGAGGACGTCTACAGGCAGGTCTACAAGGTGCTCAAGCCCGGCGGCGTCTTTGGCGTGTACGAGTGGGTCATGACGGACCGCTACGACAATGACAACCTGCTCCACCGCAAATGCCGTCTCGACATTGAGCAGGGCGACGGCATCGCCAACATGGTGAAAGCAGGCGACGCGGTGGCCGCCTTCAAGGCTGCGGGCTTCGAGGTGCTCGAGGTCGAGGACCTGGCTGAGCGGTTCGTCGACGGCCTCGACCCGGCCCCGTGGTACTGGCCTCTTGACGGGAGTGGCTGGAAGTATGCGACTAATGTGTGGGATATGCTGGGCACCTTCAGGATGACGAGGTGGGGTCGCTGGTTTGCGCATGGGTTTATGGGGGCGCTGGAGACGTTGAGGCTTGCGCCGCCTGGCACCAAGAAGACGGGTAGCAGTCTTGCGCAGGCGAGCGAGGCTCTGGTGCTGGGTGGTAAGGAGAGGCTGTTTACGCCCATGTTCCTGATGGTTGGGCGGAAGCCGACGGAGGCAAAGGGTGAGGAGGAGCCCTTGATATAGCGACCAATGAGCTTGAGGGAATTGGAGGTTAATTCCAAGACAAGAAAGGGCAGCGACATTAGATACGATGTAGAGTTTTGATTGCAAAGCATACTAGAGAAGTAATTAATAGAGGGTATCACCACTGTAGCCTGTAAGGCTCTTCGGCTTCAGTGGCTAGAGAGATGTAATGGCAGAACCCAAACGAGGAGCTTTCATGGAGGAATGAAGAGCCGTTGGGAAGATGTCCTCGATAGATATGAAGGGTAGCATGGTAGGAGATACAGCATTTGTTCTCTGCTTACTCTCAACATTGCGAAGGTGGCAAGACGCTTTTGAGGCCAAAAGTCCCATTGCACACTGGCCATTGGCAGGGGATTTTCCAACTCCAGAAAAAAAAAGAGACTTGTTGACTCCTTGTATTTGTGGTATATGCATAGAGTGATGCCGCTATTGGTGTGCCTTGGGGAAGTGACAACATGCGGCGGGTATCATAAGTACGTCGTGGACTCCATAGACTGCTCTGCCACCACCGACCCAATAGCCCAGCTCACTTAAAAAGACGACGACCGCCAGCCCTGACACCAAACCTTTCCACACCACTGCTCTGCTGCTTATGCCAGAGACCGAGATTGCCCACATTTCCGCCCTCAGCCCCGCCCTTGTACCGTCTCCAGGCCTCACGCACATGGTCAGGGCGCAGGGCACCGTGAAGTGGCTCCTTGGGCTTGACCTTGGGATGGATAGATCGGGGCCGCCCGTCTTGCGTCTCGTCCACATGCTCCTCTTCCTCATACGGCCACTCGGGATACTTGACGCCCGTTTCGGCCTGTGGCTCGTCGGTCTTGGCCACCCACTCGGACTGCACCTTGCGTGACGCCTCGATCAGGTCCCCCACAAAGACCTTGGCGACTGACTGCATGGCTTTGCAGACATTAGCTGGGACAGACTGCGACACTGTAGCGTTGACAATCTGTGTGATTCGAAATTGTTAGCACCCCCCTTGCACCCCACAGTATTGAAGCAGCAGCAGCAGCAGCCGCGCGAGACAAGCGACTAACCCTTCGAACAGTCGCCTCGGTCAACTTGGCCGCGTGCCACATCTCGTACCGCTCGGCCTGGTCCGCGTCCATCTGCTGCACCAGCATGAAGCGCAGTCTCTTCTCCTCTTCGCGCTCCTCCCTGCTCCGCTCGAACTGGGCCACCCCCATCTTGGCCTTGATGTCCTTCTCGTCTTCCTCATCGTCGTCGGGCGCATCCCCGTCAACGGCACTCCTCGCCCCACCAGCGCCGCTTCTACCGCTCGCGACAGTCATCGCCCTACCACCGACTACGCTGGGTGTGCCTTCCTTCTCGAGGGCCTCGCGCGCCTTGTCGGCCTTGCTCTTCCTGCCGCGCTTCCGAGGAGCCCGACTGCCGCCGGTCGCGGAGACGGCGGACCCAGACACCATGCTCACGTTGTCTATATTGTCAAGAGGCCCGACGCTTGGGGAACGGGCACCTGCGAAGGGCGCCTCCTCGGGCGGGAAGGAGGTCTGGCGGAGGGGGTGGGCTGAGGTTGCGGAGGTGACGGACATGGTCGAGGCCTTGCGGCGCTTCAGCGCGGGCGGGGGAACGTCACCGCCGCCGGCACGCTTGCGGTTGGAGGAAGAGGAGGAGGGAAGCTGAGCATGGGTAGGGTAGGGCGGCGAGTGCGCCGGCGGCGACGTCTGGCTCTGGTACGGTGGTGAGCTCATCCTGGGCGGCGGTGGGGAGGTGCGAGCTGTGGATGTTGCTGGTAAGGGGAGCTAAAGGGTTCAGCTTCGCGAGATCGGAAGCCGGAAGGAGGCACTGTCAGTTTTCGCGTGGGTTTGGAGTTGAGGTGTGAAATGTAGAGTGTCGAGTTGACTGTTTGGGTTCGCGTAGTTGACGTCGTTCAGAAGGTTCCAATGCCTGGCCCAAGGAGGTGTTGCACAGTCAGCAGTGTGTTGTTGGTGGGTACTACAACGGCGTGGTAGTGCTGTGTGGGTGGTACCATGGTACTGTTGTGACAGGCCTGTCAGGGTAGCAAGACCCCACTAACTCCACTGTGCTCTAGCGCCCTAGAGCCCCAGCGTCCCCCAAAGATCAGAGCCCCACCATGCAGATGCAGGAACCAGACCCCCGGGGTTCGGCTCCAGCTTCGGCGACTTTTTTTCTTCTTTTCCTGGTGTCATGACCTGAAAACTTTCACCTCAAAAGCAATGATACCACCGCTCTGACATCTTTACAATATCCTTGCGACTCTCACATTACTTCAGTCTCCAGCCCGAGAGTCAATTGGGACCTGATACACTAATTTCTTCAGATTCTCCTGGAAATCCTAGGCATCCGTACCGATTTGACTCGACGCGAACTTACTTTTGTCTACATGAATCGAACACCCAATGGCCTAATCAGTCGACCTAGACCCTGATCCTCCTCTTATACGCTCTGTTCCTGCGTGCTTTGACGGTTCCTCCAACGAGAAGACCTCCTCTTCACATCACCTCGAGCCTCTTACCGACGATCCTCCAATACCTTCCTCCCTTCCACGAAACCCTTCACAGATATGGACACAGCAAGCACAACCAGCTCCTCCGATTCGGGCCGGCGCAGGCGGCACCACTCGGGCGACGAGCGCTCCAGCAAGAAGCGCAAGCACGACAGCAAGCACCTCAATGGCGGCCACGAGCGTCGCGGCAGCATAAGTGCACCAGCCCGTGACCCACGAGATATCCCCGCCGAGAGGCCCAAGAAGAAGTCCAAGAAGGCCAAGCAGCAGGGCAACAGAATATCCACGATCCGCGAAGAGGCCGATCAGCAGCAGCACGACGAGGCCGCCAGCGCCAAGGCGACAGCAACGCCGCCCGGCACAATCACACGCTCTCCAAGCCCCGTGATCGACTTTGATGGCCTTTCAAGACCGAGTAGGGGCACGCGCGAGAGGTTGGAGGAGACACAAGAGCAGGCTGATAAGCGCTTGGCTAAGATGTGCGACGCCGTGCGGACGATTCTCGAGTGTGTTGGCGAGGATGTCGATAGGGAGGGCCTCTTGGCGACGCCCGCAAGGTATGCCAAAGCCATGCTGTTCCTCACCAAGGGCTACCAGCAGAACGTGCGGGATATCGTCAACGGGGCCATCTTCGAGGAGGGCCACAACGAGATGGTTATCGTGAAGGATATTGAGATCTTCAGCATGTGTGAGCATCATCTGGTGCCTTTTACAGGCAAGGTGTGTATTTTTGTCTGCGTTCCGGGAATACAACGGTAGCTCGTACGGTGGGAGCGGAAGAAAAGCTGACTGGTTGGAATAATCTGCAGATGCACATCGGTTATATTCCCGACAAGAACGTTATCGGCATATCGAAACTGCCTCGAATTGCAGAGCTTTTCGCCCGCCGCCTCCAGATTCAGGAGCGTCTGACTAAAGAGGTCGCCAACGCCATCATGGAAGTCCTGAAGCCGCAGGGTGTCGCGGTGGTCATGGAGTCCAGCCATCTGTGCATGGTCATGCGCGGCGTGGAAAAGACTACCACAAGCACCATCACGAGCTGCGTGCTGGGCTGTTTCGAGCGCAAGGAGAAAACAAGGAATGAGTTTCTGAATCTGATTGGTATCAACAGGTGATCGGTGACAAAGGGTCATAATCATGATGATGACAACACACCTTCCGCTTCATCCTCTATGCCTTGTTTAAGAGTACGAGGAACAAGCACGGTGTTTTTTCTCGCTTCTTCTTTGAGGTGGAAACACCCCCCCCCCTCCTTCTCATTTTCTTCTCCTTTCTCTTCTCTCTTTCTCTCTTCTCGGAAAGGCTTGGGGAAATGATCAACTCATTAGAGGCAGCGGCGACGCCAAACAAAACTCGTTTTTAACATACGAGCATTTTTAGATTCTGGCATGTGGACTGGCGTTATTGGGAGAAATTGGGCAGGGCAGCGCAGCGAGGAAGACCTGGCGCGCATTATACACATGCATACATAGGCATTCATCATGCCCGCTGGCGTTTTTTGATTCAACATGCAAAGCATCAGGGGAAAGGTTGGGTGGCTGGTTCGGTTCAGAACGGCGTTTGTGGGCTCAACACCTCATACCCAGAAAGCATAAAAAAGGACACCGGGGAACGTGTCAATGAATATCTTGATAATCAAAAACAAAGACGATCTAAAATTTACCTGAACCTCTTGAAGTCCGTCCATACTAGCGCCTGTCTTTTCGCTTTGATATGTCCTCTGTTTACTCATGTCCGTTGATGCTTCTCACAGTTTGCACTGCCAGCTGCCACAGGATCAAGATCACCACAACATGACATCTTCGAGCCTTGCAGTCCTGTGGCCCTATGATACCCTCCTCACCTCCTTACCCACATCCCCTCTCCCAACCGCCTCGACCCTCGCCTCCACAGCCCTCCATATCTCCTCCGCCACCTCCTCCACACTCCCGCCAGCGTCCACCACCACAAGGTCCTCCGCCTCCTCGCTCCCCCCACCAGCACCGACAACTCCTTGGAGCTCCCCTTTCTTCAGCCCCCAGAACAACTCCCTCACCCGCGCCTGCATCTCTCGCTTCTCATACCTCTCGCCACCCCACCCGCCCCTCTGCTCGGCCGCCGCGCCGTCCAGGTCCAGAAACACCACGAGATCCGGCCGCGGGAGCCCGACCTCTGGGTGTCGCGCCCAGCTGAGTGGGAGGGAGGGGTTCTGCTTGGCGGCTGAGTAGACCATGCCGGAGTAGTAGTAGCGGTCGCAGACGATGGTGGTGCCGCTGGCCAGGAGGGCGGTGAGGCGAGGGGCGGCTTCCCATCTGTTGGCGGTGAAGAGGAGATGGATGGCTTGGTCCGGTAGGGACGGGGCGTTGGACGAGGTTAGGTAGGTGTTTATGATCTGGCCGGTTGGTGTTGTGCGGTCTGGAATTCGGTGTGTTAGTTGGTGTTTTTATGTTGTGTGCGATGAGATGAAGCCGGTCTTGTTGGGAACGTCTTTAAGTTCTCTCATGTCCCCTCTGTTTTTAATCTTCTCTTGAATATTCCTTCCCACCCCTGGAACCCTGATGCAACTTTTTCACAGATCAATTCTTTCTACGAGTTTTCCTTCTTCTTCCCCTTTCATCCAGACCAGCCTAAACCGTCCAAGCCGCCCATCGTTCCCACTTTCACTTCTCACCACCGATGGGAACCCAACACAAGACACACACACACACAGAGAGAGAGAGAGAGAGAGAGAGAGGAAGCATACCAGGAAACCGGGCCAACTCCACCGCCCTCCCCATCCCAGCCAGCTTCTCCTGCAGCACCTTGACCTGCGTGGTCTTGCCGCTGCGGTCCAGGCCCTCCAGCACAATAAATGCGCCTCTCGCCTTCCCGGTCGTCGTATCCTTGGCGCCGCCTGTCTCCTCCATAGTCACTGATGAGTGTGCTGATGCTGCTGCTGCTGCTGCTACTTTTGCTGCGTCGTCGGCTTCGAGCACCAGCTGTGCCGACACAGGTGTTTCTTCCCCTCCTTTCTTTTTCTAACTTTTTAGCACAGGAATCAGAGGAGAAAGAATGAAAAACACAGTCAGGAAGGGAAAGAGATTCAGGACGGTTTTTTTTTTGTCACTTCTTTTCGGACAAGAGCTGTTGATGGTGCAGCGATACTTTTGTACATAAGTTGCAAGCCTGACGTGGGGCTTTTGATTAGAGAACTTGGTTAGACCCCTCCAGAGACGTGACGCGCCTCAGCGGTACTTGCTGCTTAAGCAGGGGTTCTCCCCCATAGGCTTGCCGGGCCGATTTCTCGATGGAGGCTAGGAACCCCCGCCTGGCTGTTCAATGAAGCCTGGCTGACCTCCACGATGTCTAAAACCCCTTCAAAGTCCTAGGTATTCGGTTTCTGTTGTCGACAAGTTGAAAGCAACTCCAGACCGTCCCCGTGACTGTTTATAGTCCTGGGAGCTATCTTATCTCTCATCTTGGGATTGATGCTCAAGTCTCCACCATCTGCGTTCAAACAACAGTGATTTAGGGCCGGCATGTCTGCTGGAAAATCGAGACACGAATTTATTTTCGATCATGTAAGAGAGAGTCATTAATCGCCGAGACGGGAAACTGGCATTGTCCCACTTCAAAGCTGTGTGTACATCCGAAAGGGTCCATACCATCCAACCGTATAGCCAGTTAGGAAAACAGTTATGAAGAAAAAACACAGGGCTGGCGGTCGTACCGGCGCGTACGCCTGTGATCTGAAAACCTCATCCTGCCTCCGTCCTATCCTGATCGACCGTCCTGTCCTTGGCCAATCTATCCTTCCATCCAGCCATCCATCCCATGGCAGCCGTCGCCCATAAAACCATAAGCGAAAAGCAGAGCATAACGCCTCGAACCAGATCCCCATAAGACGCCTCAAAGAAAACGCTGGAACCAGAAAATAGTCGCAATCACATACATGTTGACAACAGTCAGTAGTCCACACCCGAGGCCTCGCCCGCCTCCGAAGCAGGCGACACGGGCATGGGAGTTGGTGATCTTGCACCATCTCCCTCCTCCTTGGCACTGGAGCTCTCCCACAGATCGAAGCTCTCGCTAACACCGTCCAAGGGTGGGAGAGCTGCCACCTTCCCAGGAGTGGCAGGCTCTGAAGGCTCCCCCGCCTCCGTGTGAGCCTTGACGGTGACGTCAGGTGCGTATTCAGAGGTAGGAAGTTCGCTGAGGTCTCCAGCTGGCTCATGAGGCTGCTCGCCATCAACAACAGTGCCATCATCCTCATCGCCAGGCACGATGATCACCTCGGAGGGGTCGACGCCGTCGGCATAGAAGTCCTCCACGTTCAGATCACCCAGCGCGATGCGGGGCTTCTCGTACTCCATACCGCCATCACTGATGATAGTGGCAGCGGCTCTTCGGATCGAGGTCTGCGAGATGTCATCCGCAGGTGGGATGTTCTCTTTGCCCCGTCCCTCTGCCTTCTCACGCTGCATCTTCTGCTCGCACTCCTCGTCACTGCTGATGTCCAACATGCACGTGCTGTGCTGCAGCAGGTTGGTGGCCACCTGCTCTGGCGTGTCCTCGTGGATGTCGAAGAACCAAGAAGACTTCATGCTGGAGCCGTAGACACTGTCGGAGCCCGCCGCGGTGCTTGCCTTGGACGATGACGACGAGGGCGGGTGAGAGGCATAGCTGGGCAGGGTGCCCTTCACGGCGGCGGCGAGAGACAAGGTGGCAGATGAGAAGAGGTTGAAAGAGGGCGGGTCGACTCGGCCAGCTCGGTGACGGTTGAGGATACCAACGCGCTTGGTGCCTCGGGTGGGTGAGCGTCCGGCCGGCGCAGACATGGAGGGAGAGGTGACGGTCTTTGACAGACTGCTATGAAGCTTCTTGGCGGGCGACTTGGGATTCAGGATGGGCCGCGCACGAGGCGAGGCAGCCGCCTTGAGTTTGCCGTAGGAGGGGAGACCATCCTTCTTGCCGCTGCTGCTGTTGCTGACAGTCGGGGCCGAGGACGACTTGGTGAGGTAGAAAGATGAAGGTTTGAAGTAGTCCTTGCTCAGGCCGTCGGCGCCGGATTTGGCGCGCTTGGAGAGGAGGAAAGCTGGGTCGAGGTTCTCGAAGTCATTGACATCGAGGACCTCAGCCGCCTTTCGCTTGCCAGGCGATGAGACGGGGATGGCTACGGTACGGTCAGCATGCTTCAGGTCCTCATCATGTAGCAAACCGAGTTGAGCTGTCCAGGTATGGGTCAAGGTGGTTCAAGCACATCAATGAACAGGAAGGAGGGACGGCCTGCGTTGTGACGGGGTGGGGAGACTGACAGCTTTGTACGTTCTTGATGCTGGTCAAGCTCTGCAGTCGAGCCCCATCGAGGGGTGCGAAGGGCTGACGGATGACAGCAGCCATTGTGTGCGGTGGTTGTGCAGTGGACTTGTGGAGCCGATTGAACCTTTTCGCGACGACAAAACAAACAAACAGTTGTTCTGTCGAGCACGCCGATGGGGAGGCCTGTATCGTGCCTGTGCTAGCCCGATGCACGACGTGTTGTTGATGATGATCCGAGAGGAGAAATACCCAGGCAGGCCAATGGAGCTCCGATTGGGTTTGGTGGTCGGACCGTCAGACTGCAATGCAGATGTTCCTGGACTCGGGCCACAGATTGAGTGCGGATAGTGCGCGCACCTGGCCAATGCTGTGCAGTGGAGTCTAAAACCGACGAGGGTGTCGGACTCGTCTCGGTGGGGATCAATTCTGTACGCGACTGTGGAGCCGAGAACGGATTTTGAACTTCGCGAGATCGATAGAGGGTTGGAGATGAGGATGAAACGACAGCAGACTCTCGAACTTCAACGGATTCGCGAATGTGTGGAAGAGGAAAGAAGAAAAAGGAGGGGAAAGATCCTAAGACAGCTGGTGCTGAGAGGCGAAAAAAGGGGGGGGGTGCGTGTGTGTGTGGGAAGGGCGATTGTCTTATTACGCCCAACTTGCTAGCAGCAGCAGGCGACGGCTTGCCGGGTGGTACCACAGTACAATCCTCGGGACGGGGTAGACAAGATTTTGGGTCAGACTGAGAGACAAAGTGAACTGGGTCAGATCGGCGCGAGATGAGTGGTAAGGTCTCAGCAAGGGAAGTGTGGGTGGGGGACTGTCTTCTGAGGGAGGCCGAGTTTGGACGAGACCAAGTTTATGCGAAGAGCATGTAGCAGGCAAGTTGGCAGGTCAGGCGGGTTGGATACCTTGGCTTGGCGGTCGGCTTAGCCTGAGGGAACGCCTCCAGACGGTTTAGTGTCGATATACCTGGTCAGGCCGGTGCATTTGGCTCGCAGGAGGTGGATCTCGTCGAGTGGGCAAAAGTTGGCCTTGGGGTACTGATTCGATTGGACCGATGGGTTGAGGACGGGTCTGCCACCCCCTGGTGAGACGTCGCTGTTCCAGAGCAGGAAGTGCCTGCAGATTCAGCATGGACTGTGGACGACTGTGCTGATAGGGCCGAGCACTGATTTGTGCCTCTCGCAGTGGCTGTGGTGTTGTATTGTATTGTATTAGACCGGCATGCTCCCTGTTGAGACGTTGTCTGTACTATGTAGACGGGAATGCCGATCTCAGCTTGGATAATCAAGCCAGACGGGATGAGGTCGGTCTCACAGTGTGTGTGTGTGTGTGTGAAGAGACAACGAGGGCAAGAGATTGAATTCAAGGACAATGAGCTTCCTCCAAGGTTTCAAGGGCAAGAAGAGTTGAAGGACATGAGAAGTGACGGTTGTCAAGTGAAGGGGAGGGGCAGCAGCGTCAGGGGGCACAGGTCAATACGTGCCCTGAGAGCTGTGGGAGGGCGGGGAAACAGTGAGGCGATGAGCAGAGTGTGTCAGAGGTACAAGATGGTGGAGAGGGAAGGGGGGATCTCGTACGAGTGACGGCTTTGGGGCCAGTGACAGGGCCCGCTGTGAGCGCAGTCAGATGGCACGGATATGGGTCTTTCTCTCTCTCTTTGGGTGTGTGATTTAAATGGAAGACTGCTAGGACATGGATCCCTGCATACGCGTATGACGTGCTACTATCGCGATAACACACCCGCGCACCGCGTAAAGTGGCTTCTGATTTGACTGGTGTAGATGCAGGCGCAATGCAGAATGCAGGAGAAGACGGATGTCTCATGCAAGGGCGAAGTGTCGAGATTGGAGAGCAGACGCCTGTTAATCTTGGGTCACATATACACACAGGTATAATCGTCCAACCAGAGGACACCAGATCAGAATCTCAGAGTAAGTCGAAGAAGTGTCTAGATTGAGAAGGTCGATCGAAGACGGTACAGAAGAAGGTTGTGCGGGGGGAGAAGAGAAGGGATAGTGAACATTTCACCAAGGCAAAAAACCTTGGAAACCCCAGATGAGTTCTCGTCCCTTCCTCGAGTTTATCCCTGCGACACGGTTTGCCCGTTCATTGGCTGTGTCCTAGTCCGCACATCCTAAACACACCAATCATCGCGTACATTGGCCCCCTGTCCACGATCCTTGTCAAACACAGCAGAACGAGGGAAGGGAGGGAGGGATACGTACCGCCGCATTATCGCATGTACCACGGTACCTTCCTCGTACTGCAGTACTGAGGGACACTGCCGTGGTGGTGGCCCCTTCCCTCGCTGCCTGCTGCCTTTGCTTCTCCCCCACCAGCGCTGCAGGCTTCTGTGCATATTTGCTGCTGTCAATGAGATCAGAAGGAAACAAGAAGAGAAAAGCAGTCGGGAGAGTTACGACGTTAACAGTTGACATGTGGCCAAGGGCTCATGGCCATATTCAGCCCTGCTAGACTTTGTGGATTTGGATCTCATCGTGTCGGTTCCGCCCGAGAGTTTTCCCACCTTGACACCCTCGTCCGACTTCCGACATATCCTTCAGGTCGAGGTTCAGGTCGCTGCCTCGAGTCTGATGGGCTCCGAGACGATGACTGGACATATCTTCTGGCTCTACAGGCCTCATCTTGTGGCCGTCTTCAGATTGATCACCATTCCAAACAGATTGCACAATTCTTGGACAGCCCCCCCCCCCCAAGACATTGCCATAGGAGAGACCTTGGACGTCTAGGGAGAGAAAAGAGGATACAAAATTCGGTGGCGCAGTGAACACATCATCGAGTCTCATGCAGCCTCTTAGCGCCGCATGACTGGGTGTCTTCTTGTCCTTCGTTCACTGGTTCGACGGTCATGGTCCTGAGCCGGGCTGAGCAGAGCCGCCTAGATCCGGACCAACCCGTTTGGGGGCCCTCAGTTAGGTGTCGAGTGCGATCACCTCCCCAGATGATAGGGATGAGAGACCAGTCAGTCCTTCGTCAAGCCGCCCACGAATCAGGTCGATATCTGCTTGCCAACGATATCGTTATCCCCCCTTTGTTCAAGGACCATTGCGTCAGACCCAAGCCGGGTCGCTCTCGAGGGGCTGTCCTATCATGAGTCGCGGATTCTTCCTCTGTCTCCTGGAGTGGACTTTCAACCTCTCAGAGCCAGCGGGAACAGCTTTCCAAGGAACATGGGGAGTGGATATAGATGGAGGTTTTCCATGTCGTCTGTTCATTCAGAGTCCCGCGATTCAGGGCCCCCCACACGCGAAGTCCTTGTGCTCCAAGACAAGTGTGCTTGGAGGATCGCCTGCCTGCTGTAGACTGAAGCGTCAAGCCATCCACGAGCCTCCGGCAGTTGCTGGCCTGCAAGGAGCACTACATCGAGTCGGCTAATCTTGCTATACCTCATCGCATCAGTGCCAGTATGCTCTGATGCCTCAGACTCTCACTCAGATGCTTAACATTCCAAGGCAGCAAGGACGAGCATTCAAAGACAGCCTTGTCAAGCACTGACTGGCTGGCACCCGTAACTTGATGGGCTCTTTGTTCTGCACCCGATCATACGGGCTGCGGCAAGGTCGTCGATGAGAGCGAGTACCACCCTTCGAACGCGTCTGTCTCACAAGGGAAGGTTGGAGCACGAGTTGGTAAACGCGGCATGCCTGAACATGTCTATTTTGAACTTCAAAGTTGCTGCTCTTGGGGGAATCACGTAAAGCAGTCTTCAGCCTTTCATGCAGTGCTGACGCCTGAACCCATATCCTCCTTGCTGGCGCCCGCCACCAGCCTCCTGGTGCTCTCGTTGTACACATCTACAGTGTATGCTGGATTTCTTAGGTCGCCCTCGACATCATACACGCTTCGCACCTCCACCTCGTTCAGCACCCCGATCACGCCCATCTCCGCCGCCGACCCAGCGATGTCCGGCCAGGCCAGATTTTTCGAGGCCGCGCCGAGCGAGTTGCTACGGCCCGAGAGGTCGTTCTTGTGACTGCTGTCTCCGCCGTGGATGGTGCCGTATAGGGACCTGGACATGTATGTGAAGAAAGGTTTGATGGCGAGGATGGACGCTGCGAAGAGAGACAGCCCGTGCTCTATTACTGCCCAGATAGTGGTCTGGAGCGAGATCGCGGCATAGTCCGTTGTCGGTGTCGGATGGTATAAGATGATATAATAGTAAAGTTTCATGCCCGCAGCAATGACAGCACTATGGGCACAAGGGGGAGAGGAAAGAACTCAGTAAGCATCTTTACAGCATCGATACGTAGGACGAGATGGAAGATATGAGCAAGACAGAAAAGAGGCTTACAGTAATCCAACAGCAAACAGAGACACGACCGCCCATTTCAGGTTGTCCTGGATATGCACACCCCAAAGGATGATGATGGGGATGAGCACGTGCGCCCCGTTGAAGACAACGTACGAGGCCTCCTGCGCATAGTTGGTCGCCTCGCACACGGAGACATCTGAGGCCAGCGGGCTGTTGCCCGTGCAGCCCACGCCGAGGATGAGGGTAACGATGACTGTCCAGATGGCGCAGATGATCATGTCGATGATGAGAATCACGCGTATGAACCGGCGGTTGTCTAGCCGGTACAGCACCAGGGCCACGCTGATCTTCACCGTACCGCTGATGATATAGCAGACGTCGTTCTTGGCGGATACATACTGAGGCTCACGGGTTAGTGATATGATATTGTGAAGGAGAGAGGTGGCAGTCTGGGAGCTGTTGCCACTCGACGACAACGACGGCGACGGCATACCTTCACGAACTCGGGTGAGTTGAACTCATATGTGATGGATTTCCAGGCGAGCCCCACCCAAAGAATCAGGCCGACCTGTGTGTTTGCTTGTCAGTATCCATAAGAGGTTGATGAGACCGATGCTCCACGGCGGCCCTTGGGATATCGAGGCTCTTCTTCCTTACCCATGTGATGATGAGAGCGACATCGTCCCAACCGAATCCACCTCTACACAACCTCACGCGGACAAAGAGCCGAAGCCCAAGGGTGATGGTGGTTAGGACGGTGAAGAAGACGAAGAGGCCGATGGCCTGCTCAGAGAGGCTCATTGTGCTTCAAAGTGTCAAAGACCCATGGAGGTCAACTCCAGGATGGTGGCGGTGGCGGAAATGCAGGAGTGACGAGGAGAGAGCCCATCGATGCCAGACAGAACCTCCAATTATCAAAAGACGCCAAAGGGAGAGAGATCAGATGGAAAGTTCGACAGCTTATGTGCCTTATTGAGCCTTCATTTAAGAGATCGACAGACGAGGAGACGGGCATGATCAGGTTCACCCCACTGGGCTGAAAATTGGGTAGGATTCGAATTTACTACATGCGGTCATGGCAGCCACAAACTTATATACCCTGTGGGCATGCGGCAAAGTTGGTTCCTACCACACTTCTATTTCTTTCTCTTTTTTACCTTTTTTCTTTCTATGGTTCCTTTCCCTTTTGCAATACAACACACCTCACAAATTAACCGACCGAGCCTGTCGGATCAAAGACCACTTACACGGTCGATCTGCAGAGGGAAATCCTGCTTGTGGGTGCTCTCCGATACCACCACGACCAATTTCCGCCGCAACATCTTCTTCACTGGGCGGAGCTTCGAGCGCACAGATTTCTTACTCGATGACCCTTGCATTGGCCTGACTGGCGTAGTATTGATTAGGTCGTCCCACGTGGGAAGAGGAAGAGGGAGAGGAAGAGGGAAGGGGAGGGGGGCCAAGGTGTCCCGTCCCGAGAGGAGCATTGCCGGGCGGGAAGAACGGACAAGTTCTTCCCGGCGAGTAAAAAGCTGTGCTACAGTAGATTGGGTTGGTGGAGAGAACACATGCCTGTGGCGTGTGTCTTCTTGTCTTTCTATTCTTCTCGTGTGCGTGTGGGTTATAGGTGTGCGACCGTTTTCAGCATCAGCTTATGCTGCATGCGTGTAAGACACCACAACAGGCGTTCGAGCCAATCCGGTGGCGCTCCTCCTCACACACCCTGGCGCCCAGGTATATTTAGCAATGCAGTCACATGTAGGCACGCAAACGTGTCAGTAAACTGGTACCGTGCTCCGGAGCACACCTGTTTAAGTGAACCTATTAGGAGAGGGACGGGAAGCAAGTGTCCATCTTCTTTTGCGGGGCTGTCGTCGCACAGGCCGACAAGACAGCTGCACACCACCTCGAAAACGCTGGGCCTATGCACACCCTCGCCACCCGCCTGATTCTTTTTCCGTGCGATCGCTAAAGAGTCACGAGGTCGAGATAGCTATGGAAGTTGGGGGCAGGAGAGAAGGAACATACGGCTCCGGGTCTCAATATGAGCACATTGATCTGATAGATTGAGAAAAACTGAGACGTGCTGGAATCAATACTGCTATGTGATGTTGTTTGTACTTTGGTCAGTGTTTTTTTCTTCTTTTCTTTTTCTTTCTGCGCCACCAATCTTTCAACCGGTCCACCGATTCCCCGTCCTCAGACATACATAACCGCTAGGAAGAATTCCCTGTCTTCCGGATTCCTCATTAAATAAGCTGTGGTTGCTAGGGCTGCTCCACCCGGGCAAGTTTACAGCCGTGTCTTATCGAAAATGGCCATTTATAACTCTCCTATAGAGCAGACGCTGATACACGGGCCCGAATGTTTGGAATCTTCAGTCCCATTTCCTGATTCTGCCGTGACGTACTGACACGGTAATACCTCTCTGAAAAAGCAGCTTGTGTTTTTCGCCGACCCCTTCAATTTCCCAACAGCTCAGCTCCCTCACTCCCCTTCCTCCCTCATATTCGGAGTGGTGGGCTTGCTGGTGGATGCCGAGACCGCTTACGTCCGATGCATTGATCATCTGCCCATGACATCTTTTTCGCGACCCTCTCTCTAGCGTAGGTATAATATTGACTTGGCGAGAGTTGAAGTGTGCTCTCTTATATCCTCCTCGTGCCAATATGTTCGCTTTCTATGGACGAATGCTACGTGCCTAAAGATATCCCATATAACAAAGCTGATTACGTGGCGAGAGAGACCTCTGCCAAGGCTGACATCTCGCGGACTCTTGTTTAGTACTGTCACCTTGTCCTCGAGGATCTGCAGTTTCTGTGGCTGTCAACTGGCGGCGCACCAAGGTGCTCCGACTGCAACCCACGACGGATTTTCCATGCGTCTGCAAGTGAGACTTTAGGCAGGCTGGACACTGTCTGAAGGTAATAAGTAGCAGCGATATACCCACGGTATGATTACTTGCATCGAGTGCCATGTGAAAGGTATGGTTTTTGGCTCCTGAGATCCCTGAAGCACGGGTGGTGTACTCGAAAAGGTGACTGCGAGAGGCGTCCCACCTTTACACACCCCGCGACCTTTTTCTTCATGAGTCTCGGACATGAATTTCCCCAGACGAGGACACGCTCAAAGCACCTGAGCAGATCCACTATGACAGTACCACTGAAAGAAGAAGAAGCATTACTCGAATATTATGGATCTCTCTGTAGGGGCTGCAGGATCGGGGCTTTTTACCCCAGACTTTTTGTTGTTTTCCTGAAGGTCCAAGCGGGTCCGGGGAAAATAACCTAAAGTGGATACGGCAATCCATGATCATGGGCCCTTTCGTGGAATTCAATGTCTTCTCTCTTTAATATTCGATGTCACGATGCAGTATAGCAGCATGCATTCACAAGCCAAGGAACCTTCTGTAGTCCCTCTTGACCCACAGTGTAGGGAATATTCACTGGTGCAAGAACACAGAGAGAGAGAGATGATATGCGAGTATAAAAATGGCTCGATAAACCCGCTCAAAATTCTGTGCTCTGTTACCAGTCAGGGCACACGACCTGACCTGCCCGTTTGCTTCTTCTTGCCTTACCTTACTTACAATCAGAAGAGGTGTTCAGCAACGTTGTTCTTAAGCTGAGAGATAGAGAGGATTCTCTGGTCCAACGCAGCACATTTACCCGGGCAGTCTATCGTCAGCCCGTTCTCTTCAAACCCCCCCCCCCCCCCGCCTGCTAAAAGTCGTGTTTGAGATTAACCGGTTCTGCGCTGGTTGACGACCTCTCCCGTTGTTGATGTAACACTGCAGCGTCTTTGGCTCCAAGACCATGTTGACGACGGTTTTACAGGTTGTTCTTTAAAGAGGTTGTCGCTTTCTCGCCCTCCATCCGAGACGACAAGATCCAGAATTTCCCTATTATTCGAAGACGCTCTGTTCTTCCTTTCCTTTCTCGCCAGGATATTAAAGCTTGATCTGTGCCCAAAGCACCCACCCCATCTCACACAAACCCCCTCTAAAAAAAAATGGCCACCCCCTCAGCCAAGCCCATCGTCCTCCACATAGGCGACCCCGTAATGTACAACCCCGACACCTACGCCGAACTCTCCAGCCAGTGCACAGTGATTCGCCCCAGCACGGCCGAGCGCGAGCGTGCCGAGTTCATAAGGGCACTGCGCGAGAGGCGGTGGGGCGACTTTGCGGCCATCTTTCGGCCGTTCTGGGGCACGGGAGGGGAGATGGGCCGGTGGGATGCCGAGCTCATTGACTTGTTGCCGGACAGCGTGAGGGTGTTTGCGAGTGCTGGTGCTGGGTTTGACTGGGCTGATACTGAGTTGCTGGGGAAGAAGGGTGAGTTTCTCTCTCTGTCTCTCTCTTCTTCTTTTGTCCCAAATGCGTCTCTGTCTTTCATCCAGGAGGAGGAGGAGGAGGAGGAGGAGGAAAAGAGGTGAAAGAGTGAAAGAAAGAAGAAAAAAGAGCAAAGGTTGAAAAGGACAAGAAGATGAGCCGGAACGAGACACAACAGACTGACCCAAGAAACAAAGGCATCATCTACTGCAACGGAGGCCTAGCAGCCGCCGAGTCTGTAGCCGACTTTGCCGTGGCCATGGTCATCTCCACCTTCCGCCACCTCCCCTGGGTCATGTCCGCCGCCATCATCCCATACCTCACCTCTCCTTCCTCTTCCTCTTCACCAAACCCCAACGCAGAGGCAGCCTTCCGCTTCTCGCACGACCACACCACCGCCCACTCGCACAACCCCCGCAGCCACAACCTGGGCCTCCTCGGCCTCGGCAAGATCGGCCAGCTCATCGCCGCCAAGCTCGGCAACCCAGCCATGGGCATGCGCATCCACTACACCGACGTGGACCGCAAACCCGCCGCCGTCGAGCGCCGCCTCGACGCCACCTTCCACGCCACCCTGCACGACCTCATGGCCGCCTCGGACTGCGTCGTCGTGTGCACGCCCGCCAGCCCGCCCGGGGCGCCGCCCCTCGTGGACGCCGAGTGTCTGGGCTGGCTGCGCGAGGGCGGCCGCCTCGTCAACATCGCGCGCGGCTCGCTCGTCGACGAGGACGCGCTGGCCGACGCGCTGGAGAGCGGAAGGGTGTCGGCGGCGGCGCTGGATGTGCACTGGGACGAGCCGCGCGTGAACAGGCGGCTGCTCCGGTTTGCAGGGACGGAGCTGGCGCGGGCCGGGGCGGACGGGGGCGAGGTGGTGGTGGTGGCTGAGGGGGAGGGGGAGGAGGGGGGCAAGATAAAGACGGTGAATCCTGGGCGGGTCATGTTGACTTGCCATAATGCGGGCGGCACGGTTGAGACGCATATTGGGTTTGAGGAGTTGGCTATGCGCAATATCTTGGCTGTGTTGGTGGAGGGGAAGGAGGCTATCACGCCTGTGAATATGCATTTTCTAGAGAACCACAATGAGGAGATGAAGAAGAGGAACAAGACGACAGAGAGGAGTCGACTGTAAGGTGAAGAGAGATAGAGAGAGAGAGAGCAAGAGTTGGGTTGCTGATCCATGTGGGGAATTGCATGTGGGCGAGAAATGACCCGTCATAAAACTCGACAAGAGAAAGGCTTTATTTCGTTGGTGTCTACAGTAAATACATCTTTACGACCATGCACAGAATTCAAACAGTCAAGAATACCTCGGATTTCATAATATTTCGTTACCCATCTCGTAATAATAATAATGATGATGTTGACGTCGTAGTCCATCGATGCGCTCATTACTGAATGATGTCCTTCATGCCACATTTCCCCCAGTGGTTTAAGAGATATTTGATGAATAGGAAAGAGAGAAAAAAGAGCAGAATCCCTCCAAGAAGGGTAGATCCCCTCAAGATCAAATCCCCCAAAAAGACAGGAGGAAAGGTGGAGGGGCCTCAACCCTGTTACGTGTTGTTACACCCTTGGAAAGTTGTCGCCCTTCTTTTTCCTGAATGAATACTCTTACAAACCACGTCCTATAAAATCATCAGGATGAGGCGTCAGCCCCGCCGGCGGTGGCGACGGGCTCCTGGACGCTGGCACATTCCGCCGCCCAGAACCAGGATGGTATCGATGCGTGCCCCCACTGTGGCGCTCCTGCGCCTGTGCCCACTCTTCGTCTTCCAGCTCGTCCCTCCCATCAGAGCCCTGCTCTTCTTCATGGTCGTAATGGCGATCCTGCGCGCTCCCGCGGCCGCGGCCTTCTCGGTCGTGGACGTGGACATGCACGTGCACGTGCTGTGGCTGCTGCTGCTGCTGCCCACGCGAGTACCCGTCGTGGCCGTGCTCCACCTCGTACCCTCCTCCTGCTGGTCCCCGTCCGCTCAGACCGCTCTGCGCGCCTCTCTCGCGTGCATAGCCCAGCTCCAGATCACTGGTGGGGGATTCGAGCTCGGGCTCCCGTTCGGGCGAGGGCGAGGGCTCGCCACGTGCGTGTCTGCGCTGCTGCTTCCGCCTGTCCCGTCTTGACGTGCCTCCAGCGCCAGCGACCACAGCCTCGCGCACGGGACTCTGCGATGGCGATCGTGAACCAGAATCATACTGTTGCTGCCTCCTCTGCTCACGTCTGGAGGAGCCGCGACCGCCGAGCCCAGCAATGGCCACAAGGTCCTCGTCGGCAGGCACTTCGTACCCACCCGATGCAGCACCATCGCCTTGCGCTGCTGGCCTGTCTGCAGTCACCGGCCCGTTGACCGTGAAATTGAAGCTCGGCTGCTGCTGCTGCTGCTGCTGCGAAGGTGTGACAGACCGCGAGTGCGAGCCGGACCTGTTGTCGTACTTGCGGTTGTCCTTCCACGCGCGCTTGTCGTACGACCTGTTGTCGTTCTTGACCTCGTCGCCGTAATAATAGTTCTTGGTGATGTTCTTCTCCTTCTTGGACTTCTTCTCGCCACCAGACCCGCCCAGCGACAGGGAGAAGCCTTTGCCCCCAGACGAGGAAGGCGAGGAGCCAGAGGGGGATTTCATGTTGTACTCGCGCCTGTCGACGTTGTTGTTCTCGGTGTGCTCCTTGTTGTGGATGTGCTTCTCCTTCTTGGTCTTCCTCTTGCCGCCGCACAGCTTGAGGGAGAACTTGTTGCCCTTCTTGCGCATCAGGTAGCAGGCCGCGATGATGGCGAGGATGAGGGCCAGGAGGCCGCCCACAACACCTCCCACGATGGCGCCGATGTTGGGGCTGCTGCTGCCGCTGCTCGTCCCGCTGCCGCTGCTGCCGCTGCTGCCGTTACTCCCGCTGATGCCGTTCTCCGCGATGGCAGTGTATGTTGTTGACGACCCATCGCTTCCGGTGGTCGTGTACAGCACGCTGGTCATGAACGTCACCCCGCTCGCGGAGCCTGTCGCGCCCGCCACAGCCGTGAACGTCGTGCTGGAGCCATCAGACGCCGTCGTCGTTATCGTGACGCTGGTGCCCCCGAGCGAGCCCGCCTGGCTGGCTGCGGAAGACGCCGAGGCCGCCGCCGCAGAGGACCGGGATGCCGCCGCCGCCGCCGAGCTGGAGCTTGCCGCGGCGCTGCTGCTGCTCTGGGCGGCGACAACGGCCGAGGGCTCGTCCAGCATGGACACGATGGTCGCGGTGGGGAGGCATTGGTACATGGAGCGGGTCGGAGAGCCTGTCCAGAGATAGGTTCCGCAGGCTGGCGAGGCGCTGTCGGAACAGCAGTGTGTCTTGGGGCCGGCCGAGGTGCACTTGGACGACTCGAACGCCTCGTAGTCCAGGCAGACGGTGTAGAACTGGTCGATGCCCACGGTGCTGCAGGCGACGACATGGTCCGTGTCGGTGGCGCAGGTCAGGGGCGAGTCGCAGGTAAAGGCCTTCGAGGAGACGGTCGCGAACCAGCCACAGGTCTGGTCGTTTTCCCAGGTGTCGGAGCTGCTGGCGGAGGACGACGAGGTCGCTCGTCTGAGGAGCAGTTCCACCACAGCCGCAGAGGGCGGTGGTGTGACGAGAGGTTCTGCTGGTGCTATGCCGGTGCCGACAGCAAGGCCTAGGCCGATATTCTTGTCCTGCGGCTGGTCTGGTGGCGCCTGGATTCCTGCTTCTGGCCGGGCCCGGTCGGCATCTTCACTGTGGAGGGCCCATGGCAGGATAAGGGCTGCGGCCTGCCCGCTGAAGGCGGAGGAGACGAGAAGGTATCGTGAAGCTTTCATGCTAGAGACGGAGTTTGGTCTGTGTGCTTGCGTCTCGAGGTTGTTGCCGAAAAAGGATTCAGATTCGATCTCGAGGCCGGAAGCCCGTGACCGTCACGGGAGGGTATTTGGTGGAGGACCAGGCAGAGACGGGGTGCGCCTTGAGGGACTCTTTAAGAACAGGAGAAGAAAGACACAGAAAGAGAAAACAGGACGGCTGATAATGTACAACAAGGAGGACGTTGCTATGTTTAGTGTACAGTCATGAATGGGTATTGTTGGCGAAGAACAAGGAGGAACAATGCGAGAGAAGGCGCAGGAACAAAGGCGAAGACCAGCGATGAGAGCAACAAGAAAACGAGGTTGCCGAGCAGGTAAGTGGCTCCACTCCAGCCACCAATTCGATCCCTGCCAGTTGCCCTGGATTTTCGAAGTGCTGATCGTCCAAATAAGCCTTGAGGGTGCCAGAGGACTGGGGGAAACAATGGCAATTGAGAATTCCTCTCTTTCTTCAAGAGGAGGAGGTGGTGATGAGGAGACCAATGATGTGACTGGTCGACAAAGGGCAGTAGTCGTAGCAGCAGTCGTAGCAGGAGGAAGATGTCGCAGACTTGATTGGCGACAACTCTGGATTGGAAAGATTGTCGACGAAAGAGGGTGGAGGAGTAGGGAGAGAAGCTGGTGGGGTGTTGTGGAGGGGGAAGACTGCATATTACGCGTCGAGAAAAAAAGGAAAGCAACAAGAGGGAGCAGGTCTAAAGAAAGAAAAACAAGATACATGCACATGCTGGCCCAGTCCACTTGATTCTGCACTGCCTTGCCCTGCCTTGCCCTGTCTTGCAAGTGCAGCGCAGTGCAGCGCAGTGTAGTGCAGCCAGTGTCATTGAAATAATATGTACTAAATACTGCCTGCATGGCTGCTGCAGTGTCTCATTTCTGGTAGCCATAGCCGCCGAGATGGGTTACATGCTTATCACCACCCATGATTTGCTGAATCGGAGGGCGCCTCGCTACCACTTCCGAACTGCCCCCCTGGCATCTCCTGCGTGAGCGTGAACATGCCAGGACAGAGCAATGGTACCTGTAACTGTTGTGTGGGCTCCCAACACCTTTGCCCTTTCTCCCTTCTCAACTTCTGTCCAGCGAGAAATAAAACATATGAAGCAAAGATTGTGTGCCAATCTATCTCGAGCAGAACAACATCTCTGCAGCAATGATGACGACGCCCTGTTCCCCACCAGCGGGTGAGAGTGGGGTTCTCTTGGTAGGCTTCATGTCTGGTGGACTTTTTTTGTCTGATGGAGATGAACGGTACAGCCCTCGGGTCGAGGTACTGTCTGTAAATTAAAAAAGAAAAAGAAAAAAAAGATGGCGCATGCTGGAGAAAGTAGCAGAAAGAGACGCGAAACTCTTGGTGTCAGGGTGCACACATCCACAGTAGCCCGGCCTGGTCTAGCGCTTGTGAAGCCGCCTGGAGAGAAGCAGGGCGCTAACGCCTGCCAGACCCTACCTAGACCTTTCTCTACTGTTCTGGCTTTTGGCGTCCCTCCTTGCCCCCACCCTTTTCATCACCATTGAGATCGGGTTCATAATGTGGAGATTAGATGTAACAGAACAGAATGTCACATAGAGAAACATGAGAACACGAGATTGGGGCTGACGCTGATGCTGAGGCAGAGCCTGATGTGAGCAAAAGAAGTACCTTCGAACTTGGCAGATCAAAAGACCCTCTATTCAGTATCAGGGTCAGGGCTCCAGCGACTTGGGTCAGGGCCCAGCGTTCATCAGGGTTCAGGGATCCAATGGCGGCCGGGAGCAGCCATCCTAGCGCCTGGCGGAGAACCCTTGAACATCCAACATCCCATCCCACCAAGTCACAACCTTTATAGTCAAACAAAATGCTTTATACTTCCTCGTCCTCGACCTGTCCTCCGCCTTCTTTCTTCCTCTACAACACTTTATAGCCGTCGAACCCTTGCTATATTTCTAATAATCGCAATTCGCAAAGCATAATAAATGATCGACTTCAAATCCATCCGCTCTAACCATAGAGGACTTAAAGATGGGAGCAGTCTCCCGCGCCGGGCTCAGGAATGTCAACTGTCTTACCGCTTACTACTTTCAGGCAAAAAAGAGTTACTGAGACAATCGATCCCCGTTTTCCCTTGAGAGAAAGATCTTCGAACTTCGACATGGCTGGAACTGGCTGGGGAGAAACTAAGGCCACGAGCTTGCTCGTCATCCCTCGCATAAAGATGGCCCTCCTCATGCGCCGGGAAGGGCAGCGTCGAGGGCGGAAGTTGTTTTCCCCTTCCTCTCTGTCTCTCTCTACTGTCTTCTCTCCTCCTCGTATCATTACTCCTCTTGTTTGATCTCAGTTGTGCATGCATGCCAAAACTCCACCGGCTTAATGTGTTGGTCTGCTGCTCCTCCCTCTGATAACTGCGATGGGGTCACCGGCTTCCTCCTCGACCAGTCGATATGACGATGGTGTGTATGACAAGACGGAAGCGCAATCACATTATACGGCCTCGCAGGGACCCACCGTCAAGGGTCCCAGGCTGCCCACCCTCATGCTGATTTCTCTGCTGTTGCTTCTCATCTTCTGCTTCTTGGGCCTTCTCATGTCTGGTCTTCACTACGCCAACCGTGTGCAATCAGACGACTGCCTCGGCCAGAGCTGGGTCATGTTCTCGGTACGTCCCCCCCCCCCCCCCGCCCGGCGCAACGCCACTTTCAGCCTCTTGTCATTCGCTGCCCTACCTTGGCAATTTGTCCTACAACACACCATGCAGAGAGAGTGAGACGCCAGGACGGATGCAACGGCTTTTGTTCCAACGGTTCGCTGACCTCCACCGGCGCGCAGTCAATATTGGGCATGCTGTACATTGGACTCCACCTGCAGGCGGCCAGAAAAGGTGAACCAGTCAACAGGAAGCAGCCCTGCTCGCAGCATCCCCTCCACTCGGGCTGCGTGGTCATCGCACGCCTGACTGCCATCTGTTGGGCAGTCTCTCTGATTGTTGTCTCTGTCGGTGTCTCCAAGAACCCCGTGCCCATCTCGTGTGTCGACCTTGTGGTCTGTGTGGTCGTGACGTAAGTGTCTTTTTCTTTTCTTCTCCCCTTGTACTGCATGGTTTTTTTTTTTGGTTTTTTTGGCGTTCAGGACCCTCCAGAAACCAGAACCTACCAGACCCCCCCGCTCATGCAGACGGGTGGAGCCCATCATCTGCATGTCTGATGTGGACCATCTGGGGGATTTCCGATGGAGGGGAGGCTGGTCAAGGGTTGTAGCCTGAAGGGAAAGTCCAGGTTGCTCTATATATCGAAAGAGAGAAGAGGGGGGGGGGGAGAAAAGATGTTTAAATAGAGAGACTGACCAGATCGTTTTTTGGAACTCTTTTATTTACAGACCAGCAATCATTTTCATCCTCTGTGTCGACGAAAAGGCAGCACAACCCTTTGATCTGCCCTATCTGACCTCTCCCGCCTCCTCGAGCGTCATCACCTGTCGCGTCTCCGCTATAATGGCCTCGATGAACGAAGTCGCCGTCGAGGACAGCATTTCCCGGCGGGGCTCTGGCCGCTCCACCGCCTCCTCTTCCTCCAGACGCGGCAACAGCAACACCCAGCACGCCGCCGCCATCGCCGCCGCCAACTCGGCCGGTGTGGGAGGAGGCGGTGGTCTGAGCGGTCCTCGCCCTCCCCCCAAGACGGTCAAGGAGGCGAGCCCGTGGACGTTTGCCAGCTTCGACAACAAGACCAAGGACCAGCTCGCCGCCTCTGTGGTCGAGGCCAGCCACACCTCTGCAGCCAGGCCGTGGGTGGGCGGGCCCAGGGCACTCCCGCTCTCGGAAAAGGCCATCCAGACGGGCGTGCTCCCGCCGCCCGTGTGCTTTGAGCCCAAGATCCCCCAGATGCCCGTGCGTGAGAGCGAGGTCGTCGTGCAGAGAGCCCCGAACGAGCCAGGCGCCTGGAGAAAAGACTGGTCGACGCTGGCAGCTGAGACGGGGTACGTCAGCACACCGAACAGCACGGCCACCACGCCTGCTTCCACTCCAGGCATTGGGTCCTATGGATCACTGCGGGCGGGGAACCGGTGTCTGTCCCCCGTGGCCGAGGTGGATGACCGTCATCGGCTCTCTGCGATCGTGGCTGCAGGAGCAGGAGGAGTAGGGCAGCAGAGACATGTCCAGTCGTCGGTAGCCGCAGCTCCTACCTCACGAGCACCAGCGACCTCACACGTCTCAGCAGCAGCAGCAGCAACAGCAGCACCGTATTCGGCCTCGGCAGCTCCAGGCCGCCCTCGATACAGCCCCGCCCCACAGGGCCAGGCTCCGTCCACGCACACCTGGTCAACACATACGCCCGGCGGTGGGCACGCATCATCGTCGTCGTCGTCGTCGTCGTCCTACTACGGCACGGCAAGCCTACCGACGCCACCAGCCCCAGTAGCCAGCGAACCGAGGAGGGCGTCCCCACCAGCGCGAATACGCTTGACGAGGGCACAGGAGGCACTTCGGGTCCATGGATCAAAGACCACTGTGGCTGTGTTGAGGAGACCGCAGCGGCTGGCTGGGGAGCGGGGCTCGAGGGAGAACCAGATGCTGCGGGCGAATGTGCCGTCGAGGACCCGGCCGGAACTGCTCAGGATGCCTGGTTCATTCGAGGACGAGTGATGTATAGAGAGCTCAGGCCTCTGAGCTTGGGGGCAAGGAAGGAGGGGGTAATACTGGGGAAAGGAGACGAGATGTGGGAAGAGAAGATGAAAAAGGAGGGAGAGTAGATGCGCTGGATGTATTCCATATGTCCTCGAGAAAGTATGGTCCTAATGAGATGACGACAAAATACCAACAATCACAGCCAGGCTGAATAAATATCAATCAACAGATAAACACCCCTACTGATGATGATGATGACAATGCCTTCTTATATCGATGAATCAGATGCGTAGATACAGTGTTTCCCTGCCCCATTCTATGACGAAGAGGGCTCTATTTCTCTCTCTCGTTCGCGCCATAACACCATGCCATGCAATGCAAAATCCTCACATATCCAAACCCAAGAATCCCATCCCAACAAACGGCCCCCCATGGACGACCACGGTATTCTTCCCTCCACTCTCTATCAAACCATCATCTTCCATCCTCCCCACTGGCCCTTTCTAGGCGAAGAAATGGCTCGCATCCTGCAACATGGCCGCCTCAGGACACCACTCCATAACCTTGCCCTTCTGCGCCGCCGTAAGCCACCGAAACGGCTGATGATACCCCAACGGCTCCTCCGCCCACACCGTCTCCACGGCGAACTGGCTAGCCACCTCGACGCTGGGCAGCCTCGCCTCGGAGCCAGGCTCCCCGGCTCGCGTCTTGAGCTTCATGTAGAACCACTGGTCCTCGAACTTCTGCCAGCTAGGGATCTTTGCGTTCTCGCGCCTCTCGGCCTCCTCGCCCTCCTCGTCGCGCACCTTCTGCAGCGCGGCCGCGTGCTCGTCCAGCTTAGCCGCGAAGTCGTTGGCGGCAGGGTCGCGCGTGATGTCCAGCAGGGCCTTGGGGTTGCGCAGCGACAGGCCGCCGTTGTAGCCGACGCCGTAGGCACTGCTGATCGGGGCGCCGACGAGGTCCCACTGCAGGAAGTCGGAGACGCGGCGCGCGCTGCGGCTGCAGAGGACAGAGTCGGCCTGGAAGAGCAGCACGCGGTCGGCGGAGGCGAAGCGCTCCCACAGCCAGGGGCGGGTGAAGAACTTGGAGACGGAGGCGTGGTCGGGGAAGGCTGTTTCTTCGGGGAGGAAGAAGATGCGGATGCGCTGCTCGGCCATGAGGCGGCGGAAGGTCGGGCTGGGGGGCTCGACCCAGTTGGCGCGCAGGGTGAGGAGGACGACGGGCCAGTCTGGGCCGAGGACGTTGGCGAAGTGCAGCATGACGGGGACCAGGTTGGGCACGGTGGAGGGGTTGGTCTCCATGAGGACGGCGACGGAGCCGGGGAACTCGCGGGGCGGCGGCGGAGGAGGCGGCGGCGGGGGTGGAGGGTGGAGGGCGGCGTGGAGGGCGTCGCTGAGGAAGAAGCTGTCGCCTGGGAGGCCGACTGGTTGCTGCTGTTGGGGTTGGTTGGTTGTTGCTGCTGCTGCCGCTGCTGCCGGGTCGTCTCCTGGTGATGTTGCTGTGGGTGTGGCGGTGGGAGGAGGATGGGATGGGTCGACGAGTTCGAAGCCGGACTTGTACTGTTTCGGAGAAGGCTTGTCGTCAGCACATTGAAGAGCGAAGGAGAGAGACAGGATAGAGGGACTCACTTGTAGCCTCATCAGAGGCGTCTGTCGTATTGTCCAGATGACAACGAGAAGCACGCCGGCCATGGCCAGCATCCTGGCATGGCGATTCCGTGCACCGCCCAACAGGCCTGCACCGTGGGGGCGCGAGTACTCATGTTGCGACGCCGCAATGGCCATGATACTTGTGCTGCTGCTGCTGCTGCTGTCGCTGTCTTGTTCGTCGTGCCAGAAACCACCAGGGTGTTCATGTCATGGACGCAAAGAGGTTGCAGCAGCAGGAGGAGGAGGAGAAGCGCAAGAAGAAGATGAAGATGGCCATGTCACTTTTCTTATGAAGCAACCCCCCACACACCCCCGTCAGACCCTGTCATAGTGCAGATGATGGCCGTTTGAGGGACGGTGGAGTGGCTTGGGATTGCGTGGCCCACGCAACACTCCATGTGCCGAACTTTGTCTGGACGGGGGGCTCCAGAACCCAAACAAGCAAAGCCCACCCCTGAGCCAAGAGAAACAAACCCCTGGGATCGGGACCCGGCTGGGCGGCACCCCAACGTCGGGCACTGCGGGCGGGCGGTCCCTCCAGGCGCGCGAGCTATTTTAGGGGCCCTCTTAGGGGGGTGATTCGACTTCTTTGTCTCGGGACGCTTTTCTAGGCTTGGAAGGAGAACAGAGTTGGCTTGACCAGCTGAAGAATGCTTCATAGCGCTGGTGATAGTTTCTCGTTAGTCTTGGGCAGAGAAAGAAAGAAAGAGACTTTTTACTTTTTACTCTGGTAGGCGCCAGCACTAATTCCCCTCTCAAGTACAACATCGTATTCCAAAATGAGTAGACCACCTGGGACTAATTTTACAGCTGTACTGATACGGGACAAAGACCTCCCCTGCCCCCAGTTTAGTTGCATTCAAGGCCCCTTGACCAAGTATTTGTTTACCTTTGCAGATGTGCAAGCCTTGTATGCGAGAACCAGAAGAAGAAGAAGAAGAAGGAGAAAGACTACATGGCAGATCAGAACATTCTCTGCATAGGATGGATGGGAGACGTTCAAAACAGTGATGGCTGGCCGAGACGGGCTGCTGCAACATACTTGGCTTATAGCAAGGGTTTACTTGCCCAGTTCAGCCGTGCATGAAGGTACTGTGGTTGTCAACTCGAGGCGTATCATGGTCATGATACTATGAAATCAGTCCTCACAAGTGCTTTTCCCTCTGTCCTTTCGTTCAATATTTTCTTTTCTCTCTTTTCTTTTCCTTCTTCGTCATGGCATTTCGATCTCGTGCAACTAGAATCTTCAGTCCTTGTAGTAGCTTCAAGACCCCATCGACGAATGCCCGACTTGCCATGGCTCCTCGTCTCTCTCTCTCGACCCACGAACTATCTTTTGACTATCTTTTATACTTCTTCCACAAGATAATCAGCCAAGTGAACCTATAGCATGCCGTGCAAAACAAGATAATATTGCCCCCCAATATATACACAGTTCCAAACCTCAACAGGTATACGCCACCTCCAAGCTCACCCCAGGCACCCCCTCGAACCCCTCCGGCACAGCCCAAGAGACATTATAATAATAATGATCCTCCAAGACCGAGCTCGAAGCCGTCACAGGCAGCGCCACCAAGCCCGGCGCCGACACGTTCACCCCCAAACAAGGCAGATCCTCCAGGCCCGTGACCCGGTTCCCGTCCAGCGTCCAGCCAGGCGGAATCCCACTGACCGCAAACGTGAAGATGTCGGTCCCTGCCTGCGTAGTGTTAGGATACGACACCACCAGCGAGCCCGGCCCAGCGACAACAGCATCGATGGTCGACGCAGACGGGTATAGGGAAAAGAACCCGACATAAGGGCTCGGCGTGCGCTCCGGGTCCGACGCCCAGTGCACAATGGCCGGCACAAACTGCGCCCCGCGGTTGACCGTCTCGTCCAGCGCCTCGGCGCCCATCATGACCTCGGCCGACACCCACGACGTCGCCCTCCGCAGCACGCCCGTGTCCAGCGACGCCCGCACCGTCCTGTTCAGCAGCCGCGACCCGGTCCACTTCCCCGTGGCCTGCAGCGCCGCCGCCGTCTCGTTCGAGATGTATCCCGCCACGACATCCATCACCTGCGCCAGCGCCGCCCCCTGCGCCACGTCGTACAGCAGGTCCGCCTCGCCCAGCAGCGGCTGTCCGCCGTACGCGCGCCCGAACAGGCCCCACCACCACAGCGACAGCACCGCCGAGTGCGCCGTCATGTCGCGCGTGTACGCCCTGTCGTACGGGCCCGCGAGGTTGCGCAGGTACGGGTTGTAGTGCGCCGCGATGTCCTCCCACAGCTGCGCCAGCAGGTAGCGCGCGTTGCCCGTCATGGTCGCGTTGGGGGGCCCGTACGCGATGTTGCCCGCCAGCGCCCAGATGTCCATGCCGTAGTACGTCGGCGCGTTGTACTCGCCAAACGTGTCGGACCCGTTGGCGCGGAACAGCTCGAGCAGCGCCGTCCCCTGCTGGTTGGCGAAGTCGATGTACGTCGCGTTGTTGCGCCGCGCCCCGATCCAGCCCACCGTGAGGCACCGCATCAGCCCTGGGTTCGTGTAGCCCAGGATGAGGTTGTCGCCTGCCGGGTAGCTGCCGTTGCGCCGGATCTCGCCTACTGCTGCCGTCTCCAGGGCGTCCTCGATGCGGCTGACCAGGTCGTCGCCTAGGAGGTCGGCGTAGAGCTCTACGACCTGGACGAGCTGGGTGCTGATGGGCCAGGGTCATGGGAGTCAGTCTGCAGTCTTGAGATTGGAGGGGTTGGGAGGGAGGAGTCCGAGGGGGAGAAACTGCTTACCCGACAAATTCCCTCCAGTTGGGATCATATGTGCTCTGAGAGAAGCGGGAGGGAAACATGGGCGTGTTAGAGAAGAATAGAAATCCTGCATAATAAAAGAGAAGCTTCCTTAATAAGCAAGATACGAAAACAAGGAGACTCACATATATTTCAGGCGGCCAGTAGGAAGAGTTGTCCGTCGGCACTGGGCCGTCAAGAGTGACCTTGTACGTTCCATACCAGGCAGAGTCATATTCCGCAGTCATCTGGGCTCGAAGGCTGTTTTGTAAAAGTACAAATAAGTATTCGAGGGCCCAGGGCAAACAACAAGCAATCAGAACCTCCTCAGGAGATCAACACGTACATGTTCTCAATCGCAGCCTTTGCATTCTCCACATCATCGCCCTGGTTGCGGTACAACAGCCCCGCGGTATACCACGCCGTAAACCTCGTGCTCAGCTCTCCAGCGACCTCCTGATACCGGATATACTTGTAGTAGTCATCGAACCGCAGGTCCTGCACCTGCATCGAGTAGTCGAACAGGCTCTGTGCCGCTGCCGACAGAGGTGCCCTCGTTGTTGTTGTGTTTGTCCCGGCCGTGACCACACTGCTGGAGGCCAGGACGGCGAGCAAGGCCGCTGGGACACGGTAGGTCTGGCTGAGTATGCGCATGATGGAGGATTTCTTGAAGGCGAAAAAGACACACACGCACACACACGCACACACACACGCACACACAGTGAGGGAAGAGAAAAGGGGGGGAGGGGAGAGGTAGAATCGAATCACAGCAGTGCTCGAGGAAGAATGTAAGGGAAAGGGAAAGGCGGGTATGCAATGTTAATCTCACTCAGTGAGGGCCTCGTCTGAGCCCATCAGCGCCTGGAACTGAGTCTGTGCGACCTCTTTATACAAACAAGATCCTTCCAAGATGGCGCGTTCTCCTCCTTCGTCGTCACTCGTCCATGTCCATGAACACACGACCTGGCCCGCCTATCGACGAACCCCTACATGACCATGACCATGACCATGCCCATTCTCCCCCCCCCCCTTCTCCCCTGTTCTCCCCTCCGTCTCGGCCCGGGATGAGTTCGTCGGTCTCCTATAGGATCGATGGGGACTGATCATCCTACCCCAGTGAGGGGAGGAATATCCTCGTGGCCAGGAAGAGAAGGAGGGCCTGTTGACAGGAAGAAAGAAAGAAAGAAAAGAGGATCCCCCTCCCCAGTCGCCGGTGCCATTCTGCCGGGCGATCTAGCTGCATGTAGAAACGGTATTGCGGAGAAGTTGGGGTTGGTCAAGGGCTACTATAGTCACGTACCATATAAACCCGGAAAATCAGGGCAACGTGGGTCCTCTGCTCGGTATGATGCGGTTGCGAGAGGCTGCCTGCTAGGAAATTGGGAAGAGAACGAGGTTTAGACCTGGGGTCGTGGGCTTGTTTTCTTGTGGTTAAAAAGACAAGTTGTGGAGAGAACGCAAGGATGGCCAAGATAAATCCCCTTCAAGACTGTGCTGATATATCCGGTCCAATAAGCTCTTGGCAAATACACATATATGTAAATAGATGATTGCATGCATACATGTATATACACTTATATATGATTATTATTATTATCCACCTCGACAGGTCAATAGTTCACGTAAATCTCATGCTCGCTAACATTCATGCAATCTTGCTTGGAAAAATAAACACCACACATACCGCCCCCTACTTTGCAACCTTTGTCTCTTGGTCCTTTCCTACCGCCACTCTCTCATGAGCCCTGGCTCAACCTCTCCAGGTGCTTCGCGTCCAGGGTGTTCTTGTAATTGTCCATGACGCTGTCTGCAATGCTCCCCTCAAAGGCATCGACCTGGGCCGTGGCAAACTTGCGCGCCGAGACACCCTGTTCAAAGAGCCTGTCGAGCTCCGCAAAGGTGCGACCGGTGGGCTCAGGGACGCGGAAATAGGTATAGATGATGCACAGGAAGCAGATACCGCCCTATAAAAAATAGTATGGTCAGCTGGGGTTGACAAAAAAGGTGCCGAAGGGGGGTATAAAGGCTGCAATAGTCTTACCCAGAAGAAGCCCGCAAAGTTGCTCCAGTTCCACGCGGTCGGGTTCAACATATAAGGGGTAAGAACACTGCACACGATACCAACAATAATGTACAGCACACGGCCCAGGACGACCGTCTTGATCTGCAGGCGGCGGGACGAAACCTCAGCGACGAGAGAGTAGCACACGGTGCCGACGGTGAGCTGGTAGCACAGGGCCCAGCCCAGCATGATGGAGCCGGTGGCGATGGAGGCCTGGTCCCTGTGGGCGTCGGGCACGAGACCCAGAAAGCCGAGGATGAAAAGCATGGTGCACAGGCCACACAGGCCGTACAGATACAAAGAGCGGCGGCCAATGCCCAGGGTCATGAGGAACCAGGCGCCAAAGACGCCGACCATGTTTATGCCGTACTGGCCGAGCGCGAAGCCGTACGCCGAGTTCTCGCTGAGACCGGCCTGCTCGAGGAAGTAAGTCGAGTAGTTGGAGAAGGAGTTGCCCGAGAGGTTCTGGATGGCCCAGACCATGCACACAATCTCGGTGCGGCGCCGGTCGTGGCCCCGAAAGCAGTCGAGGTAGCTGGCGCCGCTCGTGGTCCGCTCCTCCAGCGCCGTGGTGTGGACCATCATGGCGATGGTCTCGTCGGCGTCGAAGTCGGACTCGTCGTGCTTGCTGGTCAGGCGCAGGAGCGACTTCTTGGCGTCCTCGGTGCGGCCCTTGCGGACCAGCCACCAGGGCGACTCGGGGGCAAAGAAGATGCCAATGGCGAGGGGAAGGGGCCAGATCCACTGCAGGGCGTAAGGGATGCGGTAGGCCCACTGGTCGTCACGCTTGAGCATGCCCATGATGACGCCGATGGCAATCTCCTGGCCGAGGCCCCAGCAGAAGTTGACATAGGTGGTCAGATAACCGCGCATGGAAACCGGGCACACCTCGGAGGCGTAGGTGATGGTGAGGGTCTGGAAGACGCCCCAGGGGATGCCGCACAGGATCTCGGCCGCAAGAAGAGTCTGGACGTTCTGGGCAGTGAAGAAGAGGGCGGTCCAGCAGGCGACGAGGCCCAGGCAGCCGATGACGGTCCACCTGTAGCCGAAGCGTTCCGACACGAAACCGTTGAGAAGCAGGCCGATCAGCTCACCGACATTGGCGCCGTTGCTGAGGCCAGACTGCCAGGCGGCAGAGACCTGATAGGTTCCGTCGGCAAGCTGGGTGCCGTACTTCTTGTTGAACTGGTCAAAGGCATAGAAGTTGTTGATGAGGCACACGTCGTAGCCCTCCATGACGATGCAGGTAGAGATAAGCATGCTCCAGAAGATGGCCTTGGGATACGTCTTGATGCCCTGCAGCAGGGTCATCTTGTGCTCCTTGTCGGCAGCCGACTTGGCAAAGGCAAGAATCTTGTCATTCTTGGTGCCTTGGGTGTCGTTTCCGAGACCCTCCTTCTCCATGTCCACGACAGGAGTGGACGCCTCGGAGACGATCAGATTGTCTGCAGCCTTGGACATCTTGCCTTCTGTCCAACCTCCAATGCCAGTGTTGGCTGTCTGTGTGTGGGCGTGCGTGTATAGGTCTGTGTGCTGATGGAGGTGAGGAGGCTGGTGGCGGAAGAGGTGCTGAAGGTATGCTCAGGCGGTGAGGCGTGAAAAGGGCTCTCTGCCTCTCTCTGTATCTCTCTCCTGGTCGCGTGTGGAAGAAAAAAAAAGCGAGTAGCGCGAAGACGTCTCCCCTCTTTTTGCGGACCTCGGGACGGCCACTAAAAACACATCAATAAAACCATGCCCAATTCTTTGTCTTCTTATCTCTCAAATCGTTGTAGGATGAACCAACACAACAAGCCAAGAAATAAAAAAAAAGATGAAGGCGCCGTGAGGACTGGAGACCTTATATCTTGATATCATGAGGATCAATGAGGACCCAACCCAAGACACGGCATGGCATAGGCCAAGTCAGTGCTGGCTGTACTGCACTGCCATATCTCAGGTCCCAGTCTCTGCCCCTAAAAAGAGTTAGCGTGTTGTGGTCTGAAAGTGGATCGCTGTCTATCGCGAGATACTAGGGATACCCGCCCCCAGCGTACACTAAACAATGTACTTACTGTTATCGCCCTCTTTCTTGACAGCAGGAAGGCCGACCGACTCGAGTCCTCTAGAACCTCGTAGATTCGATGGCCCACACCAGAGAACAGAGAGAGAGAGAGCCCACACACTGCCGACCAATTTTTGGGTTCCCACATGGAAAGATACACCGGCGTGGTGGTATGTGCAAAGTGTAAGCTACTCAGTAGCAAGCATGGTGTTAGTAACATGGCCTGTGGACGTATTGGGTGCAATATCCGGGGTTGTGTGGTGCCTAGACCAAGTATTGGGGTAGAGATGAGGGGACGGGTGTTTAAGCTGTCACGTACTAGTATGCAACCACTCGAGAGACCGTGATTTCTACTACCAGAGCAAAGCAAGAGACACGGTGCTGAGGTGGAGTAGGCAGATGGGTGCTGCTTTGATGGAAGGAAAAAACACATTAGCACTGATTCGCACAGTCCACTAGTGCGGGGAAGGGGGGGGGAGGAATGGGTCATCATTGGCTGGGGATGACGAATCCTGGGGAAAAGAGGAAGGGGGGGGAGGGAAAAGCAAAACTTAGACTCACTCCCTTTCTAACTTCCCACTTTCTGGCCCTTCCGTTCCCCTCATTTCACCCACCTACCAACTCCTGTTCTTGTACTGGATTGAAACCAATCCCGGCTGACTGGGCGCCATTTGACACCCCCAATGCTACCCCTAGGCCCTGTACCTAGGTGATCATTGCCTCGAAAAGGAGAAGAAAAAAGAAGTGAATCCGATCTCGCGGATTTTCACCTTCTTTAATATCCTGTTCATCCCCGGCTCGAGGAGTACCAAGGCGTTATTCCGACTTTTTTTCTCCCTTGCTCTTCATCTTATTTTGATATCGTCGTACACGTAATACGCCGTTGGTTCTGATTTGGGCCCTGGTTCTTTCTTGGTGGATCGTTCTGCTGCCCGGGGCGATAATCGTTAGCAAAGCCAATCTCCGTTGCGCCGTCTTCCCGTGCTCGTCGAGATAACGACACAACAGAAAGGGGACAGAACAAAAGCTCAGGGCACCATAGAGGATCCACATCTTGCTTCTCCTCTGGGACATGACGAACCGTTTTCCGAGGAATTCCGCCTCGGCTCCGTCCACCCTCGGCGCGGCGCCGCCCAAGCCCTCGATCTGCGCCGGCTCCCACTGCCGGAGATTCAGACCAATTGTTGCGACCTGAAAGAGGGTCTTTTTTCGCCGATCACCTCCTTCTGTATGCCGTTATCAATGTCCTCGCCTCGGCCTGAAGCCCATGTTGCCCAGATCGGCTGGTAAGAGATCTCTCTTTCCAATCTGTAGTTCCCTAGAACCTGCAGTGTCACCGCCAGGGCACAGGCAAGAACTGACCAGGAAACTACCGCCCAATAGCCAGAGTTGCCGGGATCAGCATCTGAAGTGTGAGTGCTCTGCTCTGCTCCCTTCCCCTCCTTACCCCGGATTTTCCCATTGTAGAGGTGGATGGTGGTGTGGGCGATGTCTCAGAAGGCGGGAAGAGACCAGTTCGTGCGACGCTGTGAATGGTGCCGCCCGTCACACCTTCGTGTCCAGGCCCAGACTGGGACCAGATCCACCCCCACAGCAACAGCACCAGTGAATTACGCCGTCTTTATGCTGACGAGGAATCTCGGTTCGGTCTCTAGGCGACCGGGTAACGCCTATCTGTGGACGCTGTGTGGCCAACAAAAAGGAGTGCATCCGAGGATACAAGTTCCGCATCAAGAATGGTATAGATCCTCTGGACCTTCAGGGAAAGCCCAGGACCATCACACTGACCGCCACCGCCGGCAGGACCCTTCCCCAAGAAGCAGAAATGGGCCCGCGTATCCAGACGCTGTAAGCACAACCTCTGTCCCTCTTGCTCGTCGTCAGGCATGAACGACGACGGAGACATAAGGCTAACTCGTCGTCCCCAGTGAAATTTGTCGACGAGACCAGAACCGCTTCTGGTGACAATGAAGAACACCCTGCGGGTACCTTTCAAGATGACTGGCCAGACTCGTATTCGGAGGGTTCTGATACCCTTCATACGGCTGACGCCACCACCATCACGACGGAACTAGGCCCTGCCGCCCTTCATGTCCAGCCATACCCGACCCCGCCAGAGTTGGTAACTAGCGGCCTGAGACCACACTCGCCAACGGACCGCTTCATACCGCATGACGACCATGTGATCTCGCCAGCCAGGAATCTTCCGCCTTTTCGGAACCTGATGGTGTCTGATCTTCCTGTCCCGGCTGTTCTGCCCGTGGTGCCTCCTCTCGAGGTGGAGACGGAAGACCCGGCAGTGCAGGCGATGAGGTCCAGGATCTATCGTGATCAGGATGCCTGGCCGCTGCAAAACCGCGAGGAGGCTATGCTCTTCCGACATTACATCCAAAATTTATCCATATGGGTAAGTTTGAATACTGTTGCTCTCTTGCAGCTTGAGTATTGGGAAGGCAGTGGCGTTTTGGTTGTTGTGATGGTTGTGATTGGGTCCTCTTTTGGCTGATGAATGGAATGATGCAGCTTGACTTGTGTGATCCGTCTCAGTCCTTCGAGACCGTGGTGCCGCCACGAGCAGGACGGTGCAGGGTGCTCTTGAATGCGATTCTCGCCTTGTCTGCAAAACATCTCGCTCATACATCCTCGTACGACCCGTACGCCTCAGACCGTTACCACCAGGAGTGCCTGAGCGTTCTCATCCCCATCCTCAACCACGAGCACCACATCATGTCGGACGAGAACCTGTTCGCTGCGACAATAATTCTCCGGGTTTGGGAGGAGATGGAGGTCAAGGCCTCGGGTGTCGATGCACACAGCTACCTGCTGGGCATTCAAGCCTTTGTCCACCACGGCACCGGCGGCGACGGGAGCCGCTACCTCATGCCGGGCTCGCTGAGCGGCGCGGCGTTCTGGGTTGGCCTGCGGCAGGAGATCTACAGCGCTGTGATGAACCAGGAGCCCGTGCGCATCAACCTGGTGCACTCGCTGGTCGACCGCACTCTCGTCGCGACGGATGATTATGGCTGGGCCAACAGAGCGGTCGTGCATTGCGCAGACGTGCTCAACTATTGCTTCAGCAACGGCTCAGAGGGCAGTATGGGCCGGGCCGGCGGTGTCGAGTGGTGGAACGAGCTGGACCAATATAACAGGCAGTGGACAGGCGGACTTCCGTCCAGCTTCACGCCCATCTTCGAACGGGAGCCGGACGCCGACAGGGACGAAGCCTTTCCGGAGATATGGTATCAAAGCGCCTGTCATGGTGAGTGAGCCCAGAAACACGTTCCACCCTTCCCTTTCGGCTCGTGATGTTGATACCTTCTGCAGCGATCGGGGTGCAGCATCATCTGCTGGCGGAGCTGTTCCTCGTGAGTTTTGACCCGAAGATTCCCCGGATGGGAGTGCAGAGAAAAGAAGCGGCAAAGCGGACAAGCGTAAGCACAATCCCTTGGGGACTCCCGCCCCCCCCCCCCCAGAGCTACCACCTGGTCAGACAAGACAGCTCAAGAGGGGCCAGAACTGCCCACAGCCCTCCATGTTTTGTTGGAATGACAGGCTTGGGCGACGGCTGACATGTGTGTGCTTCCTTCGCCCCTCTCTTAGAATCGGATCAAGAACCTCGTCAGGAGGATGTGCGGCATAGGCTTGTGCAACCAATGGACGCCGCCGAGCATGTTTACGGCTTGCATGGCCATCGCGGCATGTAAGTTCCCCTACAAGAGAACGTACTATCAGATCAGCTACCTCTTTCCTCTCCCTCTCTCTTTCGCATGCCAGGAGTCAACGATCCCACTCTTGGGAAAGTAGAAACACAAAAACAAGCATATTGCTTGCTAGTTGTAGAGACCGAGATGTAAGAAAAAGAAAAATGCTGACTCACACAAAACGCATCACGCAGTCGGAGATCAGTTCCAGGACCGAAGGGACCAGGACGCCTGTCTCAAGATTCTCAAGGTGACAGAGAAGGACCACGCCCGGCCCACCGAGGCCGTACAGAGACAGATGATCAAGTCATGGGACATGAGGGATGCGGTGCCGAGCTAGTGGCTGTGTATGTACATAGTAGAAATGATACCATGCAAGAACAACACACAGACGAATAAGACGGGACGACGATCAGAGGGGTGTGTGTGTGTGTGAATGTGCCGGTGCCACGCATGAGCTGGTGAGGAAAGCTTGGTCGCTTGGTGTGCATGCGAACCGCCAAGGGTAGTCAAGAACAGTGTGCAAGAAAAGATACCAAGCCCTTGGGACCTGCCAGGTGACGAAACTGAAGCTCCAGCCTCAGGCAGATTGGAAACCCTGAAAGAATTTTCCTTCTCCCCTTGCGTCCTTTCTTTTCCCCCACAAGGACAGAAAAGGAAAGAATGAAGCGTCAAAGACAGAAGAGGTGACACAAAAACCTGGATGGTGGGTGGGAAGGGGGACTTTGCAAGTTGGAGATCGTTGGAGTGGGGTCTTTCGGGGATTCTGACCATTTTTCTGTAGAGTGGAAGGCTAAAATAGGGAAGTTTCGACGGACTGGCTGCTCCCTGCCGAGCCGCTAAGCCTCCAAGTACGGAGCCTTGTGGCACCCCCCTGACAAGGCTGCTTTTCGAAATGGCTATAATCGCCGAGGCTCGCCCCAAGTGCCCTACAAGGGGTGGGTTGCATGGGTCTTCCACAAACGATCTGTTGAAGATCCCAGATAACCTGGGGTAAACGGGAGATCTGTAATGCGAGAACAAACACACGTACATCGGTCAAGTACCTTGTTCTCTTCCTACGTCAGAATGAAAAGGATACGAGGGGATTGGTGCGCCTCGTGGATCCCCCCTTCCCCCGCCCCAGCAGTATGGTGGATAATGATGATATCTCGACGAGCCCTCGGTCGTTGCTTCTGGGCCCTAACGAAGTGGCGTGGATTGGACCCAGAGAAGCCTCCTCCTTGGGTCTATCTCTCCATCCTGGGAGGGGGTTATCACCTTTGTCCTATCCGACAAGTCTTTTTGGCTCTACTGCCGGGTCTGTGATGGATGGGATGTCTCCTCCGCCTGCCTTCCTTTCCACTATTATCCTGGTTTCACCGGTCTGTGGTTTGTAGAGGAAAGTTTCTCCGTAATGCCAACACTTTGCTTTTCTCGCAAGGGTAAGAGTATCCGATATCAATATCTTGAGATGTCTTTGGGGGAGGGGTAGGGGGAGAGGATATTTATAAACACGTTCCCTGATTCGAATGTTTAGATGAAAGTCTACTTTATGAACATCTTGTCTTGCCAAAACTTCTTTCCGTCCTCAATAAACCCTCTTCACTAATCCGTCCATCATCTATCTTGAAGCCTTGACATCATCTCTCGATTTTGTATTTAACACAACACATTTTTATAACAAGAGGCAACAAATTCATCTATTCCCACAACTCCAACTATTACTCGTCCCCCCCCCCCCTCCCAAAGAAAGCTCTCATCATGGCCCCGTCAGCCACGACAGACTACGCCGTCAAGTCCGGGGCGGAGCTGGACTCCATCTCGGACAGCATCGACGCCGTCAACGTACTCAAGGACCAGGCGCGACAGACGATGATCTCTGAGCTGGGCAACTACGACGAACAGTCCCAGTTCGACACAGACAAGGACAAGGCCGGGTTCCGGCAGTTCGAGGACGCCTGCGACCGGGTCAAGAATTTCTACAAGGAGCAGCACGAGAAGCAGACGGTGGCGTACAACCTGGCAGCCCGCGCGCGGTTCAACTCGGCCTCGCGCCAGCGCGTCGAGATGACCATCTGGGAGGCCATGGAGAAGCTGGAGACGCTGGTGGACGAGAGCGACCCGGACACGGAGCTGGGCCAGATCGCCCACCTGCTGCAGAGCGCCGAGGCCATCCGCCGCGACGGCAAGCCGCGCTGGATGCAGCTGACGGGGCTGATCCACGACCTAGGCAAGCTCATGTACTTTTACGACGCCGGTGCCGACGGCCAGTGGGCTGTCGTCGGCGACACGTTTCCTGTCGGATGTGCCTTTGACGAGCGCATCATTCTGCCCTCAACCTTTGCCGCCAACCCGGACTACGGCCACCCCGTGTACGGCACCAAGTACGGCATCTACTCCCCCGGCTGCGGCCTCGACAATGTCATGCTCAGCTGGGGCCACGATGAATATCTGTACCATGTCGTCAAGGACCAGAGCCGCCTGCCCGACGAGGCCCTCGCCATGATCCGCTACCACTCCTTCTACCCTTGGCACAAGGAGGGTGCATACAGGGATCTCATGAGCGAAAAGGACCACGAGATGCTCAAGGCTGTCAAGGCTTTCAACCCTTATGACCTGTACAGTAAGAGTGATGGTATCCCCAGTCTTGAGGAGCTGAAGGTAAGCCTACGCCGCCCCCCCCCCCCTCCTTCTTCGCCCAGCTTCCAACTCGGCAACGGGGAAGTCAGTGCATGAATGCGTTTACTAATTTTGTGTGTCTGTTTTCAATGACATATAGCCTTATTATTTGGAGCTCATTGATGAGTTCTTCCCTCAGAAGACAGTGAGGTGGTGAGGACTCTCAACCAGTCCTACTGCAGGAATGGCTCGGCAGGTGCCCGAGCTGGAAAAGAAGTCATTATAAAGAGCGTTGCATTTTCAATTTCCTTTTCTTTTTTTTTTGGAGTATCTATACTGTCAGACAGCTGCTTCTGCAGAAATTTCTCACATCACACTGAACGAAGAAGATAGAAGGACTACTTGTGGAATCCGGTGGCTGCTTGTGAGATTCGAGTTTGAAGTCCTTCTGAGACTTGGGGACAAAGGACTTCTATACTATCTATGAATGAAGATCATATGATTGTCTCGCTTTTCTTGATGGTTTGTATGATATCATCGCAGAGGTGTGCACATGCTCCCAGATAGCTAGGTATCGCAAGGTTTCAGTGCCAAGTATTAGGCAATTGTCTGAAAAGGGACTCACTCTACGCCTTTGATTTTCTCTCGTTCTCTCAACATGGATATCTTTCAAGAGTTCTTGTGTTTAATATCAATCAATGATTTGTTTTCCTTTCTATTTCAAACAAAGGAAATGTACAACGGAAATGTGCGGCGCAAAGACAGCACCGCTGTGACAAAAGCCACTGTTTCCAATCAGCCTCATCCTGAACTATCCAGGCCTTTCTCTTCCTTCAACGGTCTCGGTATACCCTCACATCGCACAAGTCACCCAGCCCGTCATCCTCCGCCACGAGCCTGCTCATGTAAACAAAGCCAGAAGAGACTCCCGCCGCTCATCCAAACTCTCACGAACCTTGCGGTCCACCACCCCATGCTCGGCGCCAGGCATCCCCTGCGGCATCCTCCTGGGAATGACACCACCACAGTACTCCTCGGCAAAGTACTCCTCCATGGTCTCGAGCGAGACGCCGTGCCACTCCTTTAGGTGTTTCTGATATCGGGCCTCCGTGACGAAGCGGAAGCTGCACCTGCGATTGGGATCGAAGGGCGTGCGGATGCCGTGGGGGTCTTTGTGGAGGAGAGAACAGCCCGATCTCTGGATCTTGGGACAGAAGAAGGAACCGGTGCCTACACCCTCCAGGACGGTCTCTGAGGAGCGGGTTTCTGCTACGCTGAGTGACTGCATTTTAGTAACACATGTAATGGCATTTCCAGCGCTCTTCTGGTGTGAGTGATACATGATCAGTGGTTTCTGGCTGTTTGATGACGGTGTCAATTAATGGCGGAGTTGAGAGTAGGAGAGGCTGGCATCATTCAATTAGACATCAGTTATGAGCGGAATTTATAATTTGTAGCTGATACTTGTACATCTGAGCCCATGTCAGAGCATGTATCGCAAGCTTCAAGCCCATTTACAAGTCAAAACTATGAGAACCTACAAAATAACAACAATTCCATTGTTTAACCTTGTTGGGAGACTTAGTCTTGGAAGAACAAAGAAACGGAAGCAGCCTTGTGTTCTACGTCCAACCTCACCAAGCAAAACCTTGGAACAGCCCAGTTCCCAAAGAACAATAACAACGACAACAGGCCTTGAGCTGTATGACTTCAAGCCTTGGTGTGCTCCACAGTCTCTGTGGTGGGCACTGCAGCCTTCTCGGCTAGACCCTCCTGCCTGCGCACCTCGGCCAGCGCCTCGTCCTGGATGGTTGTCTGGTAGGTCTTGAAATCCCACGCTGAGACCCTGTTGGTGAAGAGCTCATCTATCTCCTCGAGGGTGCGCCCCTTTAGCTCAGGCATGAAGAAGAAGAAGAACAGCATGCACAGGAAGTTGGAGCCTGCCCATAGGTAGCCGTATTTCGAGCCCTGGAATGACAAATTCTTGCCGTCAGCCACGGTACCATTCATTCATAGAAACGACAGAAACAAAGGACAAATTGAACGCAACTCACCCAGTTGAGGTCCGAAGGGTTGATAAAATATGGAGAACAGAAGCCAGCCAGCCAAGCAAAGAAGTACCCAAGACTAATGGCAGAGCCAACAGTCCACGACCGCAGCCGCGTGCTCACCAGCTCCGTCGCGACAGGATAACTGGCGTCGCCCACAAAGGCGTTATACGTAAAGATATACAGCGCCATAAAAGCAATCAGGCTATTATTTCCAGCGGTGCTGCCCACGGCATTCACGGTCCCAGCACCAATGGCGACGCCCAGCATCCACGCGCCCTGCAGCGCCGCCCCGATGGTCAGGATCATGCGCCGCCCCAGGACATGGCGCATCAGGTAGATGCCAAAGTTGACGCCCACCAGCCCGAGGCAGGTGTTGACGATGGCATAGTGAAAGGCCTGTGCGGTGCTGAGCCCGGCGATCTCGAGGAAATACGTGCTGTAGCTGATGACGAACCAGGACCCGGAGCCGGACTGGCTGAGGATGACGCCGTAGCAGAGCAGCGTGCGCCGTAACTCGGCCCCGCGGAACTGGTCCAGAGGGCCGACGGTGCGGGCCGACCTCTGCTCCTCCTCGATGCCGCGCACCATCTCGACCCACTCCAGCTCAAACTCCTCGGGCCGCAGAGAATCACCCCGCAGCCTCTCGAGGGCGCGCCGTCCTTGCTCCCTGCGGCCCCGGCTGACGAGGTACCGCGGCGACTCGGGGACGAAGAGGAGCCCTGCGGCGAGCACGACGGGCACGACAAAGAGGATTCCGACGGGGATCTGGTAGCTGGCCTTGTCGAGCCGGGCCTGGGTGGCATTGCACACAACAGATCCGATAATGCTGCCGATGTTGACCCACTCCGAGAAGAGGGCGACCATGACGGCGCGCAGGTGGGCGGGGCTGGCCTCGGCTGTGTAGATGTTGGAGAAGGTGACCAGGAAGCCGTTGCCGATGCCCAGGACGAGCCGGCCCAGGTAGACGACGCCCTTGTCGGTGGTACCGATCTGGATTGCGCAGCCGGTCGCGGTGAGGAGGCAGGCGAGCCAGAGAGCGGTCCTGCGGCCGAAGAAGTGGGCAAAGAGTCCTGCCGTCAGGGAGGAGAGGAAGGCCCCGAGGGTGAGCAGGGAGGTGATGAGTTGTTGGAAAGTTCCCTGTGACCGAAAAGAATGAGTTCAGTGATCCTCACAGCTACTTGTAGCAGCAGCAGTAGCAGCTTGTTCTGGGTAAAAAGAAGAGGAGGAGGAGAGAATGGAAGAGAACAAGGAAAAGGGCTCGTTCGAGGGATGGAGACCTTACACCAATGGCATATCCTCCCTCAGCCTCTGGATCAGGATATCCAAAAACAATCAGGAACCCAGGCATGGCTTGCAGATTCGCGATGACGGCCGAGTCCAGGCCGTACTGCATGTTGGCGATGGCGACCGTGGCACAGATGACCAGACATTTTCTATTGGCCCACAGGGACGTCTCTGGGAGGTGCGCTCCAGTCGCCATGGCTCGAAGGGCTCTTGGAAGGGGGGGTTTTCTTCCTGACTTTTTCTTACCTCCAAAGGTATCAATGAATCAATTGCAATGCGTAAAGTGATTTTGTTTCATGGACGATGGTGAGACTCTTATAAGAATTTGTTCAACTAGGTTCCAGGTAAACAACGCCAGGACGGATGAATTGACCCTTCTCTCGTTTCCAAGGTTCCCATATTTGGACTCTATTGGTCTGGATGAAGAGACTATTGAAAATGCTGATACCGGCTTGCTTTGATACATGCCGTTCTGGCCCTCATCCCCCGCACCAACCAGGCTCGTTCAGTGGCCATTGGAGAGATGAAGTGTGGAGGAGTTCCATGGTATAGATGGCATAAGATCTCCCGGACTTTTACTATCAAGCAGGCTATTTCAATGACCGCGGGGGCAGATCTCCCCCGCAATGCGCTTGTCACAATTCTATTTATGCATATCACCTGTCAGCAGCCCAACCGGCAGGTGGTGGAAATGCTGACATGTAGCATTTAAACGAGCTAGGAGGGAAAACTCATTGACGAACCCAAAAGATCTACACGGGTAGCAATTGTTCCCGTCACGAGTCTTCATAGATGAAAGAACATGTTGGTTCTGGGACCAGACCTTGTTAAGCAGTGAGATGAGTAATTTTGAAATGATTCTTGCTTATAGCACACGATACAGTCAGGACATCAGGTTCATGTTGAGAGGAAAGAAGGGCGAAATAGACCCTCCATCATGCTTTCATACTTAAGTATCCAGTTAGACTCATTTGGGAACAGCCGAGGCCGAAGTTGGAGAAGAGGGAAGAAAGTGTTGCCGATTACCTTAACCCTCACACAGAAATCAATTGAGAGTTCTATGTCTCGTCACGAACAAATAAAGTTAAGTTATTGCACAGGACACTACCTTACACATCAGAATATCAGCTTCTTATCATTCTCATGGCGTCGGTGCTAAGTCTACCTTTCGATTGTGTGGGTAGTTGATGCCGAGTCTCGCACTATTGACACTCTTAAGACCAGCCTCTATACTTGAGTGATTCATGTTTGGCTCTATCGTATCCCATATTCACTTCCAGGAGTTTTCGAGATATGACATGCATTTTCATGAACACATCTTGCTTCTTTAAACTTCTTAATCATCCCACAGGGATTGGTAACAACCTTGGAATCCCCTCTAGTAAATGCGAAGGGCTTGCTTCCTGGTACGCTGCCATATCTCAGCGCTGCACCTCGCTTCGGAAGCTTGCAACTGGTCTAGTAGGTTGGTCGTCTTAACTGCCCCATTAAAGAGTGTATTACAAGATGCTGCAATAGAGTATGGACAGTAAATTGTTTCTGGATGCTGCAAATGACACTGTCTCATCTGTTACCAAGAAACTAGTATGAGAGACTATGAGATAAATATGTAGATATTGAGGTAACCTATAGCAAAATATAGCAATCACGCTGGGAGGTATCCATACATTACTGTTTAAATGAATACCTCTAGGCGAACATTATGGTGTAAATCATGATGTAAAAGAGGAGAAGGGAATAAACTATGCGCTAGAAAATACAGATCTATTTTAGACTGGATACCTTAAGTTCACTGTAGAGAGGCTGAAGCGTACTCAAGAAAGGAAGTCTCATGTCCTAGCGACATCACCCGTGGACCGTATATCATGTGACGCTTGAAAAGCAGGACACGGTGGCATAGAGAGCAGGGACTCTTCCGTTCACCCGACCTTCTTTTCGTTACCCGACAGTACTTATGCTGTGCACTCACCAGAACAGGCATTAGAATCAAGTACTCGAGCCGTCCTGGTGAAGCTACCATAGGAATGGAAGCACGAGGCGGGCAGAGGTCGTCACAATCGTACCACTGGATGTCTCGGCCGGAGCCAGCCGACATGGCAATAAGCGAATGCAACTGAATGTTCACTGTGGAATTCCATTACCTATTGGTTGATAGCTCTATAAGAGGGACATTATGGCCTCTAGATGAATTCTCTGCTGATCAATGGGCGGTGTTAAACAGTACTCTGGGAATAATTATAAGTCCCCGGTCTTGGTTTAGGGTCTTGATGCTAGGCCCGGCCCGCCTGGTCGCCTCGGTAGGTTCCGACAGGGGGTGAAATATTCAACAGAGAGCGGAAAAGTTTAAAACAAAGTAAAAGATCTTCTTCGCTTGTGCCCTTAGACGTCTTCAGGATGTGGAGACACATAAGAAGGACGACGCACGAATGACGAAAGAATTGCATCAGTAACAAGCTGCGAGCCACACTCACACGCTTGAGGTCGACGGTTGAGCTGGAGGGGCTTTCGTCAATCTTTTCTCTCCATCTCTCCTTCCTCATCTTTCCCGCTATCATCTCAACTGCCTTGCCCTAAGTGGGGACCCTTGCTCAAGACAGCTTCCAGCCTCCACTTCGTCCTCCACCTCCTCAGGTCCACCACCGCCTATCTCATGAGGGAGCCTGACGTGCACCGATAGAGAGTTTCACCGGAGAGGGCGGCTGATTGAAAGACAGCCAGTCCAAAAAGAGATAGAGAGAGATAGAGAGAGAGAGAGAGAGACAGTGTGTGTATATGTGCACGTGAGAGGGACAAGAGAGAGACAATGCCCACCAACGGCGTCACCGTCACGTCGCCGTCGAGCTCCTTCACGAGCAGCGATGGCGACATGGACGTGGACACAGACAATACCACCGCCAACAGCCCCCGCTCAGACCACGAGGCTACACCCCGACCAGAGCCTGTCAACGAGGATGAGCCCATCAGGATCATTCCCGTGCTCGGGCGGTCGCAGCCGCATCGACAGCAGCATCAGCATCAGCAGCAGCAGCAGCAGCAACAACAACAGCAGCAACAACAGCAACAGCAACACGGGCAGCGGACAGAGCGACACGATGTGTGCATCGTGGGTGCCGGGCCAGCCGGTCTCATGCTTGGGTAAATCATCACCTCATTTCAAAAATCAACTTCACTATCATCATTGTTCACCTCTGATACTGAGAGAGCCAGGCTCACACTTGCCCGCCTGGGCATCACTCCGCTCATTCTCGACGAGCGCTCTGAGCAGACCCCAGCGGGCCGTGCAGACGGCATGCAGCCCAAGACAATCGAGACCCTTCGCATGCTGGGTCTCGCCGATGAGCTGCTGCAGCAGGGCGTGCGCGTCTACGATCTCTGTCTCTGGCACGCCACCGCCACCGACGACTGTCCCGTCCGTGTCGCCCGCGAGACGCACTACCCGGCCTTCATCGTCGATCTCGTCGACCCTTTCATGCTGGTCGGCCACCAGGGCATGGTCGAACGCGCCTTCGAGGCCGACCTCGCCAAGCGCGGCATCTCTGTGCGCCGCTGCAACCGCTTCGAAGGGCTGCGTCTCATTCCCAACCGCAGCAGCAGCGGCAGCGGGAGGCCGGCGACGATGATGGAGGTGCACGCCCGCTTCAACGTCACCCGCGAACCGCGCGCCTTCGAGGCCACCTACCTCGTGGGCTGCGACGGCGCCCACTCGCGCGTGCGCAAGATGATTAACCCCCACCCTGCCGCCCGCGATGACCAGACCGACGAAATGTCCGTCTGGGGTGTTCTGGACGGCGAGGTGGACACGGACTTTCCCGATGTCTGGACCAAGGCCGTCATCTCCAGCGAGCGCTTCGGATCTATCCTCATCATGCCGCGCGAGCGTGACATGACTCGCCTGTACATTGAGATGCGACCCGACGCCGACCCCGCCGCCGCAGGCACCGACCCCCGCCTCGTCCAAGCCGCGGTCATGCGTCGCGCCGCCCAGATCCTGCTGCCCTACCGCATCTGCTGGCGCACCGTCGAGTGGTTCGGCCAATATCGCGTCTCCCAGCGCGTCGCCCCAAGCTTTGCCTCTGCCCTCTTGAGCAGACCACCACCCTCCTCCTCCTCCTCCGGCGCCGGCGGAGACATGGACGTCGAGAGCGAGGAGGACAAGGCCAGCGACGACAACCCCCCACGCGTGTTCATCGCCGGCGACGCAGCACACACACACTCCCCCAAAGCCGCCCAGGGCATGAATACGGCCCTGCACGATAGCTGGAACCTCGCCTGGAAGCTCAACCTCGCCGTCCGCGGGCTGTGCCGCGCCTCTGTCATGCTGGGCTCCTACGAGGCCGAACGCCGAAAAATCGCGCGCGACCTGGTCGCTTTTGACTATGAACATGCTGCCGAGATGAGCCGTGGGGACCCGGCCGCCCTGGCCGAGAACTTTAGAAAGAACGTGCGTTTCATCTCGGGTGTTGGTGTTGAGTATGGCGAGAACAAGCTGAATCAGATCGAGAGGGGGGCAGAGGAGAGAAGAGAGGAGGAAGAGGAGGAGAACAAGGAGCAGAACAACAGCGACGACGACAGCAGCAGTGGCAGCGGTGTCACTGCCGGTGCGAGGCCAGGCTGTACCCTCCCGCCTGGCAAGGTGAGCAGGTACATCGACGCCAACCCGATAGATGTGCAGCTGGACATACCAGTCCTGGGCCAGTTCAAGGTCTACATCTTCGTGCCGGACGTGGTGGAGGCGCGGCAGGGCGCGTTCCTGACGGCCCTTTGCGGTGCCATCGCCGAGCAGGACTCTCTCTTGAGCAGGCTGTCTGCGGCTGCTAGCCAGAGCTATCTGGAGAGGCCAAGGGTGCCCTCATCGGATGACCTTTTTAAGCGACCCGAGAGGTACACTGCTGTCAGTCAGCTCTTTGTCTTTGCCCTCATCAGTAGGTGTTTTCTTCTCTTATTCTTTCCCAATATTGATATGCTTCCTGGCCCCTCCTCCTTCCCCCTCGGCACAGACAGACAGAGAGACTCTCCATTTACCTCCCCCCCCCTTTTTTTTTTTTTTGTTTCTCCCCCATTTTCCGCACCGCTGACGCAGAGATCTCCCATACAGCATCCACCCAAAAGTCCAGTTTCGAAATCGCCCACCTCCCCCAGATCCTCTCTCGCTCTCCCTGGACCGTCTACCTGGACGACGTCCCCGACCTCGACACCCAGGGCACCACCTGTACCGAGAAGTACCTCGGAACCCAGGCCGCCTCGAGGGGCGAGGTGGCCGTGCTCAATGTCCGTCCGGATGGCTATGTCGGCTCATTGAAAACGTGGGACCTTACTGGGTTGCGAGGAGGTGCTGCTACTGCTACTGAAGCGGCGGCAGATGTGGGCAGGGAGGCGGCGGCGTGGTTGGAGCAGTATTTTGATGGGTTCTTGGCGGTGCCGAGGTGAGAGATTGAATAGAAGGAAGCTGTGGGAGGGAACGAGATCATTTTTAGTTTAGAGGCGATGCTTGCGGCTCTCACTGGGGGATACTGACAGATAGTGTTGAGGATTAGGAGACAATAACGTGTTCACGTAAAGACAAGAGCCTCATGAATGCATTCAGTTTACATAAGAAGTGTGAACTTCTTCCATTTCAGCACAAATCCCACATCCTAAGATATGCTTTACTCTCCAGGGCTGTGAATAGTCACCAAGGTCGAGATGTAGATTTACTATCGAGCTGTCAAAGTTAAGTTTTCCCCCACCCTTCCTTCCTTCTTCTTTCGTGATGCTCAGTCATGAGATAGATACATTTACTTGTAGAGGACAGCAAGAAGTTGATCTGATCCATTGGACACACGAGCCATCTCTTCTCGTTCCTGAAAATTTGGTCGTCCAGAAACACTAAAGTATTCTTTCATCCCTCATCCTCCTTTCTAGGACATTCCTGAAGTCAGCCCTCACTCACATCTTGACACGGAAGAGATAACGGAGGCGGATCTGTGCAACGTCGTAACAGATGTACTCATTGTAAACCAACGAGGAGGCGATGCTGTCGTCTCTTTTAGGCGGCGCAGCCTTTGTATTTGGCACCTTGACGCCCTGCAGCGACGGATGGATGCAGCTAGCATCTTCCCATAGAGACGGGCCCGTGCCTCCCTTTCCAAATGTGGACCAGCAGCCCTTGGCTGCAGCATCCTCAGGCGCGGTGTAGTTGAAGCTGGTAAGCTCCAGCATGGGCGTGCCCAGCTCGGCCTCGCACAGGAGCAGCAGAGCCGTGCCGTCCGAGATGCGGTGGTAGCAGTAATTGGCGGACTTGCTTGACATGTCGGCCAGGTAGACGCCCTTTCCAAACATGTATCCCGTGGCGGGAGCCTCAGGGGGAGCGATGCGCAGGCCTTGGCTTAGAATACCACCAAAGTTGGTGGCGCGAGAACCGTGCCACAGGAGGCGCCGGTCGCGGACCGGGCCTGCAAAGACGCTCTGGTTGAAACGGTCCTTCTCACCCTGGCGCTCGATGCGGAAAATGTTCTCGATCCGGTAGTTGGCATTGTGCGTGGCGCCGCGGGTGTTCATGAGGTACGTCGCTAGATAGTCGAACTCACTGTCTTTGGGGTCGAGAGGCGTCATCTCCTGCAACTTCAGGCCCTGGAATTGCCGGTCGAGCGGGTGGACGGGATCCTGCTCGTCGGCGCCGCCCTTCATGATGTTGCTAGCATCCTTCAGATCAGACAGGGCGTCGAGAAGGTCAATTTCCCGCTTCACCATGTCCATATTGTTGAGGACTGGAGGCCGGTTTCGACCAAAAACGTGAGGGATGAGGGAGTAGTAACGATTGGAAATGGACTCAATAGAATCGTCGTCTGCCGCGTTGCTGACTGGGCCGATGAGATCGGAAAGCTCTTTCAGGGCTTCGTAGCCTCTCATGATGGTTGCCTTGCTGAGCTTGCCAAGAGGGAGTTTCTTGTCGTCGTATTTCATGTCCGACATGGTTGCTGCGAACAGCTTAGGATCGAAGATCAGCTGCACCAGCTTCTTCACCTCAGGGTCCAAGGTGCAGCGTGGTGCCTTGCGCTCCTCGACGCCATCCGCATTTGATGCACCAGGACCATCATCGTCGTCCGAGTCAGGATCGTAATTACGCTCGATGTAAAAGTACTTCTTGGGCTTGGGGGGATCAGTACGGTTGGCCCAGGTCAGCCCGCTCTTGTCTTTGAATTTCTTCTCAAAGTTCTGCTTTGCACTGGCCATGGAGCCATCGCCCAGGACCGCGCTCTGTCCCGGCTCGCCCACTCGACCCCACCTGGTCCAGGTCTGGCAGTGGCCCCCAGGACCAACCAGCAGCTGAATGCGGTAAAATTTGTTGTGATTTTCACCTGCATTTGTTTGGCTGCGGGATCAAGCAGTCAGCTCTGTCCAAGGATTCACACACAAAGCTTGCCAAGATATTGAGGCTGCTTAGGTATAGGAAGGGGCGCCTGGGAGGAAGAGGCTCTCAAAAGGTTAGGAAGGTGCTTCGCTTACTTGAGCGAGGCATCCCAGATGACACCATCATCGCCGATGTGTACGGCATAGCCAGTCAGTGAACAGCCCTCATCCACCTCGACACGAACAGCCGAGTTCTTGGCGATCTGTGCGCTGCCAAATGTTGGGATTTCCTTGCCGTCAGCATCCAGCTTCGCCTTCTTGGGATCAGGGGCCGTGCTGTCCGATGCCGACCGCTTCTTGGGGTCCTGTTGAGCGGCAGGATCCGGAGCGGGCGTAGTGGCAGGAGATCCTTTAGTGGTTGTCAGGGTGAAATTGGCCTCTGGCTGTTTGGCATCGTGCGATTCGGACTGGAGCATCCAGTCTAGGCTCACAAGGGCAATTCCACGGTCGATGGCCTGAATACACTTGGTGGACGGCTTGTCGCAGTCATTTTGGGTGGAGATGAGATGCGTCACGTCCTGACTGACGGACTTACTCGTCTGGGCACCGAGGCGAGCGGCATGGTCGAGGAGCGAGGCTTGTGTCTGCCCTGGGAAATTGCCACTAAAGGCAACACAGCAGCCATCCAGCGGTGGGGTGCCAGCGGACGTAGCAGCTGAGGCGGTTTTGGCCGCACCACCGCGTTTGGTGGCTTTCTTGGCTGCCGGCATTCTTTCGACAGCTGACCTGTGTGGCCCTGGTTAAGAGACTTGTCAGCAAGTAGTTTGCAAGCACAAGTGGACAGGTCTTGGGGGATGCCGTCAATGTTCCCGATGGCCTCTTTTTGTGGCCTCATTACGGGTACTGTATACGCACTGTTGATGGTCTTTCAATTGGTGTGACAACCTCGATGATGAGCTTAAATATCAAAGCATGGGCATGATACAATTGTGGAGAGAGAAGAGGGAGAGAGGAGAGTACAGAGATGGGTTGGTTCTCTCAGAGGCTGAGCGACCAGTTGAGTCGTAGGTTCAAGATGAAGACGAGGACGATGATTTCGCCGTAAAGGAGACGCGTGTGTGTGCTGGGCGTTGGCTGTACAACGGAGATAGCCTTAAACAAGGAATAAATAACTAACGAACAAAGAAACAAACAAACGAAAATAGGCAGAAGCACGCGATGAAATAATCTTTCTCTCAGGCTGCCAACAAGTCGAAGACAAGGGAGTGGGAGAGTGAGAGAGAATTGTATGGGTTATGAGTTCATTGATTACATGGTAGATGAATTCATTCCCCAGGCTGGTTGGCAGTTGGGTGGCTTGCCTTTTAGAGCCTCGTTGAGACACCTAGCTCTTATCCCAAATTGGGACAGCCTCGAGGCAGCAGCAGGCAGCAGAGCCTCGAGCTAGGGAAGGTTCGAAGGGCGAGGTGGGGGCAGCGCGGTAATGACTTAGCGAGCGATCGACCTTTTAGTGATGTGAAGGAAGGTGCGGCACGAGCGACACGAGATCACATGATTCAGGCGGTCTCCTCCTTCTGAGACTTATGGGGCAGCTTTCAGGCACCCGCCCGCTGTGGACCCCACTGCAACTTGCGAACTACGTAAAAGCCCACTCACTAAATGTTAGTGACATGTAGCCCTGTAGTGTAACGGTGCAGGGCCTAGGCTGCCAGGCACGTCTCTACATACTGTCGTACATGCTATGATACTAACATATGCTGCGTACTCAGTATCTCTACGTGCGGGGATAATATAATGTAATGTACTATGTAATTGAATCATCATAATCATAATCATAATCATAATCATTATCATCATTATCATCATCATCATCATCATTGTGGAGGGTCGCACCTCGCACTACAGACTGCAGCCTGTAGTGCATGTGATGCGAGCCGGGCCCAGCCCAGCCCGTGCCAGTGCAGCCCAGGCGTTAATCGCCAGTGACCGAACAGCCAAGCACACCGCAGCACAGTACACCCAAAAACTGCCTGCACCTGCAAGTCGTTGTCTAAATTACCACGCTGCTGCGTGCACTCAATCTCACCTGCGTTTCCGCTGCCTGACCGCTTCTTCTGCTATTACCAAGGCTTGATGAGCAAGTACCTACTACATTAAGCCCATTCACTTCCTTCTCGTCCCTTTCCTCTTCCTCGTTACTTTGTTTCTAACCCCGCTTTCACTCTCACTCTCGATCTTTCATTCGATCAAACCTCTTGCGGGCAAGTCACCAACAGACAACGCCCATAAGTCAAGTCCCCACACCATGTCGACGGATACGCTCTCTCACCTAGGCCCTGGTGGTCTATTGCATCCAATGCCGATGGACACTACAGACGCCAACGCCAACGCCAATACCGACATCACCAACGCCACCAGCGTCAATAATGCATCCAGCACGGCCGCCCTGGGCGGCACTGAACACGAACAGGAACAGGCACTGGGCGGCTCGACAGACTCGGTTTCGAATGGAGAAGGGCTGGCCCTTACGACAACCACCACCACCACCACCACTCCGTCCTCCTGTTCCACCATCAAATCAGAGTCATCCAACTCAAGGCTTGTCGGCCTTCCACGCGAGCTGCTCGACGCCATCGCAAGCTATCTGCCCACTGTCGACTTTAACTCCCTGCGAGGGACGTGCAGACATCTCGAGAGCAAGATTTTCCCCTACGTAAGTCGCCTTCTCCTCCTGCTCAGAGAGATGATTATTGGGTGAGAGAATGTGTGTGTGTGTAGGTTCTCATGGGTTTGGGGTCCGAGTTGCTTCTGCTTGTCAGAGAAAAGAGAGAGGTGGGAAACTCTGTGCCGCCCGCCCGCCACTGGCCAGGGTTGCCCACTGATCTGTTCTTGTCATGTCTTGGATTCTTACTTTTTTCGATCCCGAACGTGCCATCTGCTGACATGACATGACTGTGGGCAGTGGGCAAATTGTTTTTTCAAAAAGAAGCAGTTCAGTAGGTTATTACATGAGCCGTCCTCTGGTGCCCTGATTGACTGATTGATTGACTGACTTACTGACTGGCGCGCTCCTTGAAAGTGATCTCCGAATTCAGCCTGCAGGCCTTATTAGCGATCTCAAAACATGAAACCCTGTCCCGATGTCTCAAGCATCTAATTATTGGGCTGGATGAGTTCCACGCCATCATGCCAGAGGACTTGACCACCCTGGAAGCCTTTCAGCAGTATCACGCTGCTGTCTGTTCGCAGGAGAGGCTCCTTGACACGGGCGCAGCGGTTGACATCCTGTCAGAAGCCCTGGCCAACTTTCCTAACCTCGAGACAATCGACATCCGCGACTTCAACTCGCCCACCCGCTACCGGGATCCTAAGAGTCCATGGGGCACCGTGGCCGAGTGGAGGAGCTATGGCTCGTCCGAGTACCGGAACTGGCTGTCTCACCGCTCCCGCACCCACAGCTCGCTCCTCCGCTCTGGGACGCACATCAAGAATGTCTTTACCGTCCGCGTCTTCAAGGTGGTGCTCGTGGCCGCTGGCAAGAGCAGCAACTGTAACGTAAAGGGCCTTGAGATCCTGCTCAGGAGCCGCTACGGCGCCCTCAGTGACACTGCGTTTGCACTAGCACCTGAGCTGACGGGCAGGCTGTCTGCTGTCCTGTGCGGCCTGACCCGACTGCATCTCGACCTGCGTCTCGACAGGGTAGGCATCCCACCGTACATCTGGAAGCCCTCAGACTCGGCCAAGCCGGATTGTGCCGACGCCTTCTATGATCCTTCGACGACCAACCTCCGGCGTTTCCTAGGATCGACGCCCAATGTGGCGTGGCTGAGGCTCAACTTCGTCCACGACCATCTGCACAGCGAACCCTCGGTGGCGTCTCGATTTCTGGAATGGCTGGCCCTCCCGCCCGGTCAGTTTTCGGGCGACAAGGACAGATCAGGCTGGACCGACGCCAACCCTGCGCCGGTCACGATGCCACTGCGGCAGCTGGACATAGGGGACATCCAGCTGAGGCGAGAAATCCTGACGTCCGTCACTAGAAAGTTCGGCGACCTCGAACAAATCAACCTGAAGGGAATTTCTCTACCCGCCGACCCGGACACGTCGTCTTTCTCAAGCATCAGCGAGAGGCGCGAGAACAGTCCCTGGGCCAGGTACCTCCGCAAGCTACCCTCCATCGCGCCGAAGCTTAAGCAGCTGGGCCTGCGCCGAATTCAGGAAGCCACGTCAGCGTCCTCGCACGCCTCCGAGTCCATCTTCTTCCTAGCGCCCGGCGAAGTGCCCAAGACGTCCGAGAGGGCGACATCGCAGGTCTTGAAACATGTGGACAAGGCAGCCCTTGATCAGCTACTGGATAGCATGTGGACGTACCGCACCTGGGCCGAGGCGAATAATGCCCTGAGCCCAGAAGAAACGGACCATGACGATTCGGAAGCGAGTGAAGACGACTTTGTCATTGAGTGGGTGACGGAGGTCGAAGACGAGGAGGGAGATGTGGAAGACGAAGAATGACAAGCACGCTCTACGTTTCCAGGAAGGCATCCTCTAGGCAAAGTCTGTGGAAGGCTTTGATCTACATTGGTGTGTTTCCATGACGGATGACTTTTGAGCTGAGAGCATATCATTTTCTTTAATGGCTCCGTATGGCATGATCATGCGGACGCACATCTCCGTGATGGGTTTTATGATTCACAATACCAGTATGTAATAGCTATTCAGCCTCAAATCCCATCACAAGTACTGACTGATATTTGGCTTATAGTTGTTAATGATGCCTCAGCGAGCATGGTCTCTAATCAGCCTCATCACATGTGAACTGTCAACTCCTGACCCCACCATAACCGCCCTGCCTCCTCTCGCTCAAAAGCCCTTGCCTCTCCTCCTCATTTACATCCTCCTGCTGCTTTCTTCTCTCCTCATGTTCCCACGTCTTGACGTACACAAATAACGTGAGCGTAGCACTCAGCACCGTCCCCGTAACGCCAAACACGATGTTGACAGGGACGGGGTTGTTATGCAGTGGCCCGTGGGTGAGTGTGTCCAAGGCAGGCTGGATGAACTGACCTGCACCAGACACGCAAATAACAGTGCCGTAGATGCGACCAAAGGTAGCGAAGCCGAAGACTTTGGTGGCATAGTCTCTGAAGGAAGTGGAAACGTAGAAGGTCAGAAACAGCAGAGAGAGACAAATAGGCAGGAAAAGGGGCGTGGGGGGATCTTACGAAACAGCAGAGTAATATAGCGGCCGGTAAAGCACAAACACAATCACCGTCGCATACGCCGCACCCAAGCTACCGCTCACACAATTCAGAACCCCCAACACCGCCACCAGCACCGTCAGCACGGCCAGCGTACCCCAGACAGGCACCTCATTCAACAAGACCCCGATGAAAGGCGTGGCGAGCACACCAGCGACTGGCAGTGCAGCATCAAAGAGCCCATTCACCGCACCCGCGGCCTCCTCGTCCCCACCCAGCATATATCGGTACTGCGCTCGCACCGTGGCGATGAAGTAGTTCATACGCGTCATCTGCGTCGCCGTCATGAGCAGGAGCAGCCAGAACCACGGCGTCGCCACCTGCGCGGCTACCACCGTCGCCTGCTGCTTCTGGTGCTGGTGCTGCAGGATGCCGTGCACGCCCGACGCCTCCTGCCGGCCTCTCGCCGCCGCCCTGTCCGCCGCCCGCTCATCGGCATTCCCAGCCACTGCCTCGAGCGCCTCGATGCGCGCCTCGCGCTCGTCCGCACGCCGCCTCCGCTCCCGCCCCAGCGCCCCCACCGGCTCGTGTGCGAACCGCTCGTCGTCTGAGTCGCGCTCGTCCTGCGTGTGGTCCTGGGCAGCGGCGAGGGCAGCCTGGTACTCGCGGCGCGTGCTGTAGGCGACGCGCGGCATGAGGGTCAGCTCGGCGGCGCAGAGCAGCGGTGGGATGGTCAGGGCGAAGGCGAGGAAGAAGGTGGCGGGGCGGAAGCGGTGCTGGGTGGCCTCGTAGGCGAGCCGGTAGAAGAGGAAGACGGCGGCGCTGGCGTCAAAGGCGCCTGTGACGAGGGCCACGACGAGGCCTGCACGGCGCGGAAAGGCGTTGGACAGCTGGTAGGACGAGACGAAGAGGAATGTGCCGCCGAGGCCGAGGAGGAGGTTGCCTGTGATGTAGCCGTCGAACCAGACCAGCGGCCGCCTCTCCTCGCCAAGGAAGAAGGCGAGGCTCATGCACCCGGAGCCGAGGAAGAGGATCGCCGCCGCCAGGAGGTAGCATGCCCTCCGCCCGTGGTGGTCAAGGACATAGCCCGCCAGCACGGTGGAGACGTTGAGGGTGATGGAGGCGGTGATGTAGAAGAGGTTCAGGCGCATGTCTTGCTCCGGGCATGGGATCTGGGACTCGCCGTCTGGCCCTGGTGACGGCGCCGGCCAGTCTGCCGAGCAGAGCGAGCGGTAGACGCCCTCGGCGATCAGGATCGGTTTGAGTGCTGCGAAGCCGCAGACTATGCCTGAGGCCAGGACGCATGCTGTTACGGCGAATGCGACTTGACCTGTTGTGCCAACACATCAGCTGAGAACATAGCAGAAGAGGACAGAGAGAGATAGAGAAAAAGAAGAGGAAATAGTAAAAGGAAAAAGACTGAAGAAAAGGGGGTTCAAGTGGCATTTTCCTTACATATCCTCCTGGCAGTAGACACCTCATACGCCGCGACGTTCTCCCCGGTCTCAGGCGGGACGGGTGTACATTGCTGAAACTCAGAAGGGTCCTGGGGCGGCGCGTGGAAGGCGTCGTAGCTGAGCGCCTGCCAGACCTCCTTGCCATCCTCGACGGGAATACCAACGATGCTCGCCCTGTGGCTGATCACAGACTCCCTGTGCGTGCTATTGATGGGCGGGGCATCAGAGGCTTCGTCCACCGTTGTTCCGTCGTCGCGGGACTCATTCTCGAAGAAAGGCGAGGGGAGGGTGTGAATATCATCGAGGTTCGTGCGACGCTGTGCTAAAGACATGATGAGAAGGAGAGAGTTCGGAGGTGGTAGTGTGGACAGCGAGGCTGGTTCCCAAGTCTGGCGTTTTCTGTGGTTGGGTCTCACTAATCTCGTCCAAGGCAGAAGAGACGAGGAAGAGAAGTATTGATTGACTGTAAAGATATAGTATTGCTGTGTCTGCGTCCTCCTTACAAATCTAGACAAACCGGGTCCTTTGATCTCTCCGCTCTCGATTTATGCAGAAACCTCGGAGAGGGCGGAGCAGGCTGTTTTGATGTATCGGTGTGTCCACATGGTGAGAGCAGGTAAGAAGAACCACAAGAACAGACCAAAGACACACAAGCTTTTTGTAAAAGATCTCGATCAAGAGAACACGTCCCAGCAACTACCGGGGAAACTTCGAGATGAGGCCTGTGTGGGAACTCAGAGAGCCGCTGGGGTCGGTCCACCAGGCTTAGGTTTGATGCATGGAAGGCAAGGCGGAACTGTGCTGTGGAAATGTCTAGAAACGCGACACTGACCGACACCCGATGCAACACGACAAACGAACCTGTGCTCTGTGCTGCAGAGGAATTCCCACTCGGCCAGTGAGCCAGTCACACAAACTGCAATAATATGCAAATATCCTCTTGGCTGATTGACTTATGGTTGTCACTGTTCAATCGGCAATTACTCTATTCCGTGTTTACAAGTTCTTCCTCAAAAAGCAGTGCAGGCTGTCAGCAGGAGTTTCAAAGTACTGTATACAACAGTTACACCCGGATATCGGGCTATCACTGGCGAAAGCATTTGTTCTTATACAGCATCACGGTTGGCTTCTATGATTGGCTGTATAGGTGTTGTATATAATTTCTGTACACGGTGTTCAATCCAACGCCGGAGGCAATGCAAAGAAGGGAAAACCCCCTCCAGATAAAACAGGAATAGAACAACGAACCCCGCCTTCAAAATCCTACCGGCTTTCATGCTGTTGAGATATGCGTGGTGAGCGGCTTTAGATTGGCTGCTCTTTCGATGTAAACGGAAATCACTATCTTTGCCTCTGATTTTGGAGTGGCCGAAAGGCGTGCATGGCAGCCTACTGCATGGCAGCCTGGTGCTCAGCGGAGCATGTATGACAAGTCAGGCAGGCCAGCCAAGATTCGCCTAAGAGCTGGCTCGTCTTCGCCATCATCTTGTGCGAAGCTGACAGATTTGGCCGGCGGCTTCATCGAGGGCTCTGGCTCGGGCGAGGTGACCATTGGTGTGATAACATTATGTAACGGTGACGGTCGAACGAGGCTCAGCGAGGACTTTGGTGTATGATGAGCCCTGGCAGGAGGCGCGCCATTTATCGGCGTTGGTGATTGTTTTGGCACCTGTAATACTGTCGGTGACTCGGTTCGCAGCGGGGCAGTCGGCGTAGGGGGTTTGGAGAGCGAAAACGAGGCAGGTGATGCCGTCCCTGATGGTGTAGAGAGGCTAGGCGATTGTAAAGGAGTATCGAAATTGAACTCAGGTTTTGATGTTGTGGTTGGTGGAATTGCCGGAGGGGCAGGTGTGCTGTCGAAAGCCGAAAAGTCCCACACATCACCCGAGGGGGCGGGCATGGAACTCTGTCCATTTTGATGAGGCAAAGCGCTGAGAGCAGGGGGTTTGTCGTGGGAGGGTATAGTAGCCCCAGGGTTCGTTGAGGCTAGGCTGGCCATCGAGCCGTTGATGCTGCTGCTATCAAAGAAGCCGCTCGCAGGACGGCTGTCTGTGGCCGGGGAAGCAATCATCTCACCCCATTCCTCTTCGTCTTCATTCTCAATTGCTGATACGGGACCACTCGGCTCCACCGGCAGCTGAGGCGTAGCAGCAGCAGGAGGCGGCGCGAGATGCAAGGAAGCCCGGCCCTCAGGAGGCTCAAGTATGCTGGGCGGCCTGCTACCTCCAGAGTGGACCGAGCCGACCTCGAAAGACGGCCTGGTGTACTCGCTGGGTGGCCGTGGCGAGGCAGGTGTCAGTGAGCCACTGGTACCTGTGCTCCACCCAAAGGCTGGCCCAGCAGGTGGTAAAGGGATACTCATTGGTGAACGTGGCGGTAGACTCCTGACGCCCATGGAGACGTCTCTGGAGTGAGCTGGCCCGACCGCCTGCACCTGGAGCGAGAGAGGCCGCGGTGGCGCTGCTACAGCAGCAGCGAAAGGAGCAGCAGGTTTTGAAGTTTGCACGCTCTTCCTTTTGCCAAAAATCTCATCAAACGACAACGGTTCAGCTTTTGCCTTTGCGTCCCAGCCAAAAGCCCCGCCTTTGGCCATAGACCGGCCGCCTGCTGCCGAGCGACCTACATACGGGCCCTCTTCCATCCAACGACGAACAATCTTGCTGGCATCCTCCCGGACCTTGGAGCCAACCCAGGAAACCCGACGATAAGTGTCATCATCGCCCAGGTCGTGCTTGCGCATCGTGCCCGGCCGAGAGATTCGGTACCATGTCTTGCGCTCTGAGACCGTGGTGAAGCTATCTTTGATGATGCCCTCAACGGCATCCAGGCTATAATCCTTTGCGCTCGGCTGCTCCTTGTCCAGTTTGGGTCCATCAAACAGCTTGTTCACAAGCTCCAGATCCGGGGTGAAGCTGATAGGACCAAATTTGGCGCGTAGATCCTCGAATTGACTCGAGTGCTCTTCTTCCTGTATCGGGCTCGTGACCGCAGCGGTCACAGATGCCACAGATGCTTTCCGCAGAGATGCTTTTGAAAAAGAGCGAACGCGACCCGCCCGCGGACTGCCTGGACGAGGTGATCCTGTCACTGAAGGCTTGCGTGACGGCTTGCCGGAATCAGAGTCCTCGGCGTCCTCAAAGTCACCAAAATCACTTGTGACGTCGGTCTGAAAGCTCCGAATGCTCATGGATCGACTTGCGCTGCGTTTTCTGCCGTCGTTAGAGGCAGGGACCAGTAGTGAATCGCCCGTGATTTTGGCCATGCCATCGTACTTGTCCACCAGCTCCTGCACCTTGGTAGAAGGTCTCCGAGGTATGGCAGCACGATCTTTGCAATCCTCGTCCATGGAGGTCAGGGGCGAGTCCAATTTCTCCTCATGGCGGCTGTCGCGAGAGACGGAGGACCGTCTCGAGAGGCTGGGCGAGTCCAGACGCTCCCTATCCTCCTCGTATGTCTGGGGCTCTGGTTCGTTATCCTCGCTGCTTTCTGTTCCGGCCTCGACAGTCGGATCCCGAGCCAATGTGGGCGTAGCATTGAAGTCTCCAGCGGATCCATCATCAACCTCGGCATCCCCGTCTTCCTTGTTGTTATGATTACTGTCATCCTTCTCCTCTGCTTCCTCGTGACTATCCAGCGTCGAGAAGGCGGCCTGCTCGGCGGAGATGTGTACAGCTGCTGGGAGGCTAAGGCGATTTTGAGAAAACTCGCTGACCCAAGGATCGGGAGACGGTTGACGGGACAGAGACCTGGCGCTGCTTCGGCGTGACACCGTCTTGCCCTGGCCAGGTGCTAACGACGCAGAAGCCGGCCAAGTAGTGGTCGGGCTGGGTAGACCAAGACTTCCCTCTCTTGCTCTCGCTGACAGTGAGGTCTGGCTCGAGTTGTAGCCGTGTTCCCCTCCCCATCCGGACCATCCGCCATTGGACGTGGCAGCAGTTGGTGGTAAGGCTAGACTTGCGCTTGGTGATGCCCAGCTATTCTGCCCATCGTCATCTACTGCCCATGGTGAAATGCTCGATGATGATCGGGTTCTCGCCAGCGCACGGCCTGGTAGTTCGAGGTTGGTCGAGGCTTGTGTCGGAGGTTCAAGGGTGGAATTGGAATCGTTCGTGGCCCACGGTGAGCCCCATGGATCGTCCATGCTTGCGAGAAGAGTTTCTCATGATGTTGAGATGTTATATCGAATTCATCTGGGGTGCCGTGAATGGGGTTTCCACGACTGTCGCGTTCTGGGATCTCGACTTGCGCGGTAGTCAACGAGGAACGAGCCCCTCTCCAGGCAAGGGATGAATGGTGTCTCGGCAAGGTGTCTTCTGCGTATGCCGCTCCAGATGTCTCTGTATATCGTGGTCTTGTCGTATCCAAAATCCTCTACAGAATGTAGCGGTGTCCAAGAAAAGAAGCGAAGCGAGGAGCAATGGGTGCAAGGTGGAGACGAGTAGAAATGGGCAGAGTGGTCGATGGTGTAAGAGGTAAGGTTAATTGGAGAGTAACTAAGCTGGAGGAACAGACGGCAGGAAGGAGAGATTGTAGAGAGAATCAGGCCTAGAATCAGGCCCAAGAGGAAACGCGATTGTTTCCACCAGTCAGCAAGACCAAGCAGGCCACTGTTTGAGCCTCCACTGATTTTCCTCTTCTTATTTTTCTTGAGGCCGGCGACAGTCCAGTCGTGCAAAGGGGAGAATTCGAAATTGGCATTTGGAACTAGTTCCTTGGTCAACCACAATTGCATAATGCTCGAGGGTTATCGTACTCCATATTTTCGTCCTGGTTCCTGAGGTCTACCACTAGAAGTACAGAGTAGCTCCAATTGGGACTTGAGACTGGTGGCAGTTTACAGCGGGGGAGGCAGGGGGTATTCAGGGGCATGCATCCCCTGCTGATGTCCCTGCACATGCGATGGCCCTACTGGGCCTCTGTACCGTAGCGTCGAATTGACCGCTTACCTCATCGCCTTGCTTTATCAGCTGCCGATTCTTCGCCGAAGGTTCTTTTCCGATGACAAAATATCTTGAAGGCTGCTGTTTGCATCGCCCATGCGAAATGGAGGCATCACGAAAATTAACGACCTACATTCCCCCATGAATAGATCTGGCGGAGGGTTGATATTTCCGCTCCACTACCTCCTTGCCATTTTTTCACTACGTAAACGACCACACATTTCATCATAGCAATGTCGTTGTCCAAAATTAAGCACATCGTCTTGGTTGGTCTCCCAAGAAGAACAAGTTGTCGCAAACTGCCCTCAGCCCTCTCTTTCTAACTAAGAGTGCGTCAATAGGTCCTATCGGGCAAAGGCGGAGTGGGCAAGTCTTCCGTGACCACTCAACTGGCCCTCTCCCTCTCCCTCGCCGGCCATTCCGTTGGCGTCTTGGACATCGACCTCACCGGCCCCAATATCCCACACATGTTCCGAGTGGCAGACCAAGGCCGCATCACACAAGGTTCTGATGGCTGGCTCCCGGTCGAGATACACGATGCCGATCCCGCAACAGGCCGTGGCTCCCTGCGGGTCATGAGTCTGGGCTTTCTCGTGCGGCCAGGAGACTCGGTTGTGTGGCGCGGTCCCAAGAAGACAGCTATGATTAAGCAGTTTCTGACCGACGTCGCATGGGGCGAGACCGACTTCCTCTTAATCGATACACCGCCGGGGACGAGCGACGAACACATTTCAGCCGTCGAGTACCTCCTGCAATTTGCGAGGCGGGACCAGCTGGCCGGTGCCGTGCTTGTCACCACCCCGCAGGCCGTGGCAACGGCGGACGTGCGCAAAGAGTTGGACTTTTGCCAAAAGACAGGCATCCGCATCATTGGCATTGTGGAGAACATGAGCGGCTTTGTGTGTCCCAACTGCTCAGAGTGTACCTATTTGTTCAGCAAAGGCGGAGGGCAGGTTCTGGCACAGGACTTTGGCGTTGAGTTTCTCGGCAGCGTGCCTATCGACCCACAGTTCTCCGTCATGATCTCCAAAGGCAGGCGGCCAATCTACCCCGAGGGCACAGTCCTACTCGGGCAGGATATGTTAGACAACACGAGCGGAAATGGGACCGCTGAACAAAGTGAGTCCTTGGCGTCCATGTACCGGTACTGCTCTCTCTGCCCGGTCTACAGATCCATCGCAGAGAGTGTTGTCAGGATCGTCGGCACAACAGAACCCTGAAATCATCTTGTACCATCGGAAGCCAAGACCCGGGCTCTTGAGTTGTGTCTAAGCCAGGCCACTGCGCACATTCAATGCAGCATTGCGGCCAAGTCGTCTTATAAAGGGGACCCGACCTCGCACCGAGTTTGAAAGGCCAGTCTCAACCACCCTAGTCCTACGTCAGCTGTGGTTGACGTCTTTTGAGACAGACCGGTCAGGTTGCGAGAGAGCGAGGGAGAGTCAAGACATGACGGGTACTACTACGACCAGCTAGCAAAAGCAGCCTGAAAGCGTCCCTGTCCTCCCCATCATCTGCGATACCCATAGTATGTAGTTCGTACATTATGTACGACATAGAGAGGACATGGTACCAAATGAAAAGGGTTATCAGTCACACAGGTTTCATACTGCTCAAGAGAGAAATATTTTACTAAATCTCTAGAGTGATGCAGAACGACAACAAAGGCTGTGTATGATAGGATTATTCACATGCATGTCTGTTGCCACAGGGCTGCCTCTACCGTCTTGAGGCTTAGCACTGGGATGTCCTGGTCTTGGAGGGGGGTGGGGGAAGGCGGCGCTCTCTCCATCGACGTAATTGGCCTGGATCTTGCTCCAAATGGCTCCAGCCATGGAACCCACCCCACCATGCAAGAGCAGCCAAGCAGGTGCCCGCCTGCCACCAATGCGACATTGCACGGTTGACCAGAAAATTTCTCAACAACCATCATCGACTACATTGACCATCGTCAACCGTCCACACACACTTATCAGATCTATGTTGGTGCGCCTTTGAGCTTGCCATTTTGTTTGTTCAATTTCAACCACCGATACTCCACCACAGGTATCGGCGCAGGCCTTGGTCTTCAGAGGCACACGACACACAGCAGCCCACCATTCCGTCGTCGCAAGTCTTCCTTCTTCCCCTTCCTGCCCGACCTCCCTAACGTCCCCTCGTGAGACGTTGAGACTATCCACCATCGCCTTACTGTAGCTGGCTCCGCCAGCACACGCAAGAAACCACCGTCCTGTGGGCCTACCCTCTCAAACGGACACCGCAAGGTCTGTTTGAGCTGGCAGTTAGTGTCCCGCGGAAGACATCCCTCTTCCTGCACCCCTTGACCGACAGACACCCGTCGCGCGGTCTCCTCGACCGATTCCCTGTCGACCTCGACCTCCTCTCGTGGCCCCTGCTCGTCATACCCAGGCATTGCTACTCCTCGGCAGAGCTAGACGGATATGGTCGATCTTGAGGTCCCCAATAGCAACGTCCTGTCGACATCCGAGGGTACTCCTCATCTGACCATCAATCACGATGTCGCCGCCGATCTAGACTCGTCGAACGCCTTCGAGGGCCCGGAGAAGCTGCTGGAGGTCTGGTTTGCCCCCAGCCCCTCGGCACTCCCCCAGGGTGCCAAGGAGAATGGGCTCTTGTCTGTCGCGTCCAAGACCTGGGAGGGCATGCTTGATCTGGTCCACTGCCAGGTACTGTCTGTCGTGTCGTCTGGGCACATGGACGCCTACCTCCTGTCCGAGTCGAGCATGTTCGTCTTTCCCCACAAGCTCATTCTCAAGACTTGTGGCACCACGACCCTGCTCCTCGGCCTCCGACGGCTCCTGCGCATCGCTGCTCTCGACGCTGGATTCCCATTCCACAATGCGCAGGACCTCACAGACGAGAATGCGCTGGCCTCTCCCTACCGCGTCTTCTACAGCCGCAAGAACTTTCTGTTTCCCGACAAGCAGCACGGGCCTCACCGCAGCTGGGCTGACGAGTACAAGTTCCTGGACAAGCTGTTCGACAACGGCAGCGCCTATCTCGTGGGCAAGATGAACGGGGACCACTGGTATCTCTACATCACCACTCCCACCGCCCAGGTGACGCCTCCTCGGACCCCCGACAGCGAGAAGGGCTCCAGCAGCCTCGTCCGGCCCCCCTTCGCCAAGATCCCTACAGGTCTCATGTCCTCCTTTCCGCAGATTCCAGCTGGTGGGGACCCCCCTGACGAGACCCTGGAGATCCTCATGACGGACCTGGACCCCGAGAACGCCAAGCAGTTCTACCTCTCCCACGCGAGTGCGGTCGCGCGCGAGCGGGTTCCTCTGCAGGCGTGCGAGGCGAGACAGGCTGCAGTGGACAGCCTGGGCGACATGTCGTCGGAGGACAACGGTGCCTCCAGCGTCGGCTCTCCCGTCAAGAGCGAGGATCCACTCGATGTTTTTGACCACGGCGCCGGACCTGGTGGTGCCCAGACCCCGATGACGGACGTCGAGCAGCTCACGACTGAGGGGCACGCCCTCGGTACCGTGGTGTCCGATACCTGCGGCCTGCCCGAGGTCTACCCACCCTCCAAGTACCCCGACGCGCGCATCGACGCCTATCTCTTCTCGCCCTGCGGCTTCTCAGCCAACGCCGTCATTCCTGCGCCGGTCCAGGAGGCCGAGGACGGGAGCAAGACCATGGGCTCCTCACACTACTTCACTGTGCATGTCACGCCGGAGCCCAACTGCAGCTTTGCCTCCTTCGAGACAAATGTCCCTGGCGGACAAAAGGGCCGCGAGACCAGTGAGGTCATCGAGCACGTGGTGGGCATCTTCAAACCTGGGCGATTCATTGTCACCTTGTTCGAGGCCAAAGACTCTGGGGCCCCCCGGACCCCGGACCCTTATGGCATGCGCAAGTCGCGCACTGAGGCTATCGCTGGCTATCGGCGCGTTGACCGGATCGTGCATCAATTTGACGACTATGATCTTGTGTTTGGCTTCTTTGAGAAGGACGACTGGACTGGATATGACGGTGCTCGGGTTGGCGAGATGATGTAGACGCCTAGTCCATGTCTCTATCTCCGCCGAGAAGCCTCGACCAACATTCTGAACCACGGGTTTTTATTTTTTCATCAATATCCAGTTCGTGTTTTTTCTGTTGAGTTTTGTTGAATCACACGCAAATTTCGGAAATAAACCACAAATGATCGCTCCCAAACGCCTTAACAGCTTCTCAGAGAGAATCTGCAAGGGGCATTGACGTCCTCCAAAAGTATTTCAATATCATATTATATCAGTTCTTCCGCTATTCGTTCAACTTGTCATGATTGATGCGATACAAGATGTACCAACACCTTCCGTCGCCGCCGTCGCCGTCGTTGTCATTCTGAATCCTAAAGCTGGAATAGCAGGCCCGCCAGCATAAAACCAGGCCATCCACACCACGGCACCTATGATATACGCGGCGCCACCGTCAATATTTCCTTGATGAGAGAGTTAGGTCAGTCACTCAACCCTGGACGATAATATCATCTTCACAGAATCTCTCTATCGAGTCCAAAGTTGACCCGAGGGGATTCTGGACTTCATCGCAGCACACATGCACCACAACGCCACGTGGCAGGTCATCTGGTCCTATTGGAGACCCTGTCAAGGACTTGTCAGCTTTGACGTCTATTTGTTATCCTTTGTTCTTGAGGTGCAAAAGAGATCACCTACTTCTGTTGTATGACCAGTCTGGTCCAGACCATATCCTGTCCCGCCACAAATCACTGTCGAAGGGCTCCGTCTCGCGGCCCGGTAACTGAGAGAGCGCCCTATCTGAATCGTCAATACCCTCTTCACGTTCCAGCCTACAGGCCTTTCAAGCATTAGGGTAACACGATGATGTGGAAAGGGGCACCTACATCAAGCCGAGGATCACGGGCAGCGATCCTGCCAGACCACCCGAGTCTGGGGCCGCTCGGCTCGGATTCTTATAGGAGTCAGGAACCAGCTTGCCCACCCAGGCCGCAGCGCGCCCGATGGCATACAGACTCCTCCGTGCACCGGCCATACTAACGTTCCCCCTGTTCTCAGACCTGCCGAAGCTTAGAGGGTGGTACACTGCTGGCAGATCAGCCCAAGCCTGGACTGAGGGTAGGGAAAGAAAGAGAACAGGGAAGATGACCAGAGCACCAGAGACGGAAGGACTTACTTTGCTCTATTTCCTCCTCGTTCACATCAACAGCCAATGCGTCCCTCTCCATGTAGATGATGGGTCGAAAAGGGCAGCCGCGAAAAACAGTATAGGTGGCGAACTTTGACAGATATGGTGTCTGATGACGGTTGCCGCCCCGCCCTGTGACCTGGGGGAGGAAGATGATACCTCCTTCTCTGCCTGGGTTCCGGTGCCAGACATGTTCTGGCGCCCTGGTAACACGGCCACTCTGGTACCGGAATACTGGACTGGCCACCTCCCCGTTGAAGTGACTTGTTCTGGTCGGCGGAAGGATGATACCCCACTGGTCTTTCGAGTATTCGAGTCCATACCGGTCGCTCAGGATCGGACTGTTGACCACGAAAAGGAAGCTGAAGGTGGGCGGCGGAAGGGGCCGATGGACGGTGTGCTGCGCAAGACCAGATCGGTGAGACTCATCCCGCCTCTTATGATGGCCTGACCTGGATGAGTGACCCTTCTGCTGGAGGATTGATGATGAGCATGACAGAACGAATGTTGGATTGTAACAAGATGACTTACCTCTTTGGTTGAGCTCCACATTATTACTCGGAGAATCAACGATGTTGGTGTCATCGCAAAAATGAGTCTTTCACCTCTCTCTCGCGCTCATACTCACCTCCGGTTATCATCTCCTGTGTGAGATACCAAACACAGTCCCACATTGTGTAATCAGAGTGCTTACTACTGGACTTTAAATGATTGACGACGATCACACCCCGCTGGCCAACATCTCCCTTTGTCTTCTCTCCCTTTTTCCCTTGAGCGATATAGGCAGAGCCTCATGGCTGACCGGCGATGTCGATCACCACGTTGGACCAGTCGCATTCAAAAGGAGACGACGCGCGTGATGGATCATCAGGCTAAAATCACCCCATCGTCGTCCAGTCGTTTGTCCACTTTCCCCGTACCCAACGGCTCGGGTCGTGCCCTGCCTCCCTCAAATCGCACAACACAGCCCGCCTCGTCTCGTTAGGCGTCAAGAGAAAAGTCTCACGCATCCTCCGCTCCTCCGACCCCCGGTTGGGCATCACCTCATTTTTCTTTTCTTCTTTTTTCAGTTTGTCTTCCGCAAATCTCGATAGACCGTTCTCCGAGTGGTTTACGTTCCCGCGCCAGTCAGCCTCGGAGGGACGAGAACGACAGGGGAGATCCTAGAAAGAAGAAGAAAAAGAGTGTGTGAGAGATGGATACGAAAAGGGAAAGGATGAGGTCGTTGTAGACCCATCGTGAGACTCTCGCTGTGGCGTTGAGAGAGGGTGTGTGGGAGGAGTGTGGCCGTACAGGGCGGTCGGCTGGGAGCATTCGGTGGGTGGGTGTCGTTGCTGCAGATTCCCTGTTTTCATTCACATCCCTTGGCAGTTTGAGGATGGAGAACACACGGGTATGTACTGGTTCGTCACACACACACGCGCGCGTGCGCGCACAAACACGGTATGGATGCTCCAGTGCCACGCCTCAAGCCCCTGAAGTGAACCTTTCTGTCTTTGTGTCTGGCTGCGCAGTCTGTGACCAACCACATGGGAGAGAGGGGGGGGGGGGGGACCATATCAACTACGTCTTCTCATCTTCTCCGCGGAGGCAACAGGGCAATTACACAAGTCCCAGACATGAGTATCTTCATCTTGATCACAAGATAGATTTATGCATGAATTGGCCACAAGAAGAGGGGGTGGGATGGCACGGGCTTCCCGTGAGCAATCTGGGACTGATAACCAAACCCTCCATCTTTTCTCTTGTCTCACAGCCAATCCAAGGAACCAATGGTCGGTGCAGTATCTCAATAGTAACATCTCTGGCGACAGTTACCCCTCTCTCGGAGCTGAGAAACTGACCCTTTTTCCCCGAGGCGGGTTTTGGTCGGCGGTTCGGAAATTCACACTAAAAGTTGACAGCAGCAGTTGCATGATTTAATCTTCAAAAAGGGAGAAATTGGGGGCGAGAGGGATTCTTCGTATAATACCCGTACTCGCCAGTGTCGTGCTGCGATCGGCACCGAAGTCTCTGATAGGGCCCAATTGTGATATTTATGAGCCTCATGATAGGGTACTACTGCAAGGTAGCCTTATCCCCTCTCTAGCGCGCTGTCAACCCGGTGCGGCCGAAGGAGGGGAGAGGGCGAGAAGAACTGGTACGCATCGCTTGATTGGAGGAGGCCGTTGGGCATCACCGGTCTTTTCTTTTCCTAACGATGCCGCGCGAGCCTTGCGTTATGTTGAGATCGGGGATTTGTATGTAGAGATCTATCGGGTTGGAATGTGGGCATCGAGATTGGGTTTTTTTCTCTCTCCCCCTCATTTTCTTTTTCTCTCTATCGTTTCTTTGAATTGTGTGAATGGGCGGCGTCATGCATGTGATAATTTGGACTAGCAATTGATCGGTTGCTTACGGGGCGCGCGTTCAACAAATCACCTTTGCCAATAAAATTGTTGCTTCTCGTTCAACGTATGTGCGGAGAAAAAGAGAGAGACAGAGAGCAGGATCTGCCGAGTGGGAGTGTTGCTGCAAGATTCGAATAGTTAGGCGCCCATGGTGTGTAACAGCAATCTCTTCTTTTTTCCCCCGGAGGCTAATTAATGTCCAAAGATGATTCCTCATCCTGCTCCGTTTGAGGCGTGCGTAGAAGAAAATTTGAGACACGGCTGTGCATTCAGGCTCGTCTGGGCCACTCACTCGATGTATAATAACGTGGGGGCGTAATACGAGTTCAATCACATGCATCTGGCTTCACAATAGAGATGTGGCCTGATCGGTGAGTGGCTTTTTTTTTTTCTAAAAAAAAAAAACCAAAAAAACTTTTATAGTGAGAAACGGGTGGCAGAGAAATTGTGCAAGGGGCGCGCGATCCGAGAAAGCCAGCAGTGTGTGCTGACGGGCGGTAAACGACTTTACTGGGCAGGCGATGACAAGACTGGTGATGTCTTGAAAAGCTACGTAAGTACTTAGGTAGGCAGCAAAGTTGCCTTGATGTGTTTGATAACTTGCAGGGGCTCGCCCCCGTGCTGCCGTACCTGTTATTGCAGCAAGGTCCCCCGGGCTGGTGATTAGACTTTTTTCACCCATCTTAGAGTAGGCGAGTTCTCGTGAGTCGGAAGCTTCAACAAACTACGCAAGCGGCAGCATAAGTGCCCAAGCAGCCGGGACCGAAGTTTAAATAAAAGGATAGGGGTGTGTAAGGCTGATGCTCTGTCACTTTCCCGGGCACCTTCTGCTCTGGGCTTAGCATCTTGGAACTTTATCTGGTCAAGATCTTTAATAAACGTCGCGTGTCTCGGCTCTCGGCCTATGAAAAAGGCTGAGGCGAACAAGACAGCGGCGTCACGAGGGCACGATCCCCTCGTCTGGGCCAAATTGATTTGTCTGCGATTGTGATTTCGTATCATGACATCCAGAGCCTTGACATTTTTTCTGCTCTGGATTGAGCACGAGGCACCGCTGTCATGTTGCAATCTGTAGGCTCGAGAGCTCATGTTATCATAATCAAGTACTGCAATGTCGATTTCGCTTAATCTGTGGACATGTTGCTCTCTTTAGTGATGACCGTAACATCGTTTGCAAGTAATTGCTCAGGGATCTCGAATCTTGGACGGGTCGCTTCGAGTTGATTTATCATCAGTATTCACTTCCAGGTCCGCTCTTCAACAGGAAAAGGTAAATATAAGACAATAATCACTGTAGTGTTGCTATAGTCCACCATACGCCCCTGATGCAATGCGTCCACGTTTCCAAACATTCTTTCATGACATCCCTCGCAGATGTGTAAGACTCTCGTGTTTGTCTTGCCTGTCGATAGTCATATAATGTGACCACACACACAGATAAACAATCTTCAAACGCCGTAACAGCCGCCATGCCAAAGTCCCAGTCTTCTGTGACTGATAATACAATGATCGATCGTCCCTACTATTAGGACTTGATCTTGCTTCCAAAAAATACAATGACCCTATGCCTCTGGATCATCGGGAGCATCCACATCAGTTCCAGCGCTATCTTGGCCTGGGTTGACCTCCTCGTAATGCGCCCACTTGACGAAGCGATAGTAAAACGCTGCCAGTGCGCCTCCCATGGCTGGTCCTAGCCAGTAGATCCAGTGATAGCCGGGGAAGCTCCTGGCAGCGACAGCACACCCGAAACTCCGTGCTGGATTGAGCGAGCCACCCGTGAAATAGACACCTAGGAGGGCATACCCCCTATTAGCTTTTTCGCCTGGTTCAATGTCTCCTAATTACAAGACGAAGGAGGTGGGCCAAGTAATTTGTATATTGGACTTGGAGTTCTGAAACCACTTACCGCTCAGCTCAGCGACGAACAAGGCCAAACCAATCCCGATGGGAGCCATAAAGGTGTCCTTGGACTTCTCTACCGCAAGCATCAAAATGACAAACACCAGCTCCGCAGTCAGGAACATTTCAATGAAGAGGCCCTGGGCGGTGGATGTGCCCGACACCAAGATGGTGTTGACATCACCTATCGTGGTCGTCACGGTGAACATTGCGCTCACCAGCCCGCCGGCGACCATGGACGCGAGCAGCTGCGCAGGGATGAGGAAACAGGTCCGGAGCCATGAGTGCTGGCCAGCGAGGCTCATGCCCAGCGCCACCTGTGTTATCTCACGCATCAGTCGTGTCTTTTTCTTTCTTTCAATGGAGAAACAGAAACCATCCCCAGGCCCGACACATCACGTACCGCTGGGTTGAAGAGACCCCCTGAGATCCTGTAGAAGGCCCATGCGTTCACGAGCAGCGAGAATCCGTACACGATCGCGATGAAGACGATGGTCTCACTGCTCGCGCCTCCGAATGATGCTGTGCTGGGCGCCTGGTTCAGGACCATCATCTGCCCGGAGTACGCCATCCAGAGAAAAAAGAAGGTGCCGACGAACTCGCCGGACGCGGCTATCAAGTGGCTCTGGAGGGAGGTGATGTGTCCTCCTTCGACATGCTTGTCCGTAGACCGCCGCTGCAGGCTGGTTTTGAACATTACCATTGTTGCTCTGAGTGTAAAGACTTGGTCCCAAGGAATGAGCGAGGTAGAAGAGGTTTCTTTGGACAAGACATACTGTGAAGTTATCTCGAGATTTATCTTAAACGTTATTCTCCTTTCAAAACGTCATCGGTAGAAGTCTGTGCTGTTGCGCCGTATTGGTGGGTCGGCGCTGCGGATCTCGCAATTTTCAGCCTCCATTGCAGGAGGCTATTCCTGTGTAGGTGAAGGCAGAGGCCTTAGTGAAGAAGCTAACATCAGCTCGGCTTTGTTAATGTGGAGTGGAGTTGCTGGCTCTGAGTGGTACGACTTCAGCCGCGTTGTCCATGACGCAAGGGTAAATCATGGGGAGCTGATGTCGTTGTCTCTACCGCTTTGGTCGACTGCTGTCATGCGTCGAGCTGGTGTGGTGTGTAAATAGAGGGAGTGGTGCACCTACCGCGGAATGAATAGAAACCTACGGCTCTCTGAATATCCGAAACCGCGGACACTGGATACAGTTTAGTCCCGGGGCTGTATCTAGCTTGTCGGGTGCGGGATGGGTGTTGTGACTGGACACTCTTCCGCATGCAACAACCCTAGTATTAGTCTGTCTAGATGACAGGCCTGTCCAGATTGCCGTGGAATCCTCAAGGGCTGTTGACGTCTCCTGTTTACAGGTGGAGTGTCAGAAAGAAACAGACAGCAATGCACTCACACTTCTACTGTATGCCTAAGTAGGTTTTATATAGGTGCGGGCGACGATATTGGATGTTCGCTATCCTTTGTATATAAACATATGTATACACAAATAAACAAAAATACAATGGTTACCTCTGTACTGACTGGGATTTGAGCGGTCTCTGGCCTTTCGTGGTTATTCCATGAGTAGCAGCTCTGTTATTGATTTCCTTAATGTCTCTGCATACCAGATGCGACAGCTGAGGCATTGACGGTGAAGACGAGAAATATAAAATGACCGACACTACAATATTATCACCAACACAGTTGACAAATTTTGGTATCCAAAGTAGAAGTGCTTTTCTAACAGATTGCGTTTGAATGAACTCATAGATTTCCTGCATAACCATCCATGGATCCACACGTGCCATAGCCTTGTGAGCGGAAGTGTGTGAGGATTTAACCTCGTTGACTTCGCAGAAGTTTGGACTGAAACACGCATGAGGAACCAAGTATTGGGAGGGATTCGAAATACTTCGGAGACGATCGAGGCAAGGCAGAAAACTCAAGGAGGCTGTGCTGAAGACCGTTGCTAATTACTTCCTGGATGGTTGCACAGGTGTGATAGGCAAGTGTGATCAAAGCCTCTGGCCTGCCTTTTGTGAGGTTTCCACTGTCGCACGTTCACTCTTGTCCAAGGTCGCCCGCTTTGTGACTGGCTAGAGATTTCTACCCTTCCACCTCTTTTCCTCCTCCTCTTCCAAGCCTTGCCATAAACCGTTCTCTTCCAGGCTCGCGTATCATATGAATTAGAACCTTTCGGAGTCGGCCTCACACAAACACGCTTGCTGTCAGAGCCAAGAAAAATCAAGCCAGACAAGACAAGAATCTGCTGTTTCCCTTGTTGCCCTCCCCTCTCGCTCTGGCCATCTGAAGCCTGGAGACTGCCCCTCCTGCGGAACAAAAGGCCAATGACTTGACGGTACTTGACACTCTGACCTCAGCAGAGAGAGAGGGTGCCACAATCGTTTCCCCCTCGTCGCAACGGCTTCAGCGACCTCCCTTTTACCTCCACCCAATACAACCAGTAAGAGCCCCAGAATGCGGTCTCCAACTACCTAGCTATGTCATGGCCACCAGCTCTGGCCTCATCATCCCCTCCGCCACATTGCGTGGACCAACAACGTGATCTACAACAAGGCTGAGATCTACGCGGCGCTAATACAAGGCTATGAAAACGAGCAGCGTACTCGGGGTTTCACGAATCCTAGCCAGCTTGTCTATAGTGGAAAGTAAAGTCAGGCCCAAGTTTGTGTTTCATTCAATTTCTTCTTCCAAGGATATCGAAATCGATTGACATAATGTGGATAGCATTGGAAGCCCCGATTGTGCTGCCCGTGACAATCGACATAACATTGACGAAAGCGATCTCCATCGTTTCACCTACCATACTCTATAAGACTTGTATGCCTGATCCTAAGCTGACCAAGCATCTTCAATGGCGAACAGAGAGCGCCGTGGCCGATGGATCTTCCGCCTATAGGTGGTGTACCGCAAATCGACAACGTGGGCCGCTGGGTCTCGATCTGGCTATACAACCAGTGAGACCACGCAGACCAGACTCCAGACGGCGGCCAACGTCCCAGCGCACGCTCTGGTACTTGCACAACCCGAGAATACCACCCTTTGGCGGTGAACCGTTTAGTTTTGGTCCCGTGTCGTTCTCCAAGACTTGTCAGTAATTACGTGGCGGGCCACGATCGGAGGTTCAATTGGCAGACGTGCTGGCAAGGCAAGACAAAGCTAATGTATCCTTGTGAATATTAGTATACAAAAAAGAGTAGCGACATGCCCTTGGTGTTTCTCGGTGAGTTGTCCGTCTCCCACATCTCGTTACCACGGAACCAATAGCTTGAAGGACTGACTAAAAACCATGCCAATGCAATGCACCCGCCATGCAGCCAATCCAACGCCAACACATCTACGTTAAGCCAGGCCGTCTAGGCAGCGAGCTGCAGCTCCTCCGGCGGCGGCGTCATGAAGGTTCCCCCCCCCCCCCAATAGCGCCGGCATGGCCAGCTGCCAGAACAGCCTTCGAGGTCGAGTATGGCGACCACTTCGGTCCGGCCTGCTGTTAAGACGAAGGAACGAAGTTTTCGAAATACCGGCCTTAAGAGGGAGGAGGGAAAAGAAGGACTTCATCATTTTGTACACGCTCTGTGTGTTCGGCATCTTTCTTTGAGCGAGGGGCTTAGTCATAAAGGGAATGAGCGGAGCAGAAATGAGAACGATGCTGCAGTTCGGACGAGAGGGGTTGCATAATAAGCTCGGGGTTTTCGGAGGGATTCCGCTGCTGCTGAAGCTGCAGCTTGCAGTGCACGAGACCAGATGCAAGGTGTGATAAGAGCCATCCATCTGCACGCTGCCAAAAGAGGGACGTTCAGGCGTCCGTCCATCCATCCACCCATTCCGATCCCCTTGATCATCTGGAGGACCCAGTTCAGAAGGAGAAAAATAGGATTTGAGACCATTATGCAGTAAATACAATGTGACCAGTGTTAACGCAGCATATGCAATCTGTAGCGATCCACTGCTACTACTTTATAAGCAGCCCAAAAGTAAATAACCCCAAAAAGGAAAGAAAAGTGACGAGTCTCGACTGGCTGGTTTGGCTCAAACCCCTCCCCCCCCTCCCCTCGCACATGCATTTTCTCTCTTGAAAGGAGGACCAATGCAAGTTCCCACACAAGTCGCCCCTCCCATAGTGCTTATCTTCCTTTTTTGGGTCCTGCAGAGCCAAGCGACACCTCAGCAGTGCTGCAGCAGCAGCACGGATTCTGATCTGCGGTCAGCGGGGCGCACAAACAAAGGGACCGACGCGAGCGGAAGGGCGGATTACTTTGGTTGTGCTCTCCCCGGTTCTTGTCTTTGATGCAGGCTCTGCCGATACCTTGCGTTATCTCGAGAACAAGAGCTGGGACCCTTCCCTGGCCTGGGCTTCGTCACATGAACGGAGTGGCACAAGGGCTGACTGTAGCACATGCAAGTACAATGTATCATGTAAGTAGAAGGGTCAAGTAGATATATATATATATTATGTGTATGACTGTGGCGTGTGGTACTTTCTTCTCTGCAGGTTTGATGATAAAATGGCCGGCAGCCGGTATTATCCTTAAATGGAACTCGCCGCCTCAAGCTCTTCTTTGTGATCGACGGTCAGTCAGTCAGTCGATCTTACATCAACAGACTTACATCAACGCGAATATTAGTTATGTCCTGCTTCAACAAGACTTGATTGATCTTCAAACACACGAATACATGAGAAGGGTATTGAAGCTGCACAAACATAGCCATATAAAGAGAGAGAGAGAGACAGGGAAAGAGAGAGAAAAAAAAGGAAGAAGAGATAATCAGAATGTCTATGCAAAGACAAACCACCCCTCTTCCTCCCATCCTTACACAATCTCTCCCCAGACTTCTCGTCCCCCTCGTCCCCTTCTTCTTGTCCACGGTCGCCGCCTTCTTATTCGTCATCCACGCCAACCTTACAAACCTCATTTCGCTCTGGACACAATGTTCGTCCTCTTCCCCCTCTTCTTCCTCCTCCGGGCTACCCCTGGCGGGTAGTGCCCAGGCAGACCTTCGCGCTTTGCTCTGCTTCGGTGTGGTCTTTTTCCAGACGGCCCTGGACTCAACCCTTGCGCGGCTCGAGATGGCATCCATCGTCGCCCTCCTGGCCGCCCTCGCTACTGTCACGGCGACAGAGGCTGCGAGAGCCCGTGTGAGTGAGGAGCGAAAGAAGCGGCAGCGGGCCAGCGAGTCCGGAAAGGAAAAGCCGGCGATGGCGGCGGCGGCGGAGGACGACAACAACAACAACAACAACAGAGGAGGCCATGACCACCACCGCCCGTCGTGGAGCGTGAGGGCCGTCCGCAATCTCACTGTCCCCTGGCTGTTCTACAGTCTGGTCCTCGGCGCCATCGCCTGGCAGACCATGATCATTCCGGCTTTCATCACAAGGCACGCCTCCTCCTCTTCTACTACGACCCGGCGGCGCAACACCCTGGGCCAAAGACCATCAGTCAACCCGGCAGCAGTCACCCGCCGCACGCTCGGACTCGGCCCCGCCGGGCGACCCCGCCTCGCCATCGCAGCCGGCACCCTCTTTGGGGTCCTCGCCCCCGGAGCGCTGCTGCTCCTCCAGCCCCACGCACCACCACCCATGGTCATCCTGGTCTGGCTCCTCTTCCCCGTCTGGGCCAGTCTCGTCCGCTACCTCGTCCGGCTGCCCATCGTTGGTGGTCATCGCCACCAGCAGTTCAGCAGCACAGAGGCTTCACCCTCTTCTCCCTCCATGGCTCCAGCCTACGCCATCCCTATTCTTTGCTCTGCAGCCTCCCACGCGCTCCTCCTTACCCACCTCTTCCTCCTCCGCACCGCCGCCACCATGACCACAGACGACCATTCTTCTTCCTCACCAACCCGCTCCGCCCTCGGACTCCTCGAGTTTGACCACGCCGCCATCTTCCTCACCTTCCTCTACTGGGTCCACGCCGAGGCGGGTGGTCGTGCCGTGTGCATCACCACCGCCTCGTCGCTCCTGCTTGGGCCTGGGGCGGGTGTCTGTCTGGGCTGGCTGTACCGAGACCACGTGCGTGCCAAGCTGGAGGAGGAGGACGACGGGTCGGGACGTCGCGATGGTGGTGGAGATGCTTCTTCCAAGGCGAACCCGAGGCCTAGGAGGAGGGCGACGACAGGGCACTTCTTCGATGGGCCCTTGGCTTGAGTCTGGAACTTGTGTGATTATCACGAGGAGCAAGAGAGAGAAATAGACACACACACACAGAGAGACAGAGAGAGGTTCCGACGATGAGCCGAGGCATGCCGCGGATGACACCATCTTCATGCTCGCTGCTCTCATCGACCTTGTCCCCCCTTTGTCTGTCTTTTCTTTCCTCTTGCTTCTCCCACGACCCAAAGCCGCCCACATTTGGAACGGAGGATCGGCCTCTTGCGCCCACCGACATGAAAAGTCAAAGTTTCCTTTCTGTTTGTTGCTGCTGCTGCCTGCTGCCGGGGAGATGACGGGAGAGGGTTCCGCCATCCAAAAATTTAAATTGGGGCCACACTTGGAAGGAGTCCTCTTGATATGATCTGTTTTTCATGTACCTTAACCCTGCGCTAGCGTCCCTGCCAGATAAAGAGCATATATACATAGTACAGGGCCAGGCTGCTCCTGCCCCCCTCCCCCTCCTACACCTTCTTCCAATTCCAATGAGACCATAATCCGCCGTACCAGAACATTGGTGATAGGATAGGTTAGTAGAGGGACAAAGAGTTCAGAGGGCGAGGGCTCCCCAGACCCACACGACAGAAGCCTATAAGCCCCTAAAGACACAACCTTCTAGTAGCGGCTGAACCGTAACCGAACTTTGCTTTCTCTCTCTCGTGATATCTCACCCTTCCTTGCACACACTTCCATAATTTCATTCTCCTCTCCATTCATTCTTCTTCTTCTTCCTCCCCCCCCCCCCTTCTTCACTTCAATTCATAAGAGTAAGAATAAGATTAATGAAAAGAAGGGAAAAAAAGGAAAATCCCATGACTTGGACCCATATTGACTGTGGCTCGTCCCATTCATTCCCCTTCCCCCTCTCCCCCCCCCTGGTCTGGAAGGGCGCAAGATAGCCCGCTATGGTGACATTCTGTGGGTCCATCTCGCCATGCCAGCGCACGCACTGGTCTCTCTGGGACGGCGGCGGACGTCTCTCCCCTCTTCCTGCACCGTGGAAGGAAGCGCTCTTCTGATAAGGCTGTCAGGACATCGTGAGCTGCTTACCTTGTCTGCATCGTGATGTCACCGTGCCTCGTTTCAGGGTATGATTTATTGGGACTGACATCGGCGGGCGTCTCCGTGTGGAAACCATGCCCCGTGAATTACTCCGCCAGGGGGGCACACGTTGCACACGCGCGAGAGACACAGAGGAGTCCAAAACGAATGTGTCAAGAGATACTACTATATGTGATAGGTCTTTTATTAGATCTTTTAGGTAGTACTATCGAGAGGTAGAGAGCGAGAGCCGCGGTATGATGAACAAGGGGCCCGCTGCAGGGGATTCTCACAGTTGTAAACTTGATTCATTAGTTGATAAATCCCCTCGGGGCTGCTGTTTTATCTAACGCGACTGTCCTTTTTTCCCCTTACCATTGGATATCGGAGCATTCCATGACATGATGCTGGGTTTGCTGTACAAACGATGAAATCAATCGTACCTCCTTTTCGCCCCCGTGTAACGGCTCGCTCCAGAAAAAAAACAAAAAACCTCCCTTGTCCCAATCCAGAAACAAAGAAAACAGAAGAAGAAAAAAAGGACACAAGAACACATGTTCAGCCAAAAAGTGCCAAGTTGAGCACGTATACAGACACCCACCCACACACATACGGCTGGCCATCGCCACCACTCGTCGTGAGCGTCGACCACATTCACATAATTCCTGCGTGCCTCGATGGGTCCGGATCCATCGACCAGTCCCCAGTATACCAACTCGATGAGTCCATGCTGAAAGGCTCGAGCGCCCCGAGGCCAACAAAGTTGGTCCCGTCCAGGGCGCCCTCGAAGGCATTGCTGGTGTTGGCGGCCACTCCTGCCATCATACCAGCGTGGGCAGCTGGCGGCATCGGCTCGTCCTCTGGTGGCAAGACTGGCGTCTGCGCCTCCATGGGTGCCTGTGGCTGTGCATCGTCCATACTTTCCTCCGCGTGCGGCGGATTCTGCGGGATCGCCGGGTTGTACAGCTGGTGTGCAACATCTGCATCCTGAAGGGCATCCCGCTGGAGCGAGGGGTCGACTGCCACTCCGTCCTGCTTGGGGGTGTCCAGCACCTCGGGTGAGGTTACGGTGCTGGGTGTTGTAGGCCTCACCCAGCCGGTCTCTATGAGCTTCTCGAGCGCTTCGGCCTGGTCCACATGAGTCAGCTATGTGTGTGTGTGTGTGTGTGTGTGTGTGTGTATGGGTGGGTGTGCGTGCGAGCGATTCTTGTCTCCCACAAACAAGGACAGGTAAGTGGCTTACAATTGCTGCCGCCGCCGGGCCAGGAGCGGACTTCTTCACGATCTTGAGGCAGTTGTTCGCCATGTCCGTCACGCTGGCTGCGGAAAGATTGAATTCGTCAGGACAGGCCGCGAGCGTATAGAACAGCGTGTTCGCACACTGGTAGACGCAGACCGGCAGGTCGAGATCCGACACGGGAACTCCCTTGTCGAGGGTCACCTCGGCAAACATGTCGGCCATGGCTTTGGCGTGCTCATAGCACCGCTCCCTGCACCGCCTCACAAAGGCAGGATCCAACATCGCAATCGCCCTCTTGGACAGGCTCTCCCTCCTCCCGACCAGCGCAATCCTGTATAGATCGCAGTGACACTGCCGCCACCAGATGTGCGTCATCAGGAACACGCACAGGCGAGGGTGGTAGGCTCGCAGCTTGAGGTTCTGAGAGGTCCACCGGAATGGTCCCGGCAGCCGCTGCTCGAATGCGTCCAGGTCCGCCTGGAGCTCCTCACACCTGCGCGGCAGCGTCTGTAGATCCGCACCCTGGGGGCCCGACGACACAAAGGATTTCGTAAAGGCCAAGATCTTGCTCCTGATCCACTGTATGCGGACGTGCAGCGCCAAAAACCCAACGTTGTCCGACAGCGGCGGCAGGGTCCCATCAGGCAGCATCGGCGGCGGGGCAAGCGCCTCGGTCGTTTCTGGGAGGTCATACTCGAAGTTTCGCTCGTTGCAGGGCAGCTTTAGGTCGATCATGTTCGGCCGGTGCGCCCACAGCGTGAAGTCTGGGTGGCCAGCGGCCATGCCGATGTCGATCATGAAGAGGGACCACATCAGGCGGCGGCGCGACTCCTGCGCGAGAAAGCAGAGCTTGGGGATCTCGTGGTTCAGCCGCAGAGCAGCCGCAAACCGAGACGCCAGTCCGGTCAGCATGAAGGCGTCCGAGAACCGGCGGCAAAATATGCGGTGCTTGATGATGAGGACCAAGGCCTGGATCTTCAGCACCGTGGGCCGGTCCAGATCCCGCAGGATCAGCCTTTCCGCCACGGAGACACACCTGTTGCCATACTCGCGGGCGCCATGGCCCAGGTCGGTCAGGAGAGAGGTGATGCCGATCAGGGACAGAAGCAGGGCTCGGTCCATGGAGCCCGAGTGGTAACGCTGCATCAGGGAGGCCTGGTGCAGGAAGGAGAAGAGGGGGATGTGGTGGATGTGGCGGAAAAAGTTCTCAAACGTCTTCAGGATGAGCGTCTCCTCGGGCGGGGGGAGATGGCGGAGGGTGGCCAGCGCGCCGTTCTCGGCAATGTCAGACAGGCTGCGGCTCTGGTCGGAGAGGTAGCCATCTCTGCTGCCCGAGGTGTCGCCGGCAAGAGAGTCACGCGTCGCTGCGCCGGGGGTGGTACTCGTCCTGGCACGCTTGGACGGGCGGTAGATGCAGTCGAGGCCGTGTGTGCGGCAGCGGTCGCATTTCGGCATGGTGCCGCTGCATTTTGCCTTGCGCGAGTGGCAGGTCTGGCAGGCCTGGCGCACGCGGCGGCGCGGAGGGTGGGCGGCGACGACATGGATGTTGAGGGCGTCGCTGGCAGCGGTACCAGAGGGGAGCATAGCACCTGCGGGAGAGGCGCTGCCGAGGTGGTGGTGGTGCGCAACGGAGTCGTCATACGAGCACGTGAAGCCGAGGCGTGAGCAGTTCTGGCAGACATCGCGGGTACCATCGCAGCGTACCTTGCGCGCACGACAGGTCACGCAGGTGTTGGAGGGCTTCTTGATGGGCGGGATGCTGATGTTCATCAAGGCCGACCTGGCGGGTGACTGATACGCGTTCATGAGTGACGATGGGGTGAGGAAAGGAGGTGCGGATGAGCGGATGAGGGCGAATTGTTGGAGTTTGAGAGGCCGGTGACGACAGCCGGTGGGGTGGGAGGCGTGGTCCTCGAAAGAGATCGGCACGAGGGCCACGGCGCAGTCGCAGTCGCAGGTTCAGGTTTATGCAATGCCGATTCCCAGGTACAATTTCTCCCAGGTTGTTGGAGACACGCGAGTCAAAATTTGGCGTGGGGTAGCGAGAGACCGACCGGCTCGCGAGTTCAGGCGTGGATTAAGTCAAAGAAGCCTCTTGTTCCCGTGGCGGGGCCCAAGACGGGCGACGGCAAAAATAAAGAGGATGATGAATGGACCCCTATTCTCGACTCTCCTCTGTTTGCCTCTGCTCGCTTCTCGCCCTTTTCCGCCTGTGGAGGCCGTGCCGAATGAGCTTTGACTCGGCCGGTGGGCTCGGACGAGATCCGACGAGAGACAGATAATGAACGGCTCAAGACAGCGACGTGATGATTGTTGATGGCAGCTACAGTGGCCCCGTGCGCACCAGGGCTTCTCCAGATAGCCCGTGAGAGGGGCTGGAGGGGTTGTGGCCTGCAGGCTGTGCTGACTGTTTGAGTCGCCCGTACAAGAGTTGAGTGAGTGTGTGCGTGAGTGTGTATGTATGTGTGGACTGGACCGTGGCTGGTGGGGTTGTGGATGAGTCTGCTGAGGCGAGGGTTGCTCGATTCGGCCTCTTTCTTTTCCCTCTCTTTCTTTCTCCTGTTTCGCCCTACTCTCTCGCGCACCAGTCCGAAATTTCCGCCGTCAGCCAACAGCGTCTCCAGCAATGACCTCTTCGTATACAATGGCGACGCTGCAGGTGGTCATAACAACAGCCTGGTAAACAATGAGCTCTTGACAAGGATGATAGAGATGTAATGTAGCCCAGTCGAGTTGATGAGGAGAGAGGAGCGAGGTCGTGATGGTATCCGGAGGAGGCGCCGGGGTTGTTGATCCGCAGTCGGCCTCGGTTACGATTGACAAGGTACCAGGTGCAACGGTGAGATGGGGACCCTCGACCATGAAATGGAATGACGCCTGTTCAGGGTCGAATTGGTCAATCGGTGTAGATGGCGGGGGATCCCAACCCAGCCAGATGGAAACTAGAGGGTCGTTTGATAGAGCTAAAAAGAGCCGACGCAAGATGGAGCTACTGGCTGCTCTGGGGAGATGAGGTATCTGGAAACGAGTCCAGCCCAGCACGGCACGCTCCCCAGTGATACTAAGTAAGTAGGTGAGCCAAGTCGAGCGGAGTGGGTGTGAGTGGGTGAGGCGAGGCGAGGTGAGGTGTCGTCGATGCGGCGAAGACGACCGGAACAGGAATTCTCGGATCCAAAAGCCCCACGCAACAGAGAGGACAGGTCAGAAACCCTAAGATGCCCAGAGACGCCCAGGCGTGCACACGACTCAAGACACACGACAAGATACAAATGCAGGACCCCAACACGTGAGCCGTCAGAGAGTCTTCTCCAAAGCAGGAGCAGACGTGAGCGACTAGCAGTGGTGGCCCGAGCAACTCATGGGGGGGAAATCAGGATCGCAAATTTTCGGTGCGGGCAGCCGGCGACCAACATGCGCCACATGGGGCATGTCGCAGTGGAATAAGATGGAAGAAGAATAATAATGTGATGCTTGTTTTTCTTGTTTGTAGTTGGACCTTGGCCCGTACTGTGCTGTACCGTGCTGCGTTGCCCAACTGTACTGTATTGTGGACGTACTAGTGATGTGGTCGATGTCGCAATTGGAGATTTTCGAGAGTCGAGGGTTTGGATTGGGAACAGCGAAATCTTGTCGGTCGGCTATTGTTTCGGCTCGGGGTGTGAAGAAAAGGGCAAGGGTGGGTTGATGACCTCAGGAGATGAACGACGTCCCGTTCATGCAAGGTGTGAGACCGAAGAAAAAAGGAGGGCCAGAAGAGAAAAGAATCCGGCCCCTTCTCCTTCTTCTCTCCCCCACATATTCCTAGACAGACCAGCCAGGCAGCGGACAGGAAAAGACACAGCCAACAGTTCCAAGGCCGGCCACGAGACGAGGCAAGACTTGACCCGCTTGTCATCTGCGAGCGAAATTCTTTCCTGGTGGCACCTTCCCCATCGCCCTCCCCATCTTTGTTTTTTCCTTCCGTCTTGAACTGTGGGGTTCCAAGGGCCACGCTTGCGACGGCTGTACCTGGTGTACGATCGCTCCTGCTGTTGCTATAGGTACCTGCTGTATTTCACTGTACCCCTAGCCTATACCTGCCATAGTATTTGGTACTGCGGTGCACATGTACAGTACATGGTATGTACTATGTGTATGCTGGCAGTCACTCCGCATTCTGCATGCCCAATGAGTGGCTGCTGCATGTACAGTGCCTTTTCCTCATCCAGCCCGCAACCGGCTGCTCCTGCTGGTTTGGGCCTCGCACGATCCCCTCCTGGCTCCTCTGTCTCTCTCTGCATTATATAAAAACAACCATGGTGGCAGAACAGAAGAGAACACCGAGGTGTCTCATCATTATTCTTGTCGTACTATGGCATAGACAGACCCTCGAGTAATGCAGTACTGGGCGTGGGCGTGGGCGCTGGCTCTGCTGCGCTCTTTCCGTTTTCAGAGCTGTCACCTAACCCACACCATCACTTGCATCACCTCATCCCTGCCACCGGTCTTGCCGTCTCAACACTCATACGCTGCCATGTGCCAGACCTGCAACCTTCTTTGGGGGGGTAAAGTGTTCTGGTCTCTCTGCCTATGTGGGTCTTGGGGCCCGTGATTTCCATCCTGTCTCTCTCCCTTGAGCTTCCCACATCCACACATAGACACGTAGACACGTCCCGCCTTGTTGTATTCTGAGCCGCCTGATCGCAGCGTCTCTCAGCCCCAACTCAGATGCCTGGTCACGTATTGAACCTTGCGTCCTCTCATCTCGCTCCGTTGTACCTTGTCGGCCCGCTGGTGAGCAGATCTCTGCCTCCTAACACTCGACTATGAAAACCTGAGAATACGAGAGGTCGAGGAGCATCGAATTACGATAAGGTGGACTCTTTCTGATCTGAATATCCCCCTCCCCCACGTCATTGGGGGCGGGAACTCCCGTAGATTGCGTGGGGGGGGGGATTTTTTTGTTTTTATATCTGGGGGCATACTATAGGGGGGGTGTTTGAGGAAGGGGAGACACCGAGAGACCCTATGCAGTCACTCCATTGCATGCATTATTTCCTTCTTTGGACAAGACACACAACGATATGGCCATAGATGACAGACCAAGGAGTGACCACTTCTGGATGTCTCTTGTCGTCTTCCTTCTCCAAGCTGTGGTGGCATCTGCTGCTGTCTCCTGACTCTCCTGCCCCTTGTCGACAGCCCCTCGGATGTTGGGTCCCAAGGTGACACTACCATCTTGACAAGCGACAGAAAAAGTAAGTATACATCAAGCACGACCGTTGCCCAATTACCGTGGCCGGTTTCGGAATGTAGAACCGGAGCCGGGGAACCACTCGTTTGACGAGTATAGCGTCTCTGGGGTATACATGGGCGCTTATTGTTCCTTGCCCTAGGACAACTAGGTCCAATTCACCAGGTAGTTGAGCCTAACATTATTCTATTTGAGTCCTCCCCGGCCACCAAGAAGAAGGCTCCGCAGGTCATGAGACTTCCGAGCCAGAAGACTTGAGTACGGAGCCGAATTTAACTATTCGGGCCGCCCCACGCACCAGAGTATCATGTGACTCCTCTGGAGCGGACTATTTTCTCTCGGCGTTGAGACTTGGCGGGAAATTATTCACCTATGGGGTGGTAAAGGGAAACCGAGAAAAAAGAACGGAGGAGAGAGAAGTCAGAAGGTAAGGAGAGAAAAAAAGAAGAACAAAAGACCCAACCCCTACTCTTTCTTGTTTGTGTCTTGGCTGGCATGGCGGCATGAGGTGCAGCGATGGTGCAAGATATGCGGTAAGCACCAAATTGAGCCACGGCATGTCCAAGACCACCAATTCCTGTTGGATTCCTGCGTGTGTGTGATATGGAGAGACGGGGAAAGAGGCAACACACACATCACATCACATCCCCCCCCGTGCCGTTTGCCCGCATCATGCTGTGTCTTCCCCTCCAATGGCGACATCACCCCTTCGGTCACCGTCTGTGAAAAAATCCCCCGACACTGTGTGCCCTTGCTATCTTATGTACGCGAAACCTTCCTGCCCTTTAGAGGCAAGGGCTTGTCCGAAGCGCACCATTGCTTTCTTTTCTCCCTCCCATCTCTCTTTCTCTTATTATCTTCCTGTTTCTCTCACGGGATGGTGGCATAGCTGCGACGATGATGCTCCCGGAGGTAGAGGAGGAAGAGGTCCCGCCGGGATTACTACAGGTTGTAGCAGGTGGGTAGGGCTGAATTTCCACCGCCGCGGACACGGATGGTTCTAATGTATCGGCCGGTCGGTGCTGAAGGGGGGTTTTGATGGGGCTTCGGAGCCGTGTTGAGAATGTGGTACTGAGCTCGGTAGCCTTGCATTTAGGGCCAAGGCGGCGGAGCGGTGTTGATCTTGTCACCTTAACCTAGACTTGTTTTTCTCCTTCGTTTTGCATTATTCATCTTTTCCTTCATCTTTCTTCTCTCTCCAAAACTAAAACCAAGACGAAGTGACTGTGATGACGGGATGTAACTATGCCCGCGCCCCAGAGCTTTGTGGTGCTGGTGAGGTGCCGTTCAGAACTTGGACGACCAGGGAGGAACGTTCACGATATTGCGACGGGTCAGCATTGAAGATACACATCTCGTATTATGTTAACAACCACTTTCTTCGACAGAGTGATCAAGCCCTATGCCTCTGTTCGTGGCAAATCACCACGCATGTCCCTAGGCCAAGGAATACATTGGATCAGTGAGCACGAGATAGAATGGGTCAACCATTCATTAGTGGCCGCGTGCCGTGTAACGACTCGTGTGATGTCTCCCTCCTCTTGCCTACTGCTCTGCCTCTCCGTAACCACATCCTGGCGGACGACATTGTCTTATAATTGCCGTTGAGCCAGGTCTCCTGCACTGTCTTTATGGCCTCCTTCTAAAGTGTGCGCCTCCTAGACAGCATCTGGCAAGCGCACCGCAATATCACCCGACTGTGTGATATATCTCACCCAAGGCAGTGATGGGTATTGCAACTGTCGAAAACATTTGTCAGCCCATCTCGTCGTTCCGGGTCTCCCACTCTTTCCAGGACTTGGAAGGTACTCACCTTGGGCTCGGTAATCTTCAAGTACCGCACCTGTATCCCGCTGGTCGTAAAATACGGAATCTCAAACTTGACCTGGATCGGCCTCTTTGCCCCCTTGCCAGGTGCACCAACACCGCCCATACTGCCACCGAAGCCGCCCGTCATACCACCTCCGTGCTCGTCGTCGCCTCGGACGCTCGGTAGGCCCAGCTCTGCCCGCATGAGGAACTCCTTAAGACCTCCAAATTGTTTGATCTTCCAGACGATGGCGCTCTGCTCCGGTGCGTAGTGCACGCTTCCTATGTTTGTTCTGAATCTCGGGGTGTCTGCGTCCTCGGGCACGGGTACGATGATCTCGACGTTGTTGGCTGTGCTGCGCCGCTTGAACTGCGCCCTTGTCTTGACCATATACTGGACACGGCTCCCCGAGTAGCTTTCGACCGCGCATTCAACCCAGATCAGCGGCTTGACCTGGGTGTTGAGCCGGTACGACATGAGCTCGAACTCGCCGTCGGGAGGAATGAAGGAGATGGTGCGGTCGTTCTCGAAGCGCGATAGCCGCACGCACTGATGGAATTTGACATCCTCCATCTCGATCGCCTTGCCCCGCGTTGTGCGCCCCGTCGTCTCGAACATGACCTTATCGTTCAGGCCCAGTCGCAGCTCGGGCATGCCTGATAGGTAGCACTTCATCTTGATGGCGCCCAGGATCTCGGACCGCAGGACGTTGCCGTTGGCCGAGACAAGAAGGTTGAGGCTCTCCACGACGTCGAGGAAGACCTCGTTCTTGCGGTAGCGAATCCCTTCTGATCGCCATGACACGGAGTTCGTAACTGCTATGGGAGGCCTGGCCTGCACTTCGAGCTTATGGGACTCCTGGGTAATGTATTCTTGGAGGATCTTGGACTCGGTGGTCTGGGGATAGCCAAAGTCCATCATCTCGTCGAGAAGCTCGTAGATGACAACAAAGTTGTCCCGGATGGATTCCTCCTCAAGAACTTTGAAGTACTCAGTAAAGACCTCGACGATCTTGTGTAGAAAGAGGATGATCTCGGCGGCGTTCGTGTTGCGTTTCGTAAGGGCGAGGAGGTAAAGGTTGTTGTGCCGTATGTACAGGTACTGCGGCAGGTAGGATCAGCCATAAGCACGGGATCTAAGCAAACAAGCAGTTCTTGGTCAAAGGGCGGACGCACGTTGATTCCCTCGTGGGAGAAGCACGGCGGTACTGCTGACGACTCTTCTTCGGCATCGCTGAGAAGAACCGGGAATTTCTCAACGGCTGACATGGGAATGTCTCCTCTGTAGTTGCGGGCAAGGAGGGTCTGCAGCCCGGCACTGGTCAGTTTCGAGGTGAGTATAGCTACATTGTAAGCTGTTTCGGACTGACCTTGCCCTTCAAGTCCAGGAAGAACACTGCGGAGGCCATGTTGACAGCTGGACTCTGTTGGGCGGCGAGCCACTGCGTTCGAAGGGAGAAGCTCGCGATGGAGGGGCACGTGGAGCAGCCGGCGCGCTGGCCAGGTAACGGGAGCTGCTGGCGAAGACTACCACATGCAAAGAGGTATATCTGTGACAGGCAAGTAGGGGGGAAGCCAGCAGGATGGAACGCGCCAATGGATGAAAGGTGTGGTGGAGGGAAAGTGTCGTCTTTTGACACTGCAGTACGGTGTGCTGTACTCGTGCTGAATGAATGAACGGCGACGCCTACAAGGCCAGCCAAGCATCTTCGTCAGAATCAGGGGCCTGTTGTTATGTAATCAAACCAGCCAGACGGGCTACCGCTAAGGAAACCGGAGTCGGAGGAACCCCCGCGGAGACAGAGGGGTGCACGGGCCACTAACAGGACCCAGCCCTGGCAGGTATAGCTATCATCTGCGAAAATCTCTGCGGAGGTCCCAAAGTTCTTTCCTCTTCTTCTTCTCTTTCTAACGCTTCCTAAAAGACAGTGCAGCCCATCACATTGCGACACGCCAGATGCGGGCTTTCTGTTCGTCATCACCTGTGCTCGACGTTGGTGATTTCTGCGATCGTGGAAGCGGAGAAGGAGGAATCCATTCGGTGCCATTAAGAACTGCCCACGTATTTTCACTGTTACTTTGGCGGCGTCAGAGGCACCGTACATTTATTTTTCAAGCGTCTCTTGTCATCGCTGCGACGTCGCATACCATTCTTGAGAATGTATGGACCATGGGCTACTCGAGCGAGTGCGCCATCCCCAACGAAAAGAATGGCGGGGTGGGAAGGTGTTGTGGCGCACATGCGCGACCTCAGCTTTCTGGGAACGCGGTAGCGTAGGCAAGCTGGGGGCACGTCTTGCTTCAGGTCAAGGTTACGACCTTGCTGTGCTTCTATATGATCTCGCCGTCTCGGATGCTCTGAGGTACCGACGCATTGTCCAAAGCCAAGCCACAGTAGGCATAAAAGCATCCTTCGCCTGAGCCAGCGACTGAAGATCTTCGCGTCGCGCCCCAGAAATGGCCTCAACAACTGTCCGCACTATTACCCCACACCTGTGCGCAGTATTGGCTTGGCGACCTGCGCCAGTCAGCTTTCTACGCATACCGGGCCAAAAGGACGGTGTACTTAGATGCCACAATTCCACAGAAGCAGAGTGACTTGCTTGACTGCGTTCATTAAAGCACAACCTTGACATAATATGGAACGAGACGGTTCGTTTGACGAAGGAACAAGGAAAAATAAGCAACAGTCTCTTTCCGGGATATTCATGGACGTACTGGAGCCTTTGTTCCGGATCTCTATGTCGGGCTCTCGGAGTCAGCTTCACAGGCTGATTCGTCATCCAAGCCAATCAGTCAATCAACTCCAAGCATGAAGCGCCTCGTATCGTTCGAGGAGGTACTACGTAGTAGTACAAGAAAGACGCCACCTCCCCCTCATGCCATGATTATTGTATCAGACCCTGGCATGCCTAGTCACCAAGCGCAGGCGAAAGGTTGATGGTGGTGCTCTAGCCGATAGCCAAACGCACCCTGTCGGACGAGAAGAAGGAGAACAAAATTGCTTGTGACAGTGGTTCTATGTGGGGGGACCCCCGACCCACGACTCAGTGTCCAATACGCTTGCAGCCAGGGACACAGGGTCGTCCTTGACTGGCGGTAGACTCTGAGCATGTGACAGGACAGACGACCCGAATCACGCTATGATGTTACTGTGTACTATAGGTTTAACCATGCAGGATAGTGCTATGGTGGTACTGTAGAGGGCAAACTCACCCCCTGCATGAGATGGGGTCAGGGCCGTTTTGGGGGGGATCTTGGGGTCTGCCAGTAGAAGGGGGGGGGGGGGGTTGGAGTCAGGTTCAGGTGCTGACATGTGCCGTGCCGGTCAGGCCTACGCCCTCGGAGCCGACACTTGGGGCCGGTTTTGGTCAAAAAGCAACCTTGTTATTCTTGTCTTTTTGAGTTCGACAGTGCCGTACGTACCGTAAAAGATCTTCAAGTAAGCTGTACATGACAAGGAGATCATCAGTCTTTGCACAATGGTGCAAACCTAATCTCCTCTTATTAATTCTGGAAAGACTTACTTTTCGTTTCGTCTCGAGAACCCTGTGCGCGCATGTGAAGAAGATTTTTTGCTGACGTTGACGCAGATGCAGACGCATGTGAATGCGACCCCGAGCAGGGGGATATGTTATCTATCGTCAAAAGAAGAGAAATGGGGGCGCACAATACCAATCAACTCCCGTCGGACTGATACAAAGACCAGCACACACAGATCATCATAAGCGAGTCTGGATGATGAACGGGGCAAGCGAGGGAGAGACGACCCTCGATTTTCACACGGGCTGTTGGGGCTGACAGGGGCGTGTTAGATCAATTGGCTCTTGATGTGTGGCTGCTGGCCTGCTTGGGGATTAGGTTGGGGGCAAGGGAGGGAGGGGGGTCTCTTGGGATTGCATCCTGTGACACGGCGAATTTGGCAGGGTGTGATAGCACGACGAGAAGGTCGATCACCTCACATGACAGCGTAACGTGCATTCGCTGATGGGCGCTGGGACCCTCAACACGAGAGACAACGGAGGCTTCTAGTCTCCTGGAACCAAGAAGCCTAGAATGTCTTTTTGAACACTGTCTATCTTTTCGTTTTCTTTCTCGTCTCTCTCTTCTTCTTTCTGAAATCCAATACTCAGCTAGGTCACAGCCGTATTGTTCTGGAAATCTCACCGCTGGTGCCGGTTGTCGCCAATTGCCTACTGTCATCCCGCCCCCCAGGCGACACACACGCTTCTGCATATATCCGGAAGCGAACATCGATCCATCCATCCCACCTTGTTTGCTACATGCAGCCTGCAGCCTACCACACCTTCTGTGCGGTGTAGACCAGTCCCCGTCCTGGGCCATCATCCTCCAGTGTCCGTTGCAACCTTATCACGAGGTGTAGCGTAGACGCACACCATCCATCCACTCCCTTACTTCCTGACCAACATCCTGGGCCCTGTGCGAACAAACTCCCACCGGATCGCTGTGCCTCTCTATCATTGTTCTTCAGCCCTTTTCTGGCGTCGAATTATCTGTGCGACATCGTTTATTAACCTGCATTTATCTACCATTCTTCTCAGAACTTCTCCAGACGCCCTCCTTAGCCCTGTTGTGGCTCTACTCTGATCCAGGCACACCCGAGTCATTCGTCTCTTACGACCAGTCGGTCCTTTTTTCTCGTCTTCTTTTTCTTCTTCTGTTTCTTTCATTCCCCATGGACCGAGGCTGGCCTTGTCATTTAAGATGACTATTTGAGGGCGAATCAACAGATTATTTAGTCTGTTGACCATTTATTTCCGGCTCGGGCGGGATCATCAAGTCTTTGTCCGTCCTGCAGGGCTTTTTGAAGCCGAGCGGTCAGACACCAATGAAGTTTACAGCGAGAAGATAAGGGAATAAGCCAAGGAAAAGAAAATAATAAAAACAAGAGGGAGAAGAAGAAAACAAAAGGAGAAGAAAGAAGAGGGGGGAAAAAAAGAAGAGAACAAGGAAGAGGAAGAAAAGAGAAGGGAAAGCAAAAATAAGAGGAACCACGCCCGGCTGGGCGAGAGCGAGACAGGAGGCGGTTCCTTCCCCCCTACCCACAATGGAGCAGCAATTAGAAAATCACATGCTCCTCCCACCTCCCGTCACCACCAACGCCAACAAAGCCGGTGCCGACGCAACGACTCTTCTTCAGCAGCCCTCACCCCATCAGATGCAAGCGTCACAACAAGCGCCGTCCCAGTCTACCGGGACACTGTCGTCACCGCCGTTCATCAACTCCAATTCAGGCATGTTCCAAGGCGCAGGCAGCGCCCACCACCAACATATCGCATCTGTACCCGGACTGTCACTGTCGCCCAGGACATTTGGCCAGCTGCCTTCCTATTCCCCGCCGACATATGCATCCTCGCAGCAGTCGAATCACGATCCTGCTTTCCTGAAGTTTCCAGATCCTCCGTCCAACGAACTCGCGCCGCTCCAGCTGAACCCGCAGGCCGACACCAGCGCCAACTCCCTGCCCTCGCTCGCCTCTCTGACAGGCTCCTCGACGACCTCCTCCCTACGGTTCTCTGCCTCCTCAGCACCCCGCGAGACGTCGTACTCGCCGCCTCCTAAATTACGAAGTTGGCCGACCGGCAATCCCTATTCGGCGTATTACGCTGCTGGTCATGGGCCGTCGGCCGATTCGCCAGCGAGGACGGATATTGACAACATGAGCAACGGCACGAGGGGGCCTTTGAGCCCAGATCATCTGGCTGCAAGGGCCAGTAGTGTGAGCTTGGATGACCCGGATGTGCGGATGGCCGCTGAGGCTCTCGGCGATCTCAAGGCTGGTGAGTCTTCATCGTGATTTACCCTCCTCTCACTCCAGCCCTTCGTCCCAACTTGTTTTTTCCCCCTCCCGACGGCATGACCGGCCACTCGGTGACGTATCGTTCTCTAACCAGTCATTCCTTGCTGCATCAGATTTCGTCTCTTCGCCTCAGAATATGAACAACCCTGGGCCAACGTCCCCTCCTCATCAATTCGGTACACCAGGGTCGTCTGAAGCCGAACCACTCTTGTCGTTAGTGCTATCCTCCGGCTCGATGCTAGCGAAACCCATCGAAGGGACCGTCACAGCCTACAACACGACCAAGAATTTCTCTCCGGGCTTCATCAAGACGCCTGTTGAGTACGTCGAGGGTGTCGTGGGCTCGGGCTTTCACATGTCTGGTATTGAAGGTGGCGTCAGGTGGTTCTTCCGCGGCAAGGGCAGGCATCCATCGTCGAGCGACCTGGAGACGGGCGAGGGCAGCCACAAGAGGCGAAAAGTGGGCAGCAGGGGCAGTTCAAGGTCGGGGTCCCGTCGTGGCGATGCATCCAGTGGCATGACCCTCACCAGCTCGCACAGTCCGGAGACTGAGGCTTTTGGGCTGAGCGACAAGGAACGGAGGCTCTCTGTAGGCACGGTCGACACTCTCCCAGCCTATGACGATGCCCGCAGCCCAGCATACACCGAGAGCGCTATGGCTGGCTCGGATGATAGGCAGACAACACCCACGGCAAACTCACGCCCATCTTCCACCAACCCTGCCTGGCAGCAGAGACTCATGATGTCGACCTCGGGCCTGTCGATTGCCATGAGTGAGGAGAGTCTTCGCTCCCTCAAGTACTGTCTCACCTGGCTGCGGTGGGCGAATGACCACATTGGGCGTGTCATACTTGCACTCAAGGACGCGCTTGAGAAGTATGACAGCCGGCAACCAAGAGATGTAGCTATGGGATATGACGCCAACGGCGCTGACGACTCGGAGTATGCCCGCCGCGAGCTGAGTGCGCGCGTCACCGCACTCAGGTCCGACGTTCTCAAGACGCTGACCAGTGTCATCGAGACGGTGTCCAAGTACACAGGCGGCGCCCTCCCGGAAAATGCACGGGCGCTGGTCAGGAGACATCTACAATCGCTGCCGCAGCGGTTTGTGCTGGCGACGCAGGAGGATGCGAATGCGAATGGACGCAACGCAAACGGCAAGCCCGCAACAGAGGAGGGCACTGAGGACAAGGAGAAAGATGCGCGCGAAGGTGCAAAGAGAGTGCTCGTCATGGCCAAGGAGGGTCTGGACATGATGGCTCAGGTCAGCTGCGTGCTCGACGGGACGATTGTCAGCGCGGAGGAGTGGTGTGAGAAGCTGGGACGCAAGAAGAGGGAGGAGAGAGCCGAATCGGCTGGCCAGGGCCAGGGCCAAGAACAGGAACAGGGGCGCGGGAAGGGGTATTATCCCCATGGTCAACAACAGCGGCAGACAATACCATTTGGGGGTGTTCGCATCGGAGTTGATGGGGATGTGAAGATGGGTTGAGCTTCCGATGGAACACCGAACCCAATAGGCGATGACGCTGTCGCCAACCCCCCGACTCGTGGGGGCCATCTTTCGACCCGACCACAAGTTTGGGAACGGTCGCTAAGAACGGGCATGAAGAAGACAAAAAAGGAGAACAAAAGAGGACGCTACATCGAGGCCATACCGAAATGGACGTCCAAATCTCCGAAATTTTCATTTGTTTACAACATCAAGGCCGCACAGGAGTTCAGCAGCATACATGTTGGCAGGGGAAGCGCGGAGACAGGATCTTGGAGAAATGGACGCTGGTGGGATCAGATACCTTACTGTTGTCATGTGCTCTTCTAAATGCCTTTTCATGGCCTGCTGCTGCTGCTTTTACAGCCCAGCTTTTTACTGCTTATACACGAAGCTATCTTATACTCCAGAGGGGGGAGGAGGGGCGTGGTCACGAAAAAGAAACCTTTTTATCAATGCTGGGCCATATCTTGAGGAAGCTTTTTCTGGGTCGCGTAATCGCATCTCAAGCAATTTACACACATTGTGGTAGCAGTTTACCTTGTGTCTCATGAGACTCTCTCCGTTCTACTATCGACGAGAACCCACGACAAGCTGGTGATGATCATGACAGGGCACGCCAAACGAGCTGCAGCCATGTCTGGTTCCGCTTTGTCTGAAGCACCTCGTCCATCTACAAGCGATACCTAAACCCAGCAATCTGCCAATCCGTCACATCCTCGTAGTCCTCGCCCCTCAACTCCACCCTTGAGACAGCATCCGCCCCGCCCTGGGCAATATCGACCACCTTCCCGCCGCCCACAGCGCCCGACGCACCGGCGCTCCCCTCAAAGCCTTCCTCCCTCGTCCTCCTCGCGTTCACCCGCGCCAGGTACAGCCGCAAGCCCAGCGCCAAGGCCACGGCCAGCGCATAGCAGATCATGATGGTGCGGAACGCGGTCTGGTAGAGCGGCGCCTCGGAAGACTTGAAGAACTGGGGGCCAGCAATGTTCCCGGTGCAGTAGGCGAGGAACAGCAGAGACGTGACGGTCAGCTTCTTGGTGACGCCGCGGTAGTTGGCCTGCATGAGCGACAGGGCGAGGGGCATGGCGGACGTGCCCGTGCACAGCAGGAAGTAGCCAAACAGCTGCACGCCCAGGGCGACACGGGCGCGGGCGTAGATGAGGGCGGCGCCCGCCACACAGGGCAGCACGACGGCGGCGATGAGCAGGCAGTGGGCCTGGCGGAAGCGGCCGGCCAGCCAGCCGGTGAGGAGGATGCAGCCGCCGGACAGCAGGGAGTAGGGGATGTTGACGAGGGTGCTCTGCAGGCTGGTGAAGCCAAAGGACTTGATGACGAGGTTGGCAAAGTTCTGCGTGCCGCCGTTGGGGATCTGCGTGGTGATCTCGAGGCCGACGAGGAACCAGGTCTTTGGGTCGGCGAGGCACTCGCGCGCCTGGGCCCAGCTCCAGGCGGCGGACTCGGTGCGGCCCGTGCCCGCGACGATGATGCGGTCCGAGGCGTACTGGCGCTCCTCGGGCGTCAGGAACCGCGCCGTCGACACGCTGTCGGGCAGCGCCAGCCACAGCACAAGGGCCCAGAGGAAGGTCGCCACGCCGAGGATGATGTACATCCAGCGCCAAGGCCCGATGCTGTCGGTGATGTGGCCGACGCCAAAGGCGAACAGCGAGGCGACCATGCCGCCGATGCTGTTGCCCGAGAACCAGATGCCCGTGCGCACGGGGATCTCGTCGCGCGTGTACCAGCTGGTGGTGATGAACATGAAGGCGGGCGTGATGGTGGCCTCGGCCGCGCCCAGGAGGAAGCGCACCGTGAGGAGCCCGCCGTAGTTGGTGCAGGCTGCCGTGAGCGCCACGACGATGCCCCAGACCAGCGCGTTGCCTGTCATGTAGCGCCCTACGGGCAGCCGGGCGATGAGGATGTTGGTGGGGTACGTCCAGCCCAGATAGCCAAAGTAGAAGATGGACGAGACCCAGCTGTAGTCTTGGCCTTGTAGGTTCTAGATGATTTGTTTAGTGTGGTGTCAGTGAGAGAGAGAGTGTGTGTACAGGATGTGGTTTTGGAGAAGGGATCCTCGTCCTCGGTCTACCTTCTCCCTCTTCCTCCTGCTTCCCTCTTTTAAGGAGGGAGCGCAGAGCGCAGCAGCAGCGAACAACAGCAGCAGCAGCAGCAGTAGCAGTGGCACAGGATCTGGTGAGAGGGGTTTTCTATAATTATTATCTACTAACCGTGTCATCCTGGAGCCCAAAGACAGATGCGCTCGACAAGATCGTCTTGTCCATAAAGTTCAGACCATACGTGATGAACAACAGCGGCACGAGCCTCATGTCGATCTTGCGCAGGACACGCTTGGCCAGGGCATCGTCGACGCCATGGCGGCTCGCCGTTTCATTGGCCGCAACGACGTCTTCTTCTCCTTGGTCGCCCATGGTGTGGTCTGTTGTCAGCCTGTCGTACCTGTAGTCAGGATAACGAGAAGCGTCTGGGGAGGAGCGCGGTTTTGTCGTCTTCCGAAACGAAGGAATAATTATAAAATCTCTTAGTCGTTGCCATGGTGTCTTGATAGTAGACATGCCGGCTTCTTTTTCGTTTTCATTGGAGACCCCCCCCTTTCTTCTCTTCTTATCAATACATAACCACCGGAAGTAACGTTTCTCAATGGTGTGGAGTGCAGATGTTCCGGTGCAGACTCCCGGTACGTGTCTGTGTGTTTGTATCTGGGTCCCCACTGGTTAGCAGTAAATACTACTATGGTTCAGTGCTCTCGGTTTTTTTTAGAGGGGAATGATCGGCAACATATGAGCTGAGTTTGTGTTGGACGTGTTCTGCCGGTGGCCTCCCCTTATCAGGGCCCTTGTTCTTACTGGCTGCGTATCGGAGCAGACCGTCGTTAGTAATAGTTAGTGGTTAGGTGTGATGGTTCGTCGCTAAATACTGAATCAAGCCCACCCTCCTTCTCGTCAAGCAGCCCAATCTCCGCCTCAAATGAAAGAGAAAAGAAAGAAGAAAAAAATACCAAAATTCCACGGAAAGAGGAACAAAGGTGCAAGCCCATTTTTAATCTCTTGGTATGCTCTGTCCTGCTGAAGTATGATATTCCATGTTTGCATTTTGAGTATCCAAATGCTTGCACCAGGGCAATGGGATTCTTGTAGCGGGATGTGTTCAACTCGAAACTTCATCGGTACTTGTTCCCTTAAACTCGCTATGTTGTATATGATTCTTACATCACTGTCGCTGCAATGGGCAGCTATCCTATCGCCATAAGATACTCAACCTGTAAGCATGCAGCCTGTGGTAATGCGCAGCCGTCCCGTCATAATCCTGATCCCACGCTGTAAGATGCCCGGCCCCAGTAAACCTAGCCCCGATATGTGTATGCATACTGTTTCCCAAAGACAAAAAAAGACGCCCCACAATCTAAACATAGGTATATCCCTTGTTACCATATACCCTGCTCCAGAAATGCACCCGACTCGCTGTCACCTACTTCCACCATGTGTGAGACTTGTGGTGGTCAGTCAGCCTTCATCTCCGCCCGGCATCGACCACACACTACTCTGCTCTGGCCTTCATCCTCAGGTTCACAAAACGCCAAGCAATAGCAGCCGTGCCAAATCCAGCCTGAAGAGAGAGAGAGAGAGACAAAAGGGTCAGTCAGGGTACGTAGACATCCTTGGAGTGATTTGCTTGGGGAAAAGAATAAGAAGAAGAGAATGGCACACATACCGCCGCAACAAAGAACGGGAGACCCCTCAAAACACCATTCACGCCCATGGACGCCGCAAAGACTCTGAGCAGGATAGGATCCCCACACATCCGGCCGATGCCCTCGACAATTTGCGCAAAGCCAAACGTGCTCGCGCGCGTGTCCTCGTCAGTCCACGCCGTGATCAGCGAGAGGACGGCAACCCGAGTCCCGTACCCCGTGGCAAAGAATAACACAGCTATTGGTGTTTTAAACGAGCAGGTCAGCCTTCTTTGCCCATCTCGCACATACACACACACACACACCTCTCAAGCACCCATGGAAATTTTCTTCTTACAGAGGAACAGTCCCGTCATGGAAGACGCAAGACCCATCAGCACAGCCCCAACTGTCAAGACAGCCAGGCTGGCAGACACAACATTGTAGTCAATAATCTGCGGCACGATATGCCACTTCGAGGTGAGGAACGCTACGGTCTGGGGGAGAACGACGAGAAACAAAACAATGTTGCTCGCCGCGATGGCCGAGACGAGCATGGCGGTCTGTGAGGTGGGCCATCCGAAGCGCACAGCTGCGTACTGTAGGAGTACTGAGACGGTGCCCTGCCTGAGGGCGCCGATGAAAAGAACAAAGAGGGATAAGAGGATGTTCCTCCTGCGCAGGACGGCCAAAATGCCCGCCTTCCCGTGCTGCCTCGGAGAAGAAGGAGGAGTCGTTCGTGGACGGTCGATCGAGGGTGAAGAGGAGGTGAGGAGGGGGGTCGTCTCGTCCTGGTCCTCCTTGCTCGGGCGACGCCGCACCCTACCAAGGTTTTTGATGACGCCGTGTGTCTCTGGCATGATGTGCAGAATGGGAAAACAGAGGAAAAGGCAGACAAAGCCCACGCCAAAGGGGACAATCAGATGTCTCTCGATGGTCACAGACGCGAGGGCGGGCGCAAAGAGCTCACACACCAGAAAGGTGGAATAGAGGTAGTAAAAGTAGCGGCTCCTCTGTGAGGGCGGACACGAGTCTGCTGCCATGGCGTAGATGGTGGCATTTGCTGATGACAAGTTGCCCATAAGGAGGAAGATGGATGAGGCCCAGATTAGTCGCATGTCGCCGTTGCCGTATCCACCCATGCCTGTCGAGGGAGAAAATGGTTAATGACTAGGACAACCAAGTGTACGATGCACTCAGCAAAACTTACAAATGGTGACAATCCAACAGAGCGACATGAGCGGCCCTAGGATACTCGTCACGATGACTCTCTTGCGGCCTATCCTGTCGGCAAGAAGGCCCATCGGCACAGCAGTGAGAAGAACTTCAAAGATAGGTTAGCCGGCCGTGATATTCATCATCGCGAGAGTCGCCCTTGTTTCTTCTTTTTCTTTTCTTCTTCTTTTCGGTTCAAGTCCAGTCCATACTTACTAGCAACACCGTCAAAAAAAGCCTTCCAGCTCCTGAGCCGGGCCAGCTGGTACTGCACGTCGGGAGATTTACACACATCCTGCAGGCCACCAAAGACCTGCTCGCCGTGTGCGGGGGCATAGGAAGCGCAAACCCATCTCTCAAACAGGACAATCTCGGGAACGATCCTGATCTGGTCGTATGTCTGTGTCAAAAAGTCGAGGAGAATGCAGGCCAGCCTGACCCAGAGTGGCTGATGGCCGCTGGCGCCGGGCTCGACGTCACATGCTCCACCGCCCTCGATATCACCGCCGTTTTCGACGACAATATGAGGACGACGCTGCACAGAATCGTCCAGAAGTGAGTCTCCGGTTCTGTCCATGCTGCTACATGGCTCTCTCACAAAGGAGAGAGGAAAAGAAGAAGAAGAGACAATAAACGAGAAATGCAGGTTTCAAGACGCCATCTTCGAGGCTATCTCTGGATGGATGCAGGAGGAGGTAAAGGATGGGGGTCAGGAAGAGGAGTCAGCAGACCCTCCTTTACCAGTTTAGTTACGGTGGAACGGGACTCCTTGTCTCGCCCAACTGCAGCCCCGCATCGGAAGCACGGAAGACCTGACAAAGCCGCCTAACGCGCCCGCCTATCTTTAATCCAAGCCCTGAACCGATCCAAACCTCCTGCCCCTGAAACCTTGCGGGACGGGCGGAGAAGAGAGGGCAATCACGACATCTCCTGTCGGTATCTCGTCTTGTCCTTGTGATGCCTTTATTTCCACCTTGGGCCCTCAAAAGTAAAGATCAGAGCATCTTGAGAGCTCTCAAATTCTCAGAGAATAAGACCAGCGGGTTAGATCTTCGCTTTCTATAACGCAGTCATGTTTTGATTGTGCCTCTTCGTTGTCTCTTGAGATGGGATGATTTGCAAGACTTTCATCTTCATATACAAGAACCCCAACCCTCGACAAGCCAGTCTCAAGATATCCTGTGCATTTCAGTGCCATTAGCTTCCTGGAAATATGGTCGTGTAGACTATGGCGGTCTTCAGTTGATAACCTTTCCGCAATGGACATGATATGCTGGGTGCGGCAGCTTATGTTCGTTGGACTTCCAGACAATGGTACTGTGACTAGATCTCTCGAAGACAGCACATCGTCGTTGCCAGAGCAGACTCAGGGTCAAGTATGAGGTGCAAGTTGCTCCATCCCTCGAACCTTTCATTTCTTTCTATTTTTTTCATTGTTGGCACCTTTCTTCTTCCTACTACTCCTGCTTCTATTAACTTGTATCATGTCTCGGGTTACTATGAGACGTGTTGTCATTAGTATCATCTTTCCTCCATGGGGTTGTTGTTATGGCGTCAAATACACCGAATCAGACGCAGAGTCATCGCCATCTACATGCGATGTTTCCATTTTTGTCGAAGATGGTGAGTCCGAGGAAGGCACTGCGCCACTCATAGTCACCTCAGAGATCTTACTGAGAGAGGGCGTGTGAGCCTTGATGGACAGGCGCTTGGGCCGTGTGGACGACACCGACTCGGCGGTTTTCTCCGTGGCGGCTTCACGATGCACGGCCGTCCCATCTGTGTGGGTGCCGCCCTCCACTGCTGCCACCGCCTGATCGTCGTCGAGATGAGACCTGGTTCGAGATGGTGGTGGTGTCGTGCTGCTTCCGCCAACTGCAGCAGCAGCATGACGAGCGTCTTCGTCAAGACCAGAAGCCTCTCCGTCCCAGAGTTCCACTGAACGGATGGAAAACGCGGATCCCAGAATGCTTTCGAACAGCCTGTCCACCGTCATCATGACCCCGTACGGCTCGTTTTCGTACACAGCAAGTAAGATACCGTAGAGAACCTCGCCCCGGACAACCCAGGCTCCGGCTATGCCAGCAGAACCGCCTATTTCTTCTGTTTCCAACCACCGTCAGTCTTTATGTCATCTTATTTTTGGGGCGGACAAAAACCAAGGAGGACTTGTCTGATGAGTCACGATTTCACTTGTCTACTTACCAAGAGGAGCGCGGAAGTGTATCCTGCGCACACGAAAGTGTCGGCCCCTGACAACAAAACAAGCAGTTCCCCGCATCAGCTGCCCCTCGACGACAGCATCTCGGCCGCACAAGACGTTAACAGGCCCTTCGTCCGAGGCTAACGCGGTTGCAGATGCTGTGGAGGTAATGTTGACGACCTCTTTGGAATCTGGGAGGACGTATTGGTTCCTGGCACGGCTGGGCAATGTCCCCAGCCGCAGCAGCGCGAAATCCGTCGCGTTGTCTGGCTTGGTGTGGTTGTTGGCCATCTCGCCGCGGGAGTTCATGGAGATGCCGAGGAAGTCGACGGCCGCGTCGCGCGTGACGTTGTGCCATTTCGAGACTCTTCTGACCTCCTTTCTACTCGATGTTTCCGTTTCGACAGCGTTTTCCGATGATATGGATTCTGACGCGGCTGTATCGTCGTCAAAAGAATCCCCAAACACCCCGCTGCCGTCAAGCATTGCATGCGCTGTTGTCACGCCCAGGACGTATTTCCCGTTGATCTTCAGCAGGCCTCCCACGCGACACAGACTTTGCGTCTGCTTCTCCGGCCCCTTTTGCACCGTGACACAGCACAGGGCGCCACAGACAGAAGGACTTGTTTGCTCGTTTTCGACGTGTACTGAGAGGGCGGCAGCGTGGGGCAGCTTGATGCTCTCTTTGCGGTCTGGTTTGACGTCGACGCATCCCTGCTCGCTGCTGCTTGGCTCGTAATTCCCACCGCCTTCCTGTATCTCGGGGTTTCTCTGCAGATAAGAAAGCCTCGAGACGGCCTTGTGGAGCTCCTCGACAGACTTGTCAGATCGTTCTGATGGAAAATGATGGGGTCTCCTGTACAAGATCCAGACGGTCGGGAAGAGGTTGACAGTATGGTCTGCCGCATGGCCCGACATGCGGAGCTCATAAGTAAGACGTATGGCCTGCTGGCCCAGATGCCTGCCCATCTCATACAGATCACGCTCAAGTAGAGGTAGCGTCGCCATCTCAAATTCCAACAAGGCGGTGCGCGGTGGCTGGACAAGATGAGGTCGACCGACATAGAGAGCTCCTCCTGGCGTCTTGGTGGTGGTAGAAAATTGATAAACTGCGGGTGAGTCGATTTCATAGGCGTGCGGGCTCTCCTCCTCCTTCTCCGCCTGGCCCGCTGGTGATGCGGCAGTGCTCAAGTCCGTCATAAACGAGCTGCGCGCCGAGGCTGGCGAATGGATCTCATCACTATTCCTGGCATCGCTGCTGCCATGCTCATTGCCATGACCACGAGAGAACAGAGACGCCAGGGAGGCGAGATAAGCCCTCTGCGAAACCTGAAACGCCGGCAGTCTACCCGCCGCGGCGGCGTTGTTGTTGTTATTATTATTGTTGATATTGTCGTCATTACCATTAGCGAGATTGTCATCCGACGGGCCATCAGGAAGTGTCTTGACCTGCTTGCTGCTGCTGCTGCCGCCGCCGCCATTGCCCCATGGTGTCGTTCTCCTGAGGCTGGACTTAGATCTGGCAGTGGACAGCCTCGAGTGCGCGACCGACAGGTTGCGCAGCGCGGCGACTGAAACACGCCTCAGGCGCGACGAGCTGGATGTCGCGCGACTGGTGGCGACGGATTGCTCGGTCGAGGCAGTGTCGGAAACCGGGGGATCCGCGGTGGTCGTGGACTCCGTGATGGAGGAGCGCTTTTTAAAATGATTGAAGAGCATTGTTGTGAGCGGCCTGGGCTCGTTTCGGACCTCGGAAGGAGACGAAGTGAGTAGGATGATCATCTGCAACAACGACGAGGAGGAGGACGATGATGATGATGATGATGATTCATGCGCACTGCGAACCGTGACGAGGACATGCCGAAGAGTTGATTATGTGTTGGTAGTGTTTGTTGTGAGAAGTTATTGTGCTGTCCCTCATGATGCTAATGACGACGACGGCGAGATGAGGTACAGTACAGTACGTATGTACATGGTACGTCTGCTGCAGGCGCGCGCGAGAGAGAAGAAAGAGATACAATGGAAATAAAGGCAAATAATTAAAAATAAAAATAAACCAAAAATGCACCAGCGGCTATAGCATCAAAGTCCGTCCGTGTGTGTGCTGTCATGTCGTGTCATGCCTGCTTAGCCCAAGTAATTCAACTTCCAGTTGACATCTGTGGTGGTTGCTTGGAGGGGGGGGGGGGGGGGGTTGGCATACCATTGAGTGGCTTCTTCCACTCTTTTGCATAACTGAGCCCAATCTCAAAACAAACAGGGGAACCTTTCTCAGCTGCTCGTCTGATGGTGCGACGCTACGGCTCTTTGAGACTGCCACTTGGTTCGAATTCAACCCCTCTCTTTGGACGGAACCCCCCCTTAAGATAGCGTCGAGTTCCAGGCCTCTCTCTCTCTCTTGGTTGCAATTTCTAAGCACGGGCTGGCTGTTTTGTGGCTAGGACGAGCTAAGAGTCCGGTTCCCCGTGTTGGATAATTTCTATCTTGCCGCGAGGCCGAGCGGTGGATCTTGTCTGTCGGCACCGATGGGGTGCTCTAGCTGGTGGTAAATGAAATACAATATTGAGATGTAGGTGCAATATAAAGCAGATTGTAGATGGTTTCGGTGTTTTCTGTCTGTATTCTTCTTTCCTCCTTCCATGCATCTGCAAGTTGAGCAAACCGGGAAGTCATCCGGACATGCCTCATACACTTACACGACTGCATGTAAGTTTTGCCAAGCCACGATAGTAGCACGGAACAGTATAATACCCTGTGGATACTTTCTTGCCATGAACAACAACATGGAAAGTTTAAACTTGATGAGCATTTGATATGAGTGCTTATATAATCCAGCGACGATCAAATCCTCCTCACTTTCGACCACCAAACCATGATGGAGACCAGGGAGATTGCAGTACAGTGTTCGAGCACAGCAGCCGCAATTCCCGACAATTTCGGCCATAGAGCACATCCAATCGTATCTTCATAGTAACCACAAATCCACATAGTCAGCCGTCTGTCGTGTCCCATCATGACCTCCTCGTCAGCCCAATCTCCAACCCCAATGGCTTCCTCAAAAACCCCTCGCTCGTGTCCATGTAATCCTGCCGCAAAAACACACTGTACCGCCTCGCCCAGGTCGCAACAATCAGCTTCATCTCCATCTCGGCAACGTTCCTCCCCACACAGGCCCGCGGGCCATAGCTGAAGGGAATGAAAGCGTTCTTCTGCTGCGTCGTGACGCTGTCCCACCGCTCAGGCCTAAACTCGTCTGCATCCGGGCCCCAGATGACCTTGGAATGGTGAATCGTGTACGAAGGAACGCTCAGCACCGTACCGGGCGGGAAATAGTGGCCCAGGATCGTCACGCCCTGTGCGCCGCTGTCCTGGGGAATCTGCCGCGGCAGGCCGATGCCCGACGTCGAGTGGTACCGCAGCGTCTCGTTGACAACGTTCTGCAGGTACGGGAGGTCCCGCACCATCTCGTACGAGGGCACGTCCACGCCCTCCGGGATCGCGGCGTCCAGCTCGGCCTGCAGCTTGTCGAGGCAGCCCGGCGTCCGCGCCACGTGGAAGAGCAGGGCACACGACGAGTTGGAGGTGGTGTCGCTGCCCGCGATGAGCTGCGTCAGGGCCTCGGCGGTCAGCTCCTCGCGGCCCAGGGGCTCGCCCTTCTCGTCGCGGCCCTCCATGAGCCGGGCCAGGAGGTCTTTTCTCTCCGCCTCGGGCGGGTGGTCGAGGCGGCCCTTGACGCGGGCGATGGCGATGCCTGCGAGGTTCTGCACCGCGTTGAGGCCGCGGCTGAAGAAGGGGTCGGGGAGGTACTTGGCGTAGGGCTTCAGCTGCGGGAGACAGCCCAGCGCGGCGCTGACCTCGCCCCTGCGGTTGAGGATCTCGATGGCCGGTGCGTAGATGGGCTCTGCGTCGGGGCTGCTGCGGACCTCGGCGATGTCGGCGCCGGAACGGAGCATGCCGAAGGGGGCGCCGAAGGCGAGGTCGCCGATCACGTCGAAGGCCAGGTAGTTGAACCACTTGAGACAGTCGACGTGTGCTGTGTTGTCGCGCTGCCCAGGAGAAGACGGAGAGGAGGAAGAGTTGCTGCCGGCATTGCGGGCAATCAGGTCGTCCCACTGCTTCACAAACAGCTCGAGGTTGCCGTGGATATAAGGCTCGAACTGCGAGATGGACTTGAGCGAGAAGGTGTGCGACACGATCTTGCGCTTGCGCGTGTGCTCAGCCCGGTCGCGCGTGTTGAAAAGGCCTCTTTTGATGGACACGAAGGCATCATAAAAGTCGCTGGGAGTTTTTTTTAGTACTTGTTAGTTTCATGAGTAGTTCAGAGCCATTTTTTGACAATGACATGAATTGGTTTCTTTTCTTTTCTTTTTTTTTTGTTTGAAAAGGAACAAGAAAAATGGCATACCTCTTCAGAAAGCCATTGCCATGTCCGTAGATGATCTGGATGGCCTCGTCGTCGGCCACGCTGACATGATCTGGTTGGATCCGCACCAATGGTCCCAGCTTCTTGTGCAGCCGGTCGACAACCTCATAACGGTTGCCCCTCCTGCATACTGACAACAGCCACAAATTGGTGAACTGGGCTGGGAATGGTGCTGGTATGTCACGGAGGTGACCGTTGGTGACGAGATATGGGTACAGGTAGTAGAATGCCAGCAGGACGGGGGCTGCAAGCAGTGCCCATGGCGAGAGGATCAAGTGAATGACGGCCATGGCGTATTTGTCCTCTTTCTTTCTTTCTTGAGTCTTCTCCTCTGCTTGACGTGTCTATCCCCTCAGAATGCAGCCGAGCACCGAGACGTGTGAGCCTTTGAAAATGATTGTCAAGATGGGCTACTAAGTGTCCCATCGATGGGTTTTTAAATTTTTCCAAACCACAGAGTAACGAGTGAATTCTAGCGGCGGGCCCGACCCCCTAAGCGGATGGATACTGTATCCTTTGCAAGTAGGGCAGACGAATCTGGGGCCCCAGTTCTTCCCCACGTCTCGCCCAGAGACCAAACCAATTGTGTCAGGCTGATCGGTCAGCGCTATACTAGGAGTCTGACCATTGTGTTCCCAAGTATGACAGTTACGGTTGTTGTTGTCGGCTCTTCATGAGCATATGTAGAACCACACCTTCACGAGTCAACTCAATAAGCATTGGCTTGGTTTGTCTCGCTGGTTCGGCCTTTCGCGCTGTCAATATGGGGATGGGTTGGCCGCAACAAAACCCAGTAATTATGTCAGTCTGTGCGCTTCCACTGCGCAGCGCATCCATCGGATGTGGACCCTCCATCGAAACCTCTGCTGGCACGTACCCGATGCTTGCCAAAATGTGCTGTGGAGGTATGCTAAGACCTGCGCAGACTAACAAGCCTTCTCCTCTTTCCTCTCTCTCTGCCCGCTGACCCCCTTCTCCATGATTACCGCGCGGCACTTGGGCACGGCAAAGCTGGACTGTATAGGTTGGGCCCAGTGATCTAGAGGGCAGCAAGACACACCTCGCGACTGTCTCGCAGCTCTTGTTAGTCGCGAGCATGCTCACAACAGCATGCGCCGCTTTGATTAGCGTATACGCATGTGGGCCTTCGGCAATACAATCCGGGTATAGTTTGATTTTTGGTTGTTCATATGATCTGATGCCATTACTGATCATATTTGCCCAACTAGGTGAAACTTCGCTTTAGACTTGAACGGTGTGTAAAGGTTGTATGGTCCTTCATGACCTTCTGTTGAATACATATTGACTGCCGCCACGTCAGGCCGCATCGACGGTGTAACATGAGAGCAAGCCACAAAGATGACATTGAAGCCTCATCCATATCTTTACCAAGGTATTGCATAACAATCAGGATCTTCTTTGATCGACTAGGCGAGGCGGCGTAGTGAGGGAGACAGGCCAAATTCTGTTTCTGAATTGCACTTCTTAGAACTGCTTGGGGGAAGAATAGGGAGAAGAAGAAAAAGGGAAGAATCAGGACTTTGATGTGTCAATCTTTGGCCCGTCTCTGCACAATAACCGTTATGCGCATATACTCAGAAATTGTCTGGGATGGCATCCTCTCATCATCTACCACAATTAGCACATCCGGACCGTTATTACTCCTGAGCTGGCTTGAGACCACGGTCAGCCTTCTGCATCGTGGATAGCCAGGCCTTATACCCATCCCTCACGCAGCATCTGTCCAGATCTTCCGAGCCAAATCCCTCACCAGAGCCAGCTTCTCCCATTGCCTCGCCTCCGTCATGCCCACACCACCACCTTGGCTCTGGCTTGCAAAGCCACATTGTGGGCTCACGGCCAAATTGTCTCTCAGGACTTCGTCCACCGCCCGGCCCTGCGCCTTCGCAATGACACCCGCAGCCTCGTGCACCCTTGTGACCAGATGGTCAAGATCCTCCAGTGCAGCCCGCTTCGTCGACACCAGGCCCAGTACCACCCTCTTGTCCCGAGGGAGGAACCGCAACGGCGCAAAGTCTCCCGAGCGCTCATCGTCATACTCGAGGTAGAATGAATCGTAGTTCAGCCCGCGCAACATCCTCTCTGCAATCCGCTCATATGAGCCAGCGCCTATGCCGCCCTCCACAACACCGCTCCACATGTTGCCACGGCACAGATGAACACCAACATGCAGATCCCTGGGCCGCTCCGCGATGCAGGCGTTGTGCACACGGATATACTGCTCCATCAGCTCGTCCGCAGCCTCCACGCCGCCCTCCTCGCGACACCCAGCCAGGAACGAGTCCATGACAAAGAACGTCATGTTCGGGTCGTCCACCTGCACGTTGCGGCACCCTGCGTCGTACAAGCTCTTCAGCTCTGCCCGGTACGCCGCTGCCAGGTCCACAAAGTAGGTCTCGTCGCTCGCGTATCCGGACTCGGCCGTGTACGCGGTGCCCGGCCTGAGCTGCATGTGCTGGTACGTCGGGCTGGGGATGGTAATCTTGCATTTCGGGAGGTACGACTCGTCCGGCACGGAACTCTTCAGCAGGGCCCAGCTGTCGCCGTACGCGGGCCTCGTCCACCGGATTGGCCCCGTCGCCACCACGCCCGGGCGAGTCTGGACGCCGGCCTCTTGCAGCCTCGCGACGCTGGGCAGATTGCGCCGGAAGGCGGAGGGGATGGGCAGGGCGGGCACCGTGGTGAGGCCCTCGAGGGTCTCGAAGAAGCCGCCGTAGAAGATGGACCGCTCCAGCTCGCCTGTCGTAACTGGGTAGATGGACTGGTCGAGCTGGTGGCGCACTGCGGCGGCCACGGCATCCGAGGTGGCGCGTGATACCTCCTCTGAAGTCGTGATGGCTGCGTAGCTGTCCGTGACCTGGTGCTTGGTGCGGAGGTCGAGCAGGGAGGCTGGGCGGAGGAGGGAGCCGACCTGGTCGGCGCGGAAGATGGGTGTCATGATGATGCTGCTGGTGATGAAGACAATAACGGCCTGGGTTCAGTACTCGATTTGGATTTGATATGAATCAATTGTTTCAAGATGGATGCTAAATATCTAGATACTTACCCTCTTGGGTCTCATGAGGGGTTCGGGAACCAAGAATTTCCGCTCGAGCAACGGATATAAGACTTCTTGTAATTACCCAAGCAGCCGGGTCTTGAAATCGCTTAGTTCTCCACACATCTCAACATTGTTCCAAGCAAAATGGAGTCTTGAAACCATGCCATATGAAACAATGACAGCCTTCTGCATTTGGTTTATTTAGCAAGTGTGGTCAAAGTCTGCGACACCCTTCTTGAGACTGTGGATGGCGAAGCATAGTGCTAAGCCAACACCCTGGAGGAAGGCTCGTAGGTGCGCTCAACACGATAATTAACAATACAGTCGAGACAAGTTGTACTGTTGAAGAAGCCATAGTGAAGGGAAAAAAAGCCAAGTACTAGTGTCTCATATGATGCATATAGTTGGTGTTTTCGAGAGCGTGATCCTAACACTGGGAGGAAAATCATAATTTGTATCTCTTCTAGGCGTTTAAACCAATTCTGAAAGCGATACAAAGCTTTCCGAGCGAAGTTCATTAACTTCGGGAATTTATGACTGTTTCTGCTCTTCTAACAGCTACCAGCTAGCAAGTATCTCCATAGGCTTCTACGTACTATTCTTGCCAGCGTGACCAATCGTGTCAACACGCCTGGATTCTTTTGTAGCCACAACGTGAGCGTCTTTGGGCTAGTGAATACTAGTTACACTGGCCTGTTATATTTGAGTCCTACTTGATGTCCATCATGTCTACCCAAAAGGACCTATTCATCGCGTTGTGACTATCAGTGCCACTTGCAGGCTGTGGGTCTCGAGCATGGTCGGAAGAAATTATTGCAATCCCGGCTGCTACTCCCGGCCTCTCACCTCATCGGTGAGGATTTGAGTTTTCCAAAGGCTTTAGACGAGATTCTGGCTCTAGTGACTAGAGCCCCCAGAGTCGGTGGATGAGTCTAGTTCCACCGGTCTTGAGCAGGTGCATGTCTCCCAGCAGGCCAGCTCTAAAGGGAAGGATCCCTCTATGTTAAGGTCCATCAAGGTCTTCCTTTGGCAGACCGTGCCAGAATGATGGTTGACCGTAGGATTTCTGTCAACAGTTCCCAGTCACACTCATGGCTGCGGTAGAATGCCACCACATACACTTATTCAAACGTCTAGGCTGAGCAAAGATCAAGTACCCACGAGTAAGCCCGTCACTTGGGTGTGCCTAAGTCGTCTGTAAAGGTATGGAACTGCCACAAGAAAGAAACTTTGGCAGGATCTTTGGCTGGTTTCGATCGGACTGTTCAAAGCTGGAGAATGGTATCAGTGCGATCGGTGCAAGTAGCCCTACGTACTGACTACAGTGATTCTCAACTTACAACATGTGACAACAGCGTTAGACCTCTCAGTACTTGCCTTGTTAGCAGTCAGTTAGTTTTGACTGTATATTACATTGGAATCACTTGGCCCAAACATGAATCATTCTTGAAGAGAACCCCGGGGGAGGGGCTCGGTCAAATCTGGCCTGAGGACGCGAAGACGTGTTCTAGATTCGGACATTAATTAGCCCTACGACTTGTCCCCAAGCCTGGGAGGACTCAAAGACTCGCGAACAGTGGAAATCCGCACGTTGGCTACAACCCACAGAGCAGACGAACAGACGCGTGGTGTTGTACGGGCTGCCCCTTGTTGGCTCTCTGTCGCATGGATCTTTATGATGCTTGTCTATGGAGCTTGGACTTCAGAACCTCCCCAAGGACCGATACCACCTTTTATGCTCGGAACCAATTTTTGACTTTCTTTTCCCTCTTTCGACAACTGCAGCCGAGTTCTGCAGTCCTGGATCTATACTCATGCTCGTATATGTATTGACAAGTTTATCTTCCACACACGGTCAGCAGAGTTGGTAATTGATGTTTCGCCCCCAATACATCTCACAAACCTACGATTTTAATAAATCACACCAACAAAAGGAATATCTCAATATAAAAATTAGTCCGCTTTGTTTTGACTAGAATACTTTTCTTACCCTGGACCCGAATCTCCAGCATTTCTAATGTCGGCTCATTAATAAATCAGATTGCTCACCTCTAATAACGGACCAACTTACAAATTCCTCGAAAATCCCCCCCGCAAGAACGGAAGCCGAAGATGTCCATAGCGTTCTTGAATATTCTGATCGCCTTTTCTCAATCTCCTGGCCATCACATCCTTGCTGTCGACATATAAGATTCCTTCTAACACCTTTTCATGCAGAGCCAGGATCACCGTGATTTTGCAAGCCAGCTTGTTTCTAATAAGCGTTAAACCCTCTAAGATATTTGTAGGAATTGCGAAGGCTTGCAAATAAACGCCATACGAGAGCTAATAGGGTGCCGTGGACAGGTTAACCACCCAAGACGGGCCTCATAGGCCCAATTCGAGTGTCCTATCTGCAGTACGAAGTTTTGGTCGACAACATGAAGATCAAGAAGAAGAAGAAAAGTAGTGGGTAGTTGACAATGGTTTATGATAGCGAACGAGCTGTTCCATTACCCAGAGGCCAGTCAACTACAAAAACAAGACCGTCTCTGAAAATCAAGGGCCCAACACTGTGCATACAACGCAAGAGACCCAAATACATGATACAAACCAGCCCAGGGCCCAGCTCGAGTTACCTCCCATCAGTCGGTGGGTAGGCGGCAATGCCTGGCGAACTGGTTCCGGACGGGGAACTCCTGATGTCTAGTCTGCTGAACGCCATACTGGGCACTAAATGAGGCAGAGCCATATTCCGATCAAAAACAAGAATGAGGGGAAACACATGCAGCCATTGGGACCGCGGTTGATCTCTATCAGCCCTGAACGCCATTGTGGGTGACGGGACTGACGGTGCATGGGCAGGATAGCTTCCAAGGCGCGGATGCATGAAATCATACCAGAGCTGGTGGTTATCGTGCGTGCTGGGGTTACATGGCGCTGTGATTAGCATACTGGACTAGGACATGCTGCACAGACAGACAGGTCACAAGTATGGTGCGCACAGACTGACGACAGGAATATGTTCCTTTGCTACCGGACCGGAGGTCCAGCTAACTCGGCCGAGATTCGCGAGTGTCTTCGTCATGCTGTGACTACTGTGTCACATCCACTACTGCTATACCACATGTATTAATTATTCACTTGGGTATTAATCATGGAGCTTTTGCTCCAACGATAGAAAGCGATAAGTACTGCATATCGAGATTGTACATGTGATAACGGCGTTGGCTTCTTTTGTTGTGGGTTCTTTGGCGATCTTTTCTCAAAACGAATGCGTAAGGATATCAGTTTCTCGTCTCGTTTATGCTTATTCTGCCAAGCCTACAATTCATCCTGGTATATATTGCAAGAAGTTGAAGAGATCTTGAGCTGAGGTTGTCGATGGGTTCGGGTTCAAGTTTCAAGTGTGTGTGTGTGAATATTATAGAGGTGTTGGCAGAGCGGCATGGCAGGGATATCCTGTCAATACGAAGCATGCTAAGCAGGGGTTTGTCGATCATGACAGGGGTAAAGAGAACATTACATCATCAGCGCAATCGTCGATGTGAGATGATGATGCTGGTCTCTCATTCCTTCCTTCTTCTACAGCTGATGAGACCAGCCTAAGAAGAAACCCATGACAAAAGGCAAGTGCGATGGGAAGATGCATGCTGCGAGACCAACACCCCTTGATCGCCCCAAAAGTGAGATGAAGGTCGTCACACCGGCCGTAATGGAGAAAATAAGGCGTCGGGAATTCCATCCTGTCTCCATCGTGCGTTGTGACACCTCGGGATATTCAACCTGTCCCTTCTACAGGGGAGAAATGACGTTGGTCTCTTTTTTGTCTTGCGGTCTCGATCTCACCCTTTTCTTTCGATCCTGGGCCGTGGACTGGTCTCGCCCATTTCATCATAGTCCCCGAACTACGTCGACCACTGGTCACCACCTGCGAGTCGAGAGGAACATCATCTAGCTGGGTCTGCTGCCTTGTTGTTGGACCGAAGGCTCAAGATCCAAGTTCTGGTGTCTCTCCATGGGACTCGCCAGGCAAGACGAGACGCAGTAACCGCTGAACTGACCTAGGTGGCTTGCTTGCTTATCGTTACCAGCCCTGCCAACCTAGCATTGAGCGGCGACATCCAGCAGTCATCTACGTGCGACAGCAGGTCTAGATGAGTAGTCCACTAAGCCATCTACTCGTCATGTTAGTCGTTGCAATCTGGTCCAAGTTCAGGGTCCAAGCCGCCTCCAGCTGAGAGATCAGAGACTCCCAACCCAGGCGAACCAGATTCGGGACAACATCGACGGACCTCCAAACCACTACCAACAAAAACATAACCAACCACGACCATCATAACCACATATCATCTGGTTGGCACTACATCTGATTGTCTTCTAGGCTACTATACTTGCCACGAAAACCACCAGCCCGCCTCCCTTTACAAGTCTGCAGTCACAACGCGTGTACTCCCTGAGGTTGCGCAGGAAGGCGCCTGATTCGACCAATCACTAAACTATTTTCCTACACACCCTACCTGGTCCTGTGGAGGTACTGGTCTGCTGCATGCCATCTTAACCGCCAGGCCTGCATATCTTTACCCAGCCAGCCAGCCTGGACAAGTTCGACCCGACCCGACTCGACCCGCACAGGCACGGGTCGAGCCAGCCAGTCAGTCGTCTGTCAGTTTATCTGCCTGCCTGCCTGCTGTTTCCCCCCTGTCTCGTCGCGAGGAGTTTGCAAACAGCGAGGGAGACAAAGAACAGAAACAGAAAACAGGAGAAGAGGAAAAAAGGAAAAAGGAAAAAAGAGAACCTACTGAATTATTCAGCCAAACACACCACCCGCGTGAGACGAGGCCCGAGCCCTGGTACCACCCCCAGCGCAGCCTCTCCCATACGCCCCAGCGCCTACCTGCATGTCATTCACCCCCCTTGTGTCGCGGGCTACCGGACATCGAGCTCCGATTCTTCGACGGTTGGCTGCCCCGAGCTACTACTACACCCTCCGGACCAGCAGCTCCGCCACCATCCCCCTACTTTGTCTCCGCGCCTTCAGAGCGGACAGAGCAGCATTTTCGTTATATACTCCTCCGAGACGTCATACCGCCACAGTCTCCACCATCGCCATGTCATCCCGCGCTGCTGCTAATGGTAAGAAGAGGGCTGCTCCTGATGCCCGTAGATCCTCTCACGTCGCTGCAGAGCCCCCGCAGTCAGAGCAGAGGGACGCAACCCCTTCTGAACATAATCACACGTCACCGGGTCTTACATCACCCAATCACGATAACGTCAACAACAACAATAGCGACAGCAGCAACAACGCCAACCCTCCGTTGAGGAGATCCTCGCGCCGTGCTGGTGCCTCGTCGCGCAGGACCACCACGGGCCAGGACAAAGGTGCTGGTGTTACGCCCAACGTCAGAGAGCTCGACAAGATGCGGCAGCAGGGCTTGTCGACGGAGAGCAGTGCAGAGAAGGCGGAGCACCAGGTCGAGTTGGCCCAGGTGGGCGTTGCAGATGCCATGCAGGGCCTGGAGGAGATGGAGTTGAGTTTTAAGAGGGATGTCAAGAGGCGCAAGCTCCAGCTCGAGGCGAGCACGGTCAAGTCTCTTGGCGACGATCTGACTGATCGTACCTATCGCCAGCGGCCCCTCAGGACGGGAACCGACGTCCTCGACGCCAACCGCACCCTTCTCACTCCGGATCGAGAACCTGGTGAGGTCAGCCAGGACCACGCAGTGGAGGAGGGAAGTGAGGCGGATGATGAGCTCTTGGCTGCAGACAGTGCCGCAAGACGGCCACCAGCTGTCAACAGCCACTACCTGCCACTGCCTTGGACAGGTCGTCTGGGTTATGTCGGTCCCCCCCCCCCTCCCTCTTTCATTCTCATGTATAAATTTTGTGCCTCACAAAGCTCGACTGACCATTTATCCAGGCCTGCCTGAACACATATCTACGTTCTGCTAAGCCCTCGGTCTTTAGCTCACGAACATGTCGCATTGCGAGCATGATGGATCACCGCCATCCTCTGGCAGACCCGTCGCAGCCTGAGGGTCCTAAGAACAAGCCTGACACGACCAAGAAACCCGATATAGCTCGCGGTCAGCTGTGGGTAGAACGCCTAGGACTGGCAAACGCCCGAGACATCGTCAAGATGCTTCGCTGGAACGACAAGTATGGCATCAAGTTCATGCGTCTTAGCTCTGAGATGTTCCCTTTTGCGAGCCACGGCGAGTATGGCTACAGGCTCGCCTCCTTTGCTTCTGGGGTCTTGGCTGAGGCCGGCAAGGTTGCTGCGGAGCTCGGGCACCGCCTTACGACGCATCCTGGACAGGTGAGACAAAACTATTCTTTCTACGAGCGGGTGCCTCGCATCCAAGTCCAGAGAACCCAGCTAACCGCAGGTCGATTTTCCCTTCTCGACTATAGTTCACCCAGCTCGGCTCACCACGTAAGGAAGTCGTTGCTGCATCTATCCGAGACCTGGAGTATCATGATGAGATGCTGTCGCTGCTGAAACTGCCACCCCAGCAGAATCGTGATGCCATCATGATCCTGCACATGGGTGGCATCTTTGCTGGCGATGGAGGCAAACCAGCAACTCTGGACCGTTTCCGTGCCAACTATGTCCTTCTTTCGCCCTCGATCAAGCGTCGACTCGTGTTGGAGAATGACGATGTATCCTGGTCCGTCCACGACCTACTCCCGATCTGCGAGGAGCTGAATATCCCCCTCGTCCTCGACTACCACCACCACAACATCATCTTCGACGCCGACAAATGCCGCGAGGGCACCCTCGACATCTCGCAGCCCGAGATCTCGGCCCGCATCGCTGCCACGTGGACCCGCAAGGGTATCAAGCAGAAGATGCACTATTCGGAGCCATGCCCCGGCGCGGTGTCGGGTCATGACAGGCGCAAGCATAGCCCTCGCGTTGCGACACTGCCTCCCTGCCCAGCAGATATGGATCTCATGATCGAGGCCAAGGACAAGGAGCAGGCCGTGTTTGATCTGATGCGGCGCTTCAAGCTACCCGGGCATGAGAAGATAGCCGACGTGGTCCCCCACGAGCGAGAGGACCAGGACCGCCCTGCTAAGAAGGTCAAGAAGACCTCGCCCAAGAAGCGGAAGGTCAAGTCCACGGATGCGGAAGACGAGGCTGCAGGGGATAGTGGTGAGAAGGAGACAGCCGCCCCCGCGCCAGGTTCTGGTGCCTTGGTTGTGAGCCCTGAGAACTTTGGCATGGGTGGCCCTCAGGGTCGTGTGTATTGGCCTGTGGGGTTTGAAAAGTGGCTGGAGCCCAAGAAGAAGGAGAGGAAGGAGGGGAAAGAAAAAGAGGAGAAGACTAAGGGGAGGAAGAAGGCCGCGGACCAAAGCACCACAGAGGGTTGAAGGAAGTTGTCAGACAGGGATGGAACCACAGGCGATGAGCATGCATACAGGATCACAAGAAGCGATGGTGTAAGGGCCTTCCCGTGAAAATCTATAACGGGGACTCAATTCCGGGTGGGCTCCGGGCAGGGCTGACTTACTCTTGTATGAGCCAGCCCTATGGCACATTAGCAAGATTGACATATCGGTTACTATTGGCCGATGTCAGAGTAGTTATAACCTTTACATTCTTTGTAAATATTTCTATTTGTCATGCATCTTTCCCAAGACCTTCCGGCTGCAAGACTTGGTTGATCGATATGAATATATATATATATATATATATATAAATATGTACATGTACACATGTGTGTGCCTGTGTGTGTTATGAGGTCTGAAAGGCGTCTACGAGACCCCATCACCCTCGCCGCCACCACCAAGAGCCCTCTTTACCATAGCGAAATGCGGGTTCCCCATGACCAACCCTTGCCCGACCTCCTTGAACCCGTAAGCAAGGTATAATGGCCTACCCTCGGAGGTCGAGCGCAGCCATACGTCTCTTCCCTCTGCAGCCGCACGGTCGAGGTATTCCTGCAGAAGAAGTCGCCCAGCTCCTTTGCGCTGGTGGGCTGGGTCGACCATGAGGTAGCGGAGTTCTGCGGCCAGGTCAGTCCTGTAAAGAAGAAACCACAAACAGTGTTAAATCATGGGAAAACTAGAAGGCAAGAACAAAGAGGAGAAAATAGAGAAATACCCACCAAGCGATTGCTTCAAACTTTCCACCCCCAACGCCCTTCTCGCCATCTCATTCACAACCTCCCCCTGCCTCCCCATCTCCTCCCACGCCGCCCTGTCCAAGCCCGGCGGACTGGCAGTCCCCCACGTCTTCTCCAGATCCGCCATCTTCTCCTCGGCCGTCATCACCGCCGTCGTATCCCGCGCGGTGTCCAGCCAGTTGGCCCAGCCCACGATGACCTCTTGTTGGTCCTCTTCCCCTTGCTGTTGGACCGCGAGAACATGATGCTGTCCCGGGTTCTTTAGTTGGGCGCGGAACACACGCACGCGCCAGTCGGTCTCGTCTGTGTTGCCGGGACGGGTGCGCCGGTTCGGGGGGAAGAGGAGGGCGCTCCAGGGGCCTGGGGAGAAGGCGGCGATGAAGAGTTCTATCATGCGAGGGAGGTCGGCGGGGGTGGCTGGGCGGAGCTGGAGCTGGGGGGGCATTGTGTTTTGTGTTCTTTTTCTTTCTTTTCTTTTCTTTCTTTCTAATTTTATTTTTCTTCTTGTTCGCCGTTCTTTTTTCCCCTCTTCTTTGCGTAGTGCAAGAAAGGCAGGGGGGGGGGGAAGAGGCCGGAGAAGTGGGATGAGGTGTTACCGGGGTTCGGAGCTTTGGATGGCACAGAGGAAGCCTGTCGTCAATGTCTGGGAGGGGCCCGAGATGAGAGAGGGAAAGATCGTAGTTTGTTACTCCAGAAAAATGAGATCCGGAGGCCGTTCCGGTTTTTCTTGGCAATTTTGAGGGAACGGCGACAGGTGTTTGCCGGAGAGTGGTGATTTTTGGGTGAGTCATCGGCTTCAGGCGGTGGGATCGTGCATAGATGCGGACCGGCAGGGCACATTGCCTATCGGGTCCGATATGAGGTATTCGGTAGTGGAAGCGCCGTCGTGGGAGGGGAATTGTGGGTGGCGATTATCTGATTCCCTTCCTCGTCGAGTTCTGTATATAGTTTATTTATTAGAGGACGGGATTTTCGCTAGCTTCGTAGTTGCATTGATCATTTGGAGAGGACCTTCTTGTAAGTGTTCAGAACACACAATATGCTTACCATTCCTTTTTCCATCTTTTCTACATTCTCTCTTAAAGTTGGGTCTGTCATAATGATGGAACGGGGGCCGCACCAGGATCATATTGTCAGAGTTCGTCTTGGACGTGAACGAATGCATCAATTGTTCGAATACATTGTTGGCAATTACCTCAAGATGGATATGACCATATTGAGCACAAGCCATTTCGATATTCAAGAAGACACAGGTTGGCATTGAACAAATTAATTACTAGTCTCCTGCGGGCGTACGAGCCATGTACTCGTTCTTTCAAGCCAACATCCAGGCCGTTCGTCTGGCCTTGTGGAAACAAGGGCAAACATCATTCACTTTGAGGAATGGACAAAGACGAAAAAAGGCAGGAAAAGTGTGCTGATGCATTGATAATCCCTCCAATTTAATAGTGTGCCGATTATACTGCAAATGCGCGCGCTCACGGATGTGGTGGGGCAAAATCTAGGCAGAAGTAAAACAGTTCTCAGCTCTGGTACTCCCCTTCATACCCAATTCGGACAGATGGTCATCTCGGCCGACTCCTTCGAGTCCGAGTCTGTCCGACTGTCTCGTCTTCAATACTCCTTGTTTTATCTTTACACGGCGCGAGTCATCGATTTGCGATCAGAATCATCCTAAAGATCGATTCAGAACGCTTTTTTTTTATGCTTGAGAGCAACTCAGGGCAGATGCTCTTGTCACGATTGTTCAGTATTGTCTACTTATAGAGCATTCCGCGCAGCGTTATTCACCCGGGAAGACACAGACACGCGCAAGACCATGTCCGAATCCCAGACCCCCAACGCCCTAACACTCTTCCGAGGCTGGCCCACAAGAGGCGAGCACGTCTGGTCACCCTTCGTCGTCAAGCTGGAGGCTCGTCTGAGGTTCGCCGGCGCGACCTACGAAGTCGGGGCCGGAAGTCCTCGGTCCGCGCCCAGGGGCAAGATTCCCTATGTCACAGTCCGCCTGCCCGGAAAAGCCGAGCCTGTGCAGATGGGCGACTCAACCCTCGTCATCCAGCAGCTCGTCCGCTTCGAGATGCTGCCGGATCTCAACGCCAGGCTGTCGGCCGAGGGCAGGGTGCAGGACCTGGCGACCAGGGCCTTGCTGGAGGACAAGCTCTATTTCTACCATGTGAGTCGATCAAGGTAAAAAGGGAAATGATGGAAATGATCCAGCCGCTGAGACGGGAGGGGGGATGGCCCTTTCCCTTCTTTTTTTTTCATTTGGCAGACTCGAGAAAGATGGTTTGACAACTACTACGCCATGCGCGACCACGCCCTGTCCGCCATCCCATGGCCTGCCCGCGTGCTCGTGGGTCAGCTTGCCTACCGCAGCCACAAGGCCACACTCTACGGCCAGGGCACCCTCCGGCTGTCCGACGAGGAGGTGCGAGCGTCCAAGAAGGAGATCTGGGAGACCATCAGCGGCGTTCTCTCGTCGTCCGCCGCCCGCGCCATGAGCACGAGGCCTTCCGAGGCGGCGGGTGCAGAGGAGCCGTTCTGGTTCCTGGGCGGCCATGAGCCCACCGAGGTCGACGCGACGTTGTTTGGGTTCATCGTCTCGGTCTTGTTATGTACGGCGTGAGTTGGGCCTTCTTTAGGGGTCTGTGTGAGTAGTCGTTAGGTTTCACTCCTGCTGACTGACGTTTTGCATCTTGTGCGAGACAATTAGCGGTCCTGAGTCTCGAGAGATTGTGGGACAGTATCCTGTTCTTGCCGAATACGCTGAGAGAATCCACGGTGCTTACTTTCCTGACTATAGGAAGTGGTGTTAATCAGTGAACCGGCGGGGGCGGAGAGGAGCTCGGGTCGCCAGGAGAGGGTGGCGGGAGTGTGGAACGCGCCGTGATGGCGCCGTGATGTCGCGGTTCCTTTTTGTCTCTCAGGATAGGCCGACGACTTGGGCTGAGTATTTGCCCCCTTCCGCTAGTTGCGACTGTTTGTTCATCCTTAATTTAAACCATCGTACTTTCACTATAGTATACCTGATACTTCGGGAAATCCGGCTACGCCCAATACAAGTACTGCCGTTTGCTGTTTAGCCGACATGATGTTGCTGAATGAAACTTATTACCTGGTACTATAGCACATAGTTCACCGCGGGCCACGTGGGTATGATTGACCTCCCCCCTGGATTATGCACGGTCCTATAACATGTTGCCCGATTCTCCGCGGACGGCCCCTCCCTGAAGATGTCATTATTGCAGATCGTCCCGTGGTCCTTGGATGCTGCAACGGCTTGGCAGCTCGTGTGGGAAGCTGGCGGGAAACATGAAACTTTTGAGGCCTTTTTTCCTCTCTTGTTTCCTGGCTTTTCTCTTCTTGTTTTCTCCCTCCTTCACAGAGGCGGAGCGAAATTCAAGATCGAGTTGGCCCACATCCGATCAAGGTCTATGGGTGAGTCGTCACATCTCTGAGGCAAACTTTCATTTCGAGCGGTGAGTGACCGCTGCACCATGAGTTTTGATACTGTGTCCGCTCTTTGGTCTCGTTGTTGGATGAGCACCAACATGAATTCTTCGACATGCACTCAAAGGAGGACACGTCGAACCATTCTCTCCTTTGTTTTTCCGCTGCCTTACATCGCAGTCCAGAATCAAACAACATGACCGACAAGAGCTCAAAAAGCCCTATCCCAAAACATGGTATAACTCCTCTAGTGATGTAACCGAGAGGAATTCCTACTTCTTTTGCCATTGACAATAGCCCTTGCTTCCTTGCCGAGGCCAAGTGCCGATCTACGCTCCTCCTCTCCTCCTGCTCGTCCTCCTGGCACTCACTTCTGAAAGCGAGATACTTTGTCCGAAAATGGGAGGAGCGGGAAGTCTCGTCTTGATGGGTCTTGTCATCTATCTCCACCTAGGCGAAAGCGAGCGGAGGTCTGGCCGAGGGCTTGTATAAGTATGTCTCGACAGACTCGCCCCTCCACGCTCTCCTTCACCACTCCTCACGCGTCCCTGTCGAGCCCGCGCCGGATCTATCTCAAGTCGGTGACATGATGAGGATCCTCAATTCTCCTAGTTTTCTCTTACGGCCTCTGGCTCTGTTGGCCAGCCTGGTGGACGCATCAGTGCTCAAGCGAAACGACACCGGCGACTTTACCGCCCAGTGCACTGCCTTCGCCGACACCCTCCAGAGCAGCCTGGGCAGCAGCGACAATGCCACGGTCTGGTTCACACAGCCCGTCACCGCCGGCACAAACCTTTCCCTGCCCGACTATGACGCTTCGTGTGGTGACCAGTGGCAGGTTGTCGCCGTGGACATGTGCCGTGTCGCCATGTTTGTGCCCACGTCCGACCGGTCCAACATCAGCATGGAAGTGTGGCTGCCCCCCAGCGATGCTTGGACGGGTCGTTTTCTGAGCACGGGCAACGGAGGCCTGTCCGGCTGCATCCAGTACTACGATCTGGCGTACACCGTCGACCTGGGCTTCTCGACGGTGGCCACCAACAACGGGCACAACGGCACGAGCGGCGAGGCCTTTTACGACAACGACGAGGTGGTCGAGGACTTTGCCTGGAGGGCCCTGCACACGGGCGTGGTGCTCGGCAAGGAAGTGTCCCAGCTCTTCTACGGACAAGAACACAACAAGTCGTACTACTTTGGCTGCTCGACAGGCGGGCGACAAGGGTTCAAGGAGGCCCAGGACTTCCCAGACGACTTTGACGGCTGGGTCGTGGGAGCCCCCGCCCTCGCCTTCACCAACCTGAGCTCCTGGAGCGGCTCGTTCTTCGCCGAGGAGGGCAGCACCAACGCGTCGACCTTTGTACCCCTCGACCTGTGGCCCGTCGTCCACGACGACATCCTCGACCAGTGCGACGGCCTGGATGGTTACGTGGACGGCATCATCGAGGACGCCGGCATTTGCCACTACAACGTCAGCGATGCCATCCTCTGCTCCTCCGGTGCCGACGCCAGCGCCTGCTTGACAGATGACCAGGCCAGCACGGTCCGCAAGTTCTTTTCGCCTCTCATCAACGACGAGGACGGCAGCCTGGTGTATCCGGCCATGCAGCCCGGCTCGGAGCTCGAAGCAGAGTACATTTATTACACGGGCTCTGCTTTCCCCTACACCGCAGACTGGTTCCGCTACGCCGTCTACAACGACCCGACCTGGGACCCTGCGACGCTGGACTCGGCAGACTACACCGCCGCAGCGCGCCAGAACCCTTTCAACATCATGACGTGGAACGGCAACCTGTCTGCCGTGCAGGACAAGGGGGCCAAGATCCTGCAGTACCACGGCCAGCAGGACCCCATCATCTCCAGCTACAACTCCCCGCGGTACTATGACCACGTCTCGGAGACCATGGGCCAGAACTCGTTCCAGCTCGACGACTTTTACCGCTTCTTCCGCATCAGCGGCATGGGACACTGCGATGGCGGGCCAGGCGCCACTTTTATCGGCCAGGGCATCACCAGCAATGCGACCCTGGACCCGGAGGGCAATGTGCTGACGGCCATGGTGCGCTGGGTCGAGGAGGGTGTTGCGCCCGATACGATCCTGGGCACCGCGTATGTGAACGAGTCGCAGGCTACGGGCGAGATTGCGTTCCAGAGAAGGCACTGTAGGTATCCGTATCGCAACGAGTACTCTGGATCAGGGGATCCGACGGACCCGGACAGTTGGAACTGCGTTTGAAGGGAGAGATGAATTAGGCTTCATGAATAAATGTAAATAAGTCGGATACACGAGAGTGGATTGACTTTGACCCACCCAAAAGTGTCAGTGTCAGACCGTGCAGAATGCTTGATATTTGCTTAACTGCCGATGCCAACAAGCAGTCCTCATCCTGGAAGACGACGGGCCTATAAGCCACGTGAAGTCAGTAAACAGAGGGAATTCGACCAGCAACGAAGGATAGAAGTATCTCATCTGATGAATGCATGCTAGCGTCTCGTGCTGAAGAGCTATTGGCCAATTCACTTCATAGCTGGTGAACTCCAAGCCGCGGCACTATAATTAGCAGTTGCAAATAACATTCACAACCGCACTGGCCTATGTACTCAAATTGAAGGTCGTTGAAAATAAACTTATCATTCAAGGGATTCCTCCCTCAGCAATCCATTCATCAAGAAGCGAATGGTAAAAGTCCAGTATCTGTTCTACACACATATGTATATAATATCTCTCTCCTTTCCAACCTCAAGCCAGACTTTTTACTACCAGATTAAAGACCAAACTCGGAAAGATCTTGATCAACAACAAGGAACTTCGATCCTCTTTTGGTGCCAACAGTCAAGATGTTGTCGATTGTCGTTCTTGTAAGTGCGCTGACCACTAATTACCCACAGCCCAAGCCTCATCCCCACCCCTTCCACACACGTAACCAGCCTCCAACGCTGACAATGCCTCAAATAAGTCCTCCATTGCCCTCCTGGCCACAGCCAGTCCTATCAATACCACCAAATCCACCGTCGACGTTGCCTGGACCGGCAACATTCCCGGTCACGGCGAAGTCTCCCTCTATGGCAACGCCAACTCCGTCGAGAACCAGATCTTCGCCATCAACCCGTCCCTCAAGGACAACTTGGCCGTCATGAACCCCTTCATGTCCGAGACCCCTCAAGCCTTCAACGAGACCTCCATGATCGTCTCTAACTTCTCCTACATGGACAAACCCCCCACGGACGGAACCATCGTGGCTCGCACGCAGCCAGCCCTTGCCGCCCGCATCTATCCCATTGATAACTCTCAGAACCTTGACGACGGATATACCGAGACCCACTGGAACTGTGGCAACTTCGCCACCGGTGACTGTATGTGATTTCATCTCAAAGTACGAAACATAGTGTGCTTACTTCTCCATGTTACAACCAGTCAACGAAGGCTTCGGTGCCATCGCCTCTGTCAACGCTCCCGGTGGTGTCACTGGCGGATACTGGACTGTCCCTGGTGCCGAGGATGACGGCACTGCCACCTGTCGACGTCTCGGCTGCTCACGCGCCAGCTACACGCACACTGCAGTCTACGTAAGTGTCATCATCATCATCCTTGCTGTAGCACCTGCAGGATAAACCGAACTGACAAATATACACACACACAGTGGTGCAACGACCAGCCCTTCGACGTCACTGCCCCAGCCAACGTCCTCGCGGCTCTCGCTGGCATGATTGCCATGGGCTACAATGAGTTTGGCTGGCACGGCTGTTGCCTCACCAGCCAGACCCGAGGTACCAACCACCAGTACTCGGGCCAGATTGTAAGCAATTCAGCACAGCAATCAGTGTCATATATAAGTGGGTATCAAGCTGACGGATGGGATAGTTCCCTGGTAACGGCACCAACATCATCGTGGGCTGGGGCGACTGCTCCAACGACGACTATGATGTGCTCCCCAGCACGTATGCCCTTCCTGGACCGTACGGTGTCTGCAGCTAAGATGCAGAAAAATCGAAAAAGGTTGCCTTGATAGATGGGGAGGTGACAATTTCTGTAGACCAAGTCAGGGGTGCAGACGATTAGAAGATCCGGTGTGCTTGACGGTGCAGTAGCTTGGACAGCGTTTACAGCAATTGAAAATTGAGACACTCAGCTATGAATACCATCAAAAATACCGCCTTCACCTTTTGCAACAGCCTTTGGATGTCTTGGACCAGTAGCCAGGTCAATCCGACAAAGCGGTCTGAGTTTTAACGTCGATGAAACTGCCCCTCCAAGTATCTTGCACAATAGAAAAAAATGAAGTAATCGCATAAACAAACAATTGAGGAAAACCTATGTTACAAATTTCTTGCCCAAAAGCCCTGGCGCTCCATCTTCGTAAGCCAGCAGGGCAATATCGAGACCCGTTTTCCTGTTCAACCACCTCCGTACGCCCCAGAGGTGTCGAGGAAACCACCGCCTTATATGAGCCTGTCTCTGCCTATATTAGATAGTTCTGTACCCCTCCTTCCAGGAGACAGAATCAGACTTTCCAAGCCTTCTACAACTCCGAGATGTAGCCATTCCCTCCCTGCAAAGGGGAGCTCTGATCTCTCTCCTCCTCTTGAGAGTCAAAATCGCTCGGCTGAAGCAAAGCACCATCCAATATCCTTCCCAGATGCGTCTTATCGATCGACTGGCAGTCCCGGCGCGCCTTTGTAAGAAATGACTTCAGAAACCCGACGGGGCTCGCAGTGAAAGTGGATTTCTTAATCATGGCAGCGACGTCTGTCGAGGTGGAGGATTGAATGAACCCATCAGCCTCAACAATAGTCCCGTCCATTGCTTCCTGCGGTGAGAGTCTAAGCATCTTGCACAACTCCAGATACTCAAGCTCAGACTTCAGATACAGTTGGCCTGCAAAAAGGTTGAGCTGAGTCTTCAGACGAAGAGGGAAAGGTGTAAGCTCCCTAAGCGAGGATGAAGGCACAGTATAAAAGTTGAGGTCATCTAGGGGCCTGATCTCTGGGCTTGGGCGCGGGCAGTAGATGTGCAGTGTCGTATTCCTGCCGGCCTGGATCTGGGGTAGCAGTTCTTGGGCCTCGTGTGGGCTGATGATGACCACGTGCTGCCAGTTCTTGGGCTGAGTCGTCAGAATCCAGTTCACTGGACGTTGATATGCGTCGGACAGAAAAGGCCCGGTGGCGCTCTTCTGTACCGTTCTCGCAAAATCAGCTGTGACCATGATGTCCCGTGGAAAGAGGCTTAGGTCGAAATTGGTTGCCGCACTTGTGTCCTGGAGGGCCTTGAACGCGGGCAGAAAGGCAGGCGACTCTTTTGTCCACTTTCCAAATGCCGCAAACTTTGCCACATGAGGGTGGACCGCGTGTTTTGCTGCTTCAGCCGGGGCCGGTCTCTCGATTTGTCGCTCCTCTTCGATCTCAGGCGACAACTCACGCTCTTGCTCCTCTTCCAGCATAGCATTATCCGTGTGGCGTGTTCCAAAGTCTCGACAGCGGGCCTCGATCTTGGTCAGATCACTCATGGAGCCATCGTCGGGAGTATATCCGTCCGAAGGTGCCTCGCGCAAAGGCTGGTATCGGCGCTCGATCGCCTGGGCCTCGTCTTCAAGAAAGTCTTCAGCAATTTGGGCGGTCATTTTGATTCCGTCACTCGTACGGGCAGCTTTTTCGTGCCACTGCTGCCGTACGAATCGTCGACCCTGCACAGCCCACAGCGGAATGCTGTTCTCGATCTCGCAGATCGTCCCACTCATTGCCCAATCGAGAACGTCTTCCACGCCAATGCTGCTATTGTTGGAGGCGTTTCGAGATTCCGGATTGTCCGTCGATTTCGCCTCACGAATCTTCGTCTGGATCTCAGGAGGAACGCAAAAGACGACAGATTGCCCCTTGCCCAACTTGCGCATCCTCATACAGGCTGCAACACCGTCATTATTGAATCTCTCTACAACATATCAGTGTAAGGAAACTCACCTTGCACCAGTCGATCTTTGGTAAGATTAGCACCCAGCGTCACAGCTGCCTTGTAGTACACAGGCAGTTTCAGGTCTATCCCCCTGGTGTGAGCCTCGTCCAGAAAAACGAGACATGTGTCCAATTGATCAACGTAAGGGGACGTCCAAAAGGGCTCGGTTATGCCAACGGTGTTGAGCACCATCATCTCCTCGTTGTCGTCGAAGTAGATCGCTGCTTGGACGGATTGATCCTGCTCGTGCACCTTGCTCAACCAATTGCGCGCCACTTCCAAATTCGTCAGCTCGATGATCTGCGCACCGACGTCGAGAATGACTCGGAGACATGAGTCCTTTTGACTAGTGACAGCTGTGAGAAGTGTCTCTGCGTCCGAAGTTGGTTGTGAGCTACCGCATGCTTCGAGATTCGGGCTCTCCATGTGTGGGGACAACAAGAGAACTTTGTTCTCAGGCTGTAACAAATAGTTCAGAACTTGGGCGTTGGTCCCCTCTTGGTCCGGTAGTCCCAGGTAATGAACATGAAGGGGCAGAACAAGCTTTGAGTCGATGGTACCGCTAAATCCTGTAGTTGGATGAGTTTTGGCAGCTCCAAGGTCCCAGCCAGAGGCAGACAGTTTCTTTGGGAATTCCTTCATCTGCTTTGAGAACACTATATGTTGCAGGAAGTAGTCGATAGTGCGTTTAGCGTATCGAACTTGGGTTGATGCCACTGTTAGTCAAGCATCTAAATTGCAGGCATCGTGTTGGGATATCAACTTTAGCTTACATGCTGGGAAGACTTCGGTTCTGCACTGAACTGTATCTTCCAAGTTAATGCCCATCAATTGGCGAAACCCATCCGCAAGATCGTGCGAATCCTCGACCCAAGACCCGAATTCCTGGGTGGCTTGATCTGACTCTAGCAGGTGGCTGAATGTCTTGAAAAGGTCCTTGTCGTCTAGGCCCTGGTAGTAATAGCAGAGAGAGGTGAGACTAATGGTCACGTCCGGGTGGCTGAACTCTGAACGTGGAGATGGGCTGTCCTTGGCTCGATAAGGCACAGCGAGTCTAGTTGGTGGACGCCGATTGTTGTCGAGACCGTAATTGACGCGCCAGCGCTTCTGACCGAAAATGAAGGCGAGTATGCCTTTTGCAAAGAGACCGCGGAGAAGAAGGATATAGTTCTTGGTTGTCTCCGTCCAGAAGGCGCCATTCTCGACACAATTCTTGTCGGTCAAGGACAAATCCTTTAGAGTGATGTATCTCAGAACGGAATTGCGAGAGTGAGGTTCTTGACGTGAGATAGGGAATCCGGGAAAGCCTTTCGTACAAACATGGCTTGCCACGCGTTCGAGCAGCATCTCTGTCGCATCTTTACTGATCAATCTGATGCGAGGGAAACCACCTTCCGTTTGGGCCCAGACCTCAATGGATTCGGGCAGCACTTTCTTTACCTCCGCCGCATGGTCCCTGATGAATCCAAGGATTGCTTGGGTAACTATCCACCGATCGGGAGCAAAGTCTATCGAGCTCTGCGCGCCCATCGTGTAGATCAATTCGAATTTTGTGCTGAAGTTTTCGTCGCTTTCGTCCACGATGTCTCGAGTATTGCTATCAAAAAACTCCTGCGTCTGTACCAAGCTTCGCCCTATAGTTTCTCTGTTTGCGATGAAGGACTCGAGTCCCATGAGCTTGAAGGAAAGAATGTGTTCCGGCTGTACAAGCATAACTCCACCAGTCTTCATGCAAAGGCGAGACTCAGCAAGAATATTCTGGGCATCTGATTCCGTCAGTTGAAGGGATCGCGAGAAGGGAAGGTGGAAGACTCTTCTGTTCAAAAGCCCACCAAGTTTCGAAACGAGCATTCGAAGCATCTGACGAGACTGAGGCTTGGCGACAATGACGCGTACCAGCTTGTGGCCGTTGGCCAAAGCTGCTGCCACGATCGGAACAATGACTGAAGACTTCCCCTCTCCCATGTTGAGTTGCATGACCGTATTCTGTCCTTTTGGAGGGCTCCTGAAGTACCGGCAAAATTAGCGTTTAGGCATCACATCAGCAGCGCAGCAAGTTCTCGGGGAGAGAATGACAAGTTTGAGAAAGCAGTCTCCCAAGACGTCCGGGTTCACCGCTGATGCATTGCGCAGAAACTCACCTCATTTTCTCAGCAATGTCTTCTTGCACACTCCTGACAAGGAGGTCACTCTCTACTTCAATTAGAAGAGACTCGGGATATTTCATTGGGTCCCAGTTCATGTGCCCTTCGTTCTCCAGCTCCTGAATCAACTGGTTTTGATCCCCAACAGAACGGAGTAATCGTTCAGCGCGCTGGAACTCCGTAAGCGCAATGCCGTAGGCGATGATCCAGGGTTTCCACACGGCTGGCAGGTGGCTCCACCCATCACCGTCTTCCCATCCGTTTTCAGAGAGTTGATGGAGGAAGAAGACTGACGACAGCCGAGGAGAGTGGTGTAGCGATTCTGCAAGTGACCTGCCTCCCCAGCCAGAACGAATCGAAGCAATCATAAAACCAAACAGTAATTCCACATGATTTCTCGTCCTGGAGACATGATCCTTGAGCTTAGATTGCAGAAGGCCTTTGCTTATTCGAAGCACGTGCTGCTGAATACCACCAGAGTCTTCCTTCCATCTGGTTTGACTCTGCTGCAGCTCCAGTGCGTACTGTCGTTCCAAAGTAGATTTGGCGGTCTTCATCTTGCTTTCGATCAATGAATCAAGATGAGAGCATGATAACAGTAGGCTATTTGGTGAAATTCGCGGCTGAGTAGGCACTTCTCCAGGGGAAGCATGTGTAAATACGTCAGCCGTCCCAATATATCCCTGGGTCAAAGCAGCAGAAGAATCAGGCCGCTCGACTTGTAGTGTCTGAATGTTCAGAGGCGTTAAGCGGGGTTGCTGGTTGATCACTTCCTCGATCCTCAGAAGATACTTCTTGAAAAGATGGTTGTCATGCCAGATCCCGTACCACGGCCGAATATCGTGGGTCGCTTTATGAAAATCCATGTACTTGGCCAGGAAGATCTGCAAGCTGTCTGAAGGTAAATCTAGCACTGGAGATGGAAACTCTCGTTGCACGTGCTCCAGAAGTCGTGTACTTGCTCGACTTCGATTGTGTTTGTATGAGCTGTATTGTCTCCTTCGATAGTCGTCAGGGTCCTCGTTCGACATCTGCGACAATTGTCCCTCGGGACAGTCTCGTAGCTGACGGAAGCTGTCCTCGATTATTCCCTTCAGCTTTTTGGAAACAACTTGTTTGCCTTCTGCGAGCAAGTACAATCTTGTCTCTGAGAGCAATTGATCTATTGGAATGGCTTTGATGTCGGGGTGAATGAACATTGCAGCCGCTGTGTGAATCATATGAGACGCAGCCTTTGGAGCATATGCCATGGTCGCAAACCACATCATCAATCGATAACGTGGTAAGGGGTCTTCAAACGTGCCGTCTTGCGCGTGCTCGTGCATCCAGCACCAGATCTCGGCCCAGTGCTTTGGATGGTCAATCAACCACTTGGCGTCGTATACAAAATCATCTTCCGATATCTGTGTATTGGTCCCTACCCCTTTCACAGAACTGACAGTCTGTAATGTGTTCCAAATACATTTTTCTAGCCCTGTCTGGCAAAGTCCTTGGCACAATCGTGGATAGTCTTTGTGAAAGAGCATATCAGAGATAAACTGAGCTTGTTTTGCTCTCTCTGAGGATTGATGCATGTCTCTAGATGAATAGATTGCATCCGAATTCGCACGTGAGTCCTCAGCCCCAAAGCATGAGACACGGAACGATGACGAGCGCAGTAGGTCTCTCTCAAGCAAGCCAGGGTGAACGTCGTCAAGAGGCGGAGGCTCAACATATTGATCCGGAGAATAGAGCTTGGCCATCCTCGCTTGTTTGAGAAGCTTCTGCACAGCGACATGAAAGTGCGAGTGCTGAGAAAGGACGGGGATCTCGTCATTCCATTCCACGGTTTGCATGACGCACAGATATTCAGGATAGAACTTGCGGCGAGGGGCGAGAGAATCGATTTCCCGAAGGATTCCCAGATCTTCGAGCGGTATTTTTGGAAAAGAGCATACTGCCGCACTCTTCAAAATCGATAGGGACTGTTCCGTACCAGTTCGAGCTGTCAGCGGATCTGGTAGGCACGATGAGGTCAATCCGTGCAAGTAGCACAGGAACAATTTGCTCCGAAGGCCCCCGGTATCAGTCAGCTTCTGCAACAATTCGTTGACCACAAACACATGTGGTGACGTGGGTTCGGTATGAATCGAAACCGATACGTGGTCTCCGCCTCGTGTAACAACAATGGCTCCATCTGGTATCAGAACCTTACGGGCGTGGTTGCGCAAGTCCTTTAATACGAGCTTCGACTTGAGACCAATCAAGGTACCAAATGACTGGCTGGTGTCGACTTCGAAGCCTCTCTGCTTCCGGGACCATACAGAAGCAGTTCCCTTTTTCATGCTGAAATCAATCTGCAATCTTGGAAGTTCAATTTCGAGGGTCTCTCCATCAGCTGCGAGAGTCAGATTGATGTGGGCAGGATCCTGAAGTGAGGAGAAGACCGAGGCCAGTGCCTTCCCAGTGTTGCTGCGCGGGTCGACGAGGGTTCTTCCTTGCCTCTCGAGCAACCACCGATCCGAAGTGGATGTCAGTTGCCAACAGTTGTCGCTGGACCAGGGTCTGTTCTTGACACGCAACTCTACCACTCCAGTACTCGTGTTGTACCAGTGGAAAAACCCATCCAAGAAGAAATGTGGCAATCGTCCACGGAACAAGGTTCTTGGAACCAACTCCCAGATAATAGAATCTTTCAGAGCACGAATGAGAAGATGGTTACCGTCCTTTCCAAAGTGAAGGGAGTGGTCCATATAAGCTCGCTTGGAGGAGAAACGCATGGTATGCATCCTACTCGGCACGATCTCGAAAACCTCATTTTTGAACAGATCGATGAAGGAGTCGTGGCTCTCATAATCAAATGGAAGTCGAGAAAGAGGGGCGCCATCGACCATCAGTTGTCCTGTCAGCAGGTTGTAGTGGACTTCCAGCTGTCGTCCTTCGCGCGCATTGGTCTTGCTGACGACCCAGTATTCCGTGCTTCCGGCAATCTGCCACTGACTGCCACGTTCATAATCAGGCCAAGATGCCTTCGCCGCATAGTCAAGGCATGTTGAGGTATCTTTATCGAGGATCTCGCTTGCGAGCAATGTGTACATTCGATACGAGGTTTCCTGCCACCTCCTATGAAGAATGTGTGTTAGGTCACCCTTGGTTGTGGCCGCCTTCGCCGAATGATAGTCATGAATGAGAATGCTGCACTGAATGAGGATCGAAGCGTTCCTAAGATTCGAAATGACGTGCTCGTGCTTGAGGTATTTGTTGTCAACGTCAAAGGTCTGGCAGCAGACTAATGCAGCTTCGACGACTTTGGTCCTGAATTGGCTCCTCTGATCGTCGTCCTTGGAATCCTCGAACTTTTTGACAAGCACCTGTACCCAGCTGAAGGCAATTTCCCGTAACCGAGACAAGAGGCCCAACATCTGTTCACTGATGTCCCTTGAAGGCGCGAGGGATAAAAGCCGCCCCACAACCGAAGCGAAGATACCCATGGCTGCCATGGACTCCCAGTTTTCCTCGATCCTTCTTGCAGCTTCCTCAACAGCATTGATGATGTCCATGGCAAACATATGGTCTGCAAGAATCCGATGCCCACTCCGCCGGTAATCGTCAGCGTCAGGGGGTCCTGCCTGGTAGATGGCTTGAAGTATTACGAGGCTGGCTTCTACCTTCTTCAGGTCAAGTATCGGGCATTTTAGTTGTCCTAGGATGTTCATCCATTGCAGTCGATAGCCCACAGGAACACTTGCCAGTAATCTGAACTCAGCAAGTGAGAGATGCTCGGGGCACTCAGATTGTGCAGAGATCACCTCGTTTGGCGTTGAGTCTTTGCCTTGGAAAGACCGGAGAAGGAACTTTTTCAGTGCAGACGACTCGGTTGGAAGCCGATAGGTGCATGCCTCGAGAACAGCACCCTTGTGAGAGATTCCGGTAACAAACACTTCCAGATATTCATCAAAGTACTGTAGACGCAGGCCATTGTTGAGGCAGACCTGATCGCCAGTAATGGTAGTCACCGAGAACTTCAGATTTCGGTGTGTGACGACGTGTGGCTTGGCCTCGGAAAGCAAACCAATGCGGCGGCGTCTGGAGGAGGAATGAAAGTATTGTGCCAACCCTTGATACCGTGCCAACGGGTGCGTCGCACTCGCATGAGACTGAGTTGTATACTCAGAACCAAGTACGTCCTGGATCAGGAACATGGTGGTATCCCGCCAAGTGCAAAAAGCTGGCGGGGCATGAAGCTCAAACACGACTGACTTGACCTCGAGTTCCCTGATAGGCAGTGGCCATTCGTATATTTCGATCCCAATTTCATCGGCCTGACTTTCATAGGAACACTTCTCACAATAATATGCGTGGACTGACCAAGTCTTGCCCCACCTATTTGTTTGCTGATCATACGTGTGATTCAGTGCGTCATGCCTGCGCATGAGATTGTCGTACTCTTGCTGCTTTCTCGCCAGCTCTTCAAGTTTTTGACGACGTTTCTCGGTAGCATCAACTTCGATTTGACGTCGTAGATCTTGGTGTTCGGGAGACTGGTCGTAATATCTGACAGAATAACTGTGTTTGGTCCCAAAATCCATGAAAATGGAGCCTGGATTGCTGTATTTGGCTTGCGCGCCCCTCTGCTTGACGTAATTTTCCACACACCTCAAGCGAGTCAGGTGGTCTTTTTTTGGCATGATGAAGCACTGAAAATGCTGGTAGGGAATGCCAGGATCATAGTCTTCGAGCATGGGCAGCTGAGCGATGGCGGATTGGTCGAGCGCAACCCATATCTCGAGCAGGGTGAGAAACATGATGGATTTCCGCTCGGGGTTGTTCTCATCAGAACTACGAGTTTTCTTGTGATACTCCCTCATCAGTGTCCCGAGGGCTGAGCAAGTCTCAGCATCTTTGAGCTTATCTTTCAGCCAGGTCGTCAGATATTGATGCACCCAGCCTTCAAGTCCACTCAGGTTGTACGCTGTGTATTCGTGAGAGCAGCCGAAGTTGATGGATGGAAGGGTTGCCGCAGAAAATGATACCAACTCTTTAGATGGTATGAACTGCGAGCTATCAGCTGTAGATGCTCTAGTCGACATTTGAGCCAGGTGCATGTCAAGCTCGGGCAATGACAGCGGCAGGTCATTGTCGAACTCGAGAGACGAGAGGCAGGAAAGGTCCAGGGATTCTGCATTGCGACGTTGAATAGCTAACCATCGATGTGAAACATGTTCCTTAGTCGTCCAAAGTACGCTCTTGATGAAGCCAATACCAGGCTGATCGTCTAAAATGTTCAACTTGAGCATGCGTCGAACAATCTTGGCGCTCATGCAGTGCAAAAGGTCGAGTTGAATCGGCTCTCTTAACTGCAAGGCCTTTTGCAAAACAGTAGCAAGGATATGCAGAAGACATAGCTTGTAAATGCAAGCACTATTCTTCTTCATGGAGTCATTGCGGGGTTGAGATCGGGTGAAGAGCAGCTGCATCACCACTCGCAAATGTAGCCAAAGAGGGGAGCGGCGCCAAGGGAGGCGGGTGCTTTTCCATAAGACTTCATCTCGGACGTTCTTCCAGACCCTTGAGGTATCAGACGACTTGGAAAATGGCATCAGGAAGCTGATCAGAAGCTCCGTTACGTGTCCTGGGTGCATTGTATCGCGGATCTCTTCGATAACGTTTTTGGATTTTTGGATGATTGGCATCATCGCAGTGTCTTTCTGAGAACTCATTTTCGATAGAGTCTCGGCGATGGTGACTTGTAATCCCGGTTCTTCAAAGTTGCGCGTCTCTATCGTTAGAGCAGGGCCCGGAAAGCAGCGTCGAAGCCTTCCTTGGGTGGACATGACAGCGTGGTTATCAGCAGAAAGCTCGAATGCTTCAAAACCAATGCCATCTGCGCGCTTGGTAACAATGACTCCCGCATTCTGAGCAATGACATGCAGCGGAATCGCAGTATCTAGAGACCAGTCACCAGTCAGCTTGAGCGTGATCTCAAGACTTAACTGAACAGAAAGATCAGTTCTTACTAGTAGCAGCTCCACAGAGATGCCCAAACGCTTCAAGCAGCTTTGTTCCGTCCACCTCTCCGTTGGCATTGTGCGATTCGATCTGACACGAGATAGCCGTCACCGCATCCTCTACCTCTGAACGTTGTCCAGAAGGTAGAAGATCGGCTAAATTGGTAAGCACTTCCGTGACCAGTCGCAGAAGGGCTTTGTCAAGGTTGGGATCGTAGTCATTTTCTTGGGGAAGCTTTGGAGGCAGAAACAGGTGATTGATGAAGAATTCAAGCTCTTGTTGAGAGAAATCGGCCATGGTGGCTATTTGCGATGTGGTAATGAAATTTGGGAAGATGCGTGAAGCGGCGCGGATGGGAGGCAAGATGTGAGTTTAGTCAAAAACACCAGCGACAATCTGCGGCTGGGGGAAGTCGAAATAGGTTGAAGGCCAGAGGGTCGGTCAAGCGGCTGCTGCTGGCATCTGTCAATCAACTTGGGCTCTCTCTGTGTTTTTGTTTGTTTTTTTTTCCCCCAAGGGAAGAGGGATAGATTTATTGCGTCCAGGTTACCTTTTCATTTGGTATGTGATCAAGCACTGGCAGGCCTTTCAAGGTGCTCTTTGACGCGTGTGAAGCACACAAGCATTCCGGCTGGGTTTCGAGGCTGTGCGTCAGCTTCACTGAGAAGTTGGTGGTGGCTGAGGTATCAAAGAAGTTCAGATGAAAAAAAAAGCACTTGTAAACAAATTACGCGCCCATTGCCTGACCCATCTTAGAATGTCGGATTTGGAAGCCTCGCGCGTGCGTTGGACGGCTGCCAACATTCCTCCGACTTAATTGGCTCGGTAGGCCTCATGCAGGTTCCTAACCCATTTTAACAAGGTCTAAAACCCTCTTGACCGGGGGGCGCTGCTTTTTACACATGAGGTGCAGGATAACGCAACCGCGCTTCTCCTGCAGCCTGGTAATGGGTTTCAGCTTCAATCCAATGATAGGTCTCAACAATCCACGCAGATCCATTCTCATAGTCTGTTGCTAAACTTGCTGATAAAAATCAGTGTCTTGTCGTCTCCCGAGGTCAGGCTCGGTCTTTTGTATCTCATATCAACATAAACGCTGGGCGGCTGCCTCTTCAGCCTTGTCCATCATTTGACCCAACTCCAAGCTGAATACTTAAGTACGTGCTTGTCTAGGCAGAATCACGGGACAGGGCATATTTGTATGACGATGGTGGTTTTATGTTGGTGGAATAGCACATTATTGCATCTTCCCTTCTGAACACATCTCCTCTCTGTAGCCCCGCTTGAATGATCATTTCCCCAACAACCAACCCATGTGATCATTGACATGCACTTTTGTCTAATCTGCCTGGAAACTCATGTTAGAAGCGACGTGAATGAAGTGTAACACGTCACTGACCCAGCAGAGATATTACGACGGGGGAAGGAAAAGCTAGTACGGCCAGTTTTTCGTACTCGGATTTGTTGTGGAAATTAATCGTAGTTACGTACATGTCGATAGACAAAGACTAGAGAGAGGACGTTGAAACGGCTAATTGACTTGAGAGTACTTGATGAATACTTGATATCCGCTGAGATGCAGGCTGCATCGTGAACATTTTCTATTGACTACTTGCAAAGAGGGTTCCTACTCATCAAGACCAAATCATGGTGACTTAGATTTGACTCGATAACAAGTACTAAATCAGATTTGTGGATTCAAAATGGCATTCGTTATATAATGAAATCATTATTTGCAAAATGAACCGTGTAATGTGCTTGCTAATACTTCTATATCATCTTTGGGGATTTACTTTTCCATTTCTGAGTTCTATAAATTCCATAGAGTCAAGATTGATACCACCACAGTGTCTCTGTGATTAGGAAATTCTCTTTCTCTTCTTTCTTTTTGCTTTCTTGATTTAGCCCTTTTTGGGAGGAGTGGGGGGGGGGGGCGGGGAGGCGGTCAAACCCTCACCCTTGGAATGCTGTGCCCACTGAGGTCCTGACTCAGCTTCACAACATCATACGGCGCGGAAAGTACGATTCCGGGTCTAAAGGATCGAGCCTTCTTCAAGAAAGTAGTATGAAGCCATTCTCGACCGCGCACTGGTGACTAGAGCCCATCATTCTTCCATTGCTTCAGTCTCTCAACCCTTTTTCAATCGCTCTCTAGCTGTGTCTCTCCAATCCAGCTCAACCTCGCGCTCGTCTCGCCATCACACGAACGCGCCACTTGTACATTGTTGCTCCGAACCACACGCGCCTGTGAGACCATGTCGTCACGAAAACCAGCCTACGACTTTGGCGGACCGTATGTAAATCCCTACGCGAGCTGCCCCGTGTAGTCCTCCTGGCTGACATTTCCCTAGTCCTGGCGCTGCGGCCATTGTCTTGGGCCTGCCTGTCCTCCTGAACTTGTGGTACTTCGCCTGCAACGACGTGTCGGGTTGTCCTGCTCCAGCTCTGCTCCAACCGAGCACTCTGACATGGGACGGCTTCAAGGCGCAGGCCCCTTGGCCAGCTGAGGGTATCTGGGGCTTCTCCAGCTGGAGGGTGACAGGCTGGGTTTTCGCCTATTACGCGCTCAGCCTTGTTCTCTACCGCGTTCTCCCTGCCCACGAGGTCTACGGCTCGAAGCTGCGCGAATCTGGCCGACCGCTGCTGTACCGCTTCAATGGTGCGTGTAATCCTCCTCATCTGCTCGTCAATGCCCGCATGCACCATGCTCATCTGCATTACAGCATTCCATGCATCCGCTGTGCAGCTGGTCGCCTGCGTTGTAGGGACCTATCTGTACGGGGCTGAGTGGGCCCTCTGGACCTTCATCACCGACAACTATCTGCAGATCATGACAGTCAATACCCTGCTGGCCTTTGTTATTTCGATACTCGTCTACCTGCACAGCTTCAGTGTCACATCTGGGAACAGCGACATGAGAGAGTTGGCTGCCGGCGGACACACGGGAAATATCATTTACGATTTCTATATCGGCCGCGAACTAAACCCGCGCATCACGATCCCCTTGATCGGAGACGTCGATGTCAAAGCCTGGCTGGAGATGCGACCCGGTCTGACTGGCTGGGTCCTTCTAGACCTTGCGTTCGTGGCCCAGCAGTACCGCAACTACGGATACATTTCGGCCAGCATGGTGTTTACAACGGCTGTACAGTCGTTCTACAGCTTGTACGGGCAGTACAACGAAGCCCGAGTCCTCTCGATGATGGATATCATCACAGACGGGCTCGGATTTATGCTCACGTTCGGTGACATCGTCTGGGTCCCCTTCCTCTACTCGACACAATGCCGGTACCTCGCCACCTATCCTGTTCACCTCGGCTGGCCGGGACTCGTCGGTGTGAGCCTCATCTTTGGCCTAGGTCTGTACATCTTCCGCGAGTCCAACAGACAGAAGAACGTGTTCAGGACACGGCCGGACGATGCTTCGGTCAAGGGACTGTCGTACATCCAGACCAAGAGAGGGACGCGTCTGCTCACGGCAGGCTGGTGGGGAACAAGTCGCCACATGAACTACTTTGGTGACTGGCTGCAATCGTGGCCCTTCAGCCTTCCCACTGGGCTTGCCGGGTACATGGTCGTGCCGGCTGGGAGCGCGCTCGCCACGACCCTTGCCGGCTCAGGCGAGGTCTTCACCACGGTCGACGGCCGACAGATCATTCAGGGAGAGGCGAGGGGGTGGGGCATGATATTCACTTATTTCTACGTGATCTATTTTGCGACTCTCCTTATCCACCGGGAGGCCAGGGACGACCTGGCCTGCTCAGAGAAGTATGGAGATGACTGGGAGAAGTACAAGAATATTGTCAAGTGGCGCATATTGCCGTACATTTATTAAAATGGCTCGGGGTGGCGTCGTTCATGCACACCCGCGGGTAGAGAACGAGGGAGACAAGGAGTCATCCAGAGCGTTGGGCAAGATGACAGGAGCATGCACCCCGGTGCCACATGGGCTTTTGAGGTCTTCCGGCTTCCGGAAACTCAGGCCGCAACAAGGCCCCCTGGGTGGTTCTCACCGTTCTTCTCTACTGTGCCCCCACTGGGTTCCATTGCCCCAATTTTACCCGGAGCGCTGGACCAGAAGTGGAAGCCTTGTCGCATGCACGGGGCGGCCGTGGGCCGTGATTTCGTGGGAGATTGGAGGACGAGAAAAATTCTGCACTTCCTTGCTCACCTCTTGTCGCTCCATCGTCCCCAACCAAAATTCCCATGTCCCAGCGTTCACAGCCAGTAACAGCAATCTAACCGCCGTAGCTTGATCATCTGGCTGCCTCACCGTCTTGTGCTCGCAAGCAGGTGTGCGGCGTCCTCCTCCTGGCGCCTCCCCAGCTCGGCCTCGTCGTGCTCTTTTCCTGCCCAACTGATGAAACAAATTACGTGGTGTGGCCCCTCTGCCTAAGCTCCTGAGTCCCCCCATCTTCAACATGTTGACGAGCCCGACTCGACTCGATTGGCCCATCTCCCTCGACGACTGCACGTGCATGCGCCCCACCCACTCTCCCACCCTCCCTTGTACCCATTATCCTTGATCCCTACCATGGATATGGAGCATATGAGGTGGGTCAACATGCGCCCCATTTTTCCTCGAGTTCGCAAGCGTCCCCGTTGCCTTGTCACCGCCTGTGCTTTTCAAGGGCATAGGCGAGGTAGGCGAAAGCACAGGCTTGAGCGGTGATAGATATATAACCTTCAGCTGTGTCCCACGACCCCGAGCGATACAATTTTGTTTTCTCTCCTGTTCTTTTGCTCATCATCATATTATCGGTTTGTTGGATTTTTCCTTTTCTGGGTTTCTTTCGTGTCTTGATTTTCCCCCGTCACGAAATATCACTTTTGTTTGGAACGAGTTTCGATACCCACCGCGATCATCATCATCGTCTTGCATTTTGTGTGAAAAGAAGGAAAGAAGGAAGCAAGAGAAAATACCCCCCCAAAAAACAACAAATATGTTCGGCCGAGGAAGGAAGCAGAGTGTCTCTCAGGCCTCTGTCAAGTCTGTGAAGCCACCACCAACGGCATCTGTCAGAGATTCCGGAGTTTCAAAGCGTCGACCGTCTGTTGCGTCGACTCGCCGTCGCCCCTCGATTGCCCCGTCTGCCAACACGCTGGTGGATTCTACTGGCAGGTGGGTCACAACTTTTCTCTCTGACAGGCAAGCTCCACAGGCCTTCCGTGCTGACATACCACTCTCCTCCTGCAGCAACTCTCCCATCGTCACACTCGTCGTCGGCCCTGAGCACAGGATATTCGCGGCTCACGAGGATGTGTTGGCCAAGTCTCCCTATTTCGGCACCGTTCTGAGGAAGCAGTACATGGAGTCCTCCAGCAAGCGTATTGCCCTCCCGGATGAGGACCCCGAGGTCCTTTCCTCCATCCTCGAGTACCTGTACAAGGGCGACTACTCCCCCCGCCTCGTCCACAACAAACGCCGCGACGCCTGGGAGATCGAGAGCAACGACGCGGCCACGGTCGAGCTCCACGGGATCAAGGGCGAGGTGTTGAAGGATACTGTCATCTACTGTGCTGGCGAGAAGTACGGCCTGGATGAGCTGAAGCGCATCGCCCTGCGCAAGCAAGGACTCCGTAAGTCAGAACCCACTCACACACCCTTCCAACCCCTTCCACATTGGTAAGCCTTGGCCACACCACACAGACCAATGACTCACATTGTGCAATATAGGCACCGGTGTCCAATGCAACACCATCCTCCTTTCAGCCCGATATGCCTACGCCAACACATCCGACAATGACTCGAAGCTGCGCGCACACTACCTCGCCCTCATCATCCGCAGCCGCAACACCTTCAAGCGCAGCGGCACCATGCAGGCTGAGATGTTCAACGGAGGCAGCCAGCTCTTCTTCGACCTCTTCGTCGCCCTCAGCAACCATGTTGATGACGTTGCCAGCCCCCGTGGCACGACGCAGGGCCGGTTCTAGACGCCACCACCGCCACCCACCGGCGGTCAACCACCATTTCCACTCTTCCGATTTCCTTACGTGTTCCTCTCCTATCAACAAATCGTCTCCATCTCGCTCAAGAAAAAAAACAACAACAACCCTCTTTACTCTCTACGAACTATTTAATCCGGCATGGTTCTCTGGTCACTGCTCTTTCCCCTATTGTCTCATTTCTATGATACCGTCTCATCGTTCTTCTGGCAATTTTTCTTCGGCTTACTGTCGCGGTCTTGGATCTTGAATGTTGGTTTACGGCACTGCATTTATTGATTCTTGGACACAGACAGGCGTTTTTGCTTTTTGATTCTCTGCGGTCTTATACCCATTTCTGCGTCTGTTGTTGTCTGCTCTGAACTTTTATTTCGATTTGGTTTTTCCTTTTATCTTTCTCTTTTTCAACAACGAACTGTACCACCACCATTCTGCATGATTCTGTCTACGGATTTACGGAGGTCAGGGAAAAAAGTTTGCGGCTTTGCATTTATGACTACGACACATTTTGATGATTTCCAAAATCTCCTTGAATCTCTCTTTCTCTTGTCTTTTTCTTATTTATTGATATCAACGATACCATTCTCAGTTGGGACAAAAAGGGAAAACCGCCGGGCGGACGGAGGACCATCAAAATAGAATGTACTAATAATGATTACATTTTGGCTTCACACATATAAAACTTTTTTGTTCCATCGTGCGTAATTTTCTTTGGTGTTGTGAATGAACAATGAAAAACAAAGATAAGAAAGCCCCGTGATGATTCCTTCCGGAGTTCATGGCCGAAAACGGGGGTTGGGGGTGTTTTGTCGGTGAGCTTCACCTGTGCGGCGCGCCATGGCCAGCTGCAACCTTGATTCGCCTCAAACCCAGCCATGCACGCGACGCAGTGAGACGTTTAGAGCGTGCATGAACACTACTGCTAGCTGCAGCATGCAAGGCAAGACCACGTCACGATTTTTCTGCAGAGCTGGAGCTTGCAAATCGGCTCACCAGCCCGAGTGGAAAATTCTCCGGGCACCGAAAAAGAAGAAAAATCCACCAAAAATCCAAAAGCCCTCTAAAGAGTGACGAGATGATGGGAAAGACGCACGTCTGCCCAATGGCAACCATCATGAAACCTTTTCTTCGGATCCGAGGAAGTGTGCGCGCCCCGTACTGAGAGTACGTACCTACTTTGCCTGCCCTTCCACAAGAATAAACTTCAATTCTTTTCTTTCTTTTCATCTAATTTCTCTCTATCCGCAGATTTTTGCCCGCGGTGTCGGTTTTTCTTCTTTCTTCTTTCTTTTCCTCTAACAATTTATCCTTCATTACTCTAGTACCGGAACAATGACCCGTTGTCCTCCGAAACATCCCAGTCCCCGGTGGTTCCGAGGTAAATGGCAAATCAAAAACGGTTCTCACTGTGCGTAAGGGATGAAAGAGAAAAAAGTAAACAAGGGCTCTCCCGGGCCTGCTCACCGAGTCGGGACGGAAGCCGGGGGGGGGGGTTCCCAAGCTGAGGAAGGAATAGGTAAGGTTGATAAGCCAGGCGAGGCGAACGCAACGTCGATCAATTAGAGAGAGGAAGTAAAACGAAAGGTAAGAAACCCCGGGCTGACTCGGGACAGGGGGGAGAAAGGGTTGTTGGTGAAAAGATGGGGATGGGCGGATAAGAAGGAAGAAAAGGAAAACAAAAAGAACAACACAAGGCAAAAGTGGACAAAAACCTGACAGAAAAAACTCTTCAAGTCCGCAGTGGCCTTCTTATGATCTCATAACCTGTTTTTCTGTTGTCTTGTTTCCCACTCTCCTCGACGGGGCTCCGGCGGCTGTTTCGTGGCAGGCGCGCACAGCGCACACTGCACACCACCCCGTCCCCATCGAGCTGCAGCGAGCAAGCAGCAGGCGGCAACCAGCAGAAGCGTTATGCAAGCCTGGCAGCCTGGCAGACCGATTTTCTTCCCCCACGTCCGTGACACCGCTGCCACGACGTCCCTTGTCCGTACCCACCCCAGCTGCACTGCATGGGCTGGGGTGGTTGGGAAAACCTTGGGTGGGGTGGCCTCATCGGTGTAGTAGTAGTGGAGCATGGGGGGGTGGGCAGGCTGCAGGTTGAAGCTCCACCTGATGGTGGGCCGGGTTTTGTTCCCGGTGAAGAATGAGTGAGTGGATCCGCACGAGGTGCTGACTCTGCATGCACCGGCCGAGGTATTGGTCCCCTCAGGAAACTCTCTTCTTCGCCGTGCACATTCACGTTCACGCTCCCTTTGGTGAACCGTGAGTCGAGATCTCCGGTGTTGATGGGACGTGCTCGTAAGGATTGCACGCTCGTGCACGATTCACGCATGGGTCAGGATAGCGATGATAGTTTTGATCATATCCGCGGGAAGTGGAGGACGAGGACAAAACTCTAACAATTCAATTTAAACCTCGTGTCCCTTTCCGAATATAGTGCACATTTGCAGACAGTGAACAAGAAGTGCACAAGCAAATTTCCCGGAGTGTTTCCGTTGAACGACCACGCTCGGAAAATCCCGGTTCTAGGACGACGACGACTACAGTGTCTATGGCAATACCTTTACTATATGGTAATGTGAACAATACCATGTCCAATGTTAACACTCGCACCCCTGGCCGTTTTAATATCAAGGATCAAAGCTTCGAGAATGGAAGCTTACGAAGTCTGGGCCAGGACTATCCCTGAGAAGGGCCGGACAACCCCCCCCCCCCCTTTTCTTCTTTTGTGTTTATTTCCACCAATATTCGTGATGATCCTAGAAGAGATTCACGCAGTACTGCACGCTTTCGGTGACAAGCTGCTAGGGTGGCGTTCTCAACTGAATCAATACCGAGATGAGGGCGCCGTTGGCAAATCCAGGGCAAGGCTATCCAGCTTACTATACTGGAAGAAGTACAGATCATCCGGGAGGCCGGAAGAGGCGTTTGTAAGTGAAATTGCTTCCCACCCATTACTTTTTCGTGGTGTTCACATAAGTACTTACACACAGAAACAAAACATGTGCCTTTTTTTCTCTTCTTGTTCTTCGGTCTCTTTCTAGAAGCACATGCCGTCTTGGTGTGTTTCGTAATTCGGGGGTTTGACTCAACTTTGGGAGCGTTGGGTATAAATAAATTTCAAAGTGGAGACGGTCGAGTACCTCACCCAGGAAAAAAAAACTACCATTTCAATAAATACCCCTGGTGCCTGGGCTGTGCGAAGATTAATGAAACTGCACCGACGATCCACAGCCTTCACGATTAATTATACGTTGATCATCAAAAAAATGTGCAAACCTCCGTCGGGGAAGGGGGGGAACAAAAGGGGGGAGGGGGGCGTTGTTGGATTGTCTCAGCAGCGCCACGACGCTCACTCTTTGTGCGGTTCCAGCCATCGTCGCTGGAATTATTCATGGTATTCATACGTTACAGTGCCTCAGGGTACTACAGAGTAAGATTTGCTTGTTGATTAGGGGGCGCAGAATAGAATTTCGACTCTTCCTGGCTGTCCAGGTGGCAATAGGGGTGAGCCGCCAGAACAGAGGGAGTGAAGAAAGTCTCAGATACCTTGCACGCTACATGTTGAGTCTGTAATTCGAGAAAATGCAGGCATATCCTGGGAGTATTAATCACATTATTGTAATTTGAAGTGGCGTTCAAGTGAGACAGTCAGCCGTGTCTCACACATGCTCAAATTGCAGCATGTGAGTAATCGTCAGCCTTGCCGACAAGGCTGCACCACCCATCTCAACCAATGTATTGCCTGCACCACTTGAAAAAAGGCAGAAAAGACCTCTATCAGTGAGTTTCTTCGAATATTTATCGATAATTTGCACCTCATACGCATTATAAAGTTAAATTCCCGCGGTTAGCAGCATTTGGCGAGGAGTGGCATTGTACTACTTTTGTTAAGTCTTGACACTTGGTCGCATTCATAAAGCCCAACACACAAGAGCACGGAACAACCGTTCTAGTGGGGCAGGAAAGAGAACTTGGAAAGTTCACATTGCAATTAGAAAGGCATGAACGCAATTAAATAGAAAAATAGATTGAAGTCGACGTTCTCGGCCTCTCCTTCAGATACCCACGTGTGGCCGTTTTCCTCGGACTAACTACGGTGACATTGCAAGCAGTACCTAGGTAACTTCAAAGTCAAGCTCATACGAATTTTCAACTCAGCTAGGACGGTATTCTACACCACAAATGATGCAGGAAGCGCTAGAATAAGTATCGTTTCCTTTATTTCAGCACTGGTAGACAAGCCGCGCAACGCTTTCACCAGAATCTCCAAAGATATGGCTCGTAGACTGTTACCGGAGATCGGCTTTGATAGAACACCATAGTCAAGCACTTTACGACTGGAAAAGTATGGTCTCAACAAGTGTTAAAAACTTCACGAGTATGTGAGCTGATCGATCCATGTCACTACATATGTACCTCCAAGAAAGACGGCATTCACAGTCAGAAACCCAGGTACTGCCACCCGGCATGATTGCCTCAACGACGGCACGAGTTTTGTGAGATCATTTCAAGGATGTGGCCAAGGAAAGCCAGTCTCATAACATGACGTCCTGAAGCAGAAAGATTCACAAACGGCGTGGTTCTTCGTGTAAAAATGAGATTATGGGTCAATGCAAAAGTAGTCAGCAGTCTTGTATTTCATCTAGCCGTGGAAAGAGACAAACTGACATAATTGACTAGCGAGGCTCTTCCCTCTCCTTCAGGTACTGTCCAAGTGAAGAATATATGCAGAGCATCTTTGACATAAGGACCAGCAATGAAGTTCGTGATCAGTGACCGAAGAACATCCCCACAAGCTGCTACCACACTATGCTATCTTTATGCCTCAAGGCTCTAGCGGTTGGTCGTTCTCTGGGGCTATTTTCTTTTGTGGGCTCATGTGGTGAGACTATAGCGAGCTTCGCACTTTTACTCGATCTTTTGATGGGAATTAGGCGCTATACAGGAATGAGGAAAAGGTTTATTATTTAACCGAAAAAGCAGATAATTCATCAAGGACCAAAAAGTAGCAACGGCATCATACGTCTGTAGGGAGACGTAACGAACTGTGGCTGAAAGAATAGTTGTTTAGAATTGATATAAGATCTATAAAAAGAAACGACAAGCAAGAGGAAAAGAGATCAAATGGTGTTCATTCAGAAGCTACATCACGAACCCACACTAGAGAAGTAGCAATTCTATTAGTATTGTAGCTATCTCTCCTCACTCCTATAATCAGATTAAATTTCAAACTCTGAGTCATCCCTTTCACGGTATATTTTGGCTGCATCATAGAAACTGGAAATACTTGTATGCATTGCAAGATGCATATGTGAATCCAGCAGTCTTCTAGCGGTAAGCTTTCTCTGGGTAACAGGTGGTCATCTTTATTAGAAGACAAAGACTTTTTATGCAACATCCAATAAACTGAGTGTCAATTACACCTTTATGCGGACACATGAGTATTGTGTGATAAGTTCCGTTTGACCTCAGTCAGAAGCGAGAAGATTGCCGCTTCTCGCACACGGATGGCTTGCACAGCCAAGTCAGGCACGATTGCCATTGTTGCCCCTCCAAAGGAATCAAATCCACCTCTATAACCAGGCGTGTCCTTGGGAGCAAATATCTTTCGCACGAGATCCCGAACACGTGAGAAATTGGAATCAACCAAGCCGACGATTGGATGGATATGGCTCCCAGGGCTGGAAGAGGAAGAGTGCGGGTCGCGGTCCTGTGTTTGAAGCTCGTTCAACTGCTCCTGTATACGATGCAAGAGGTTATTATGAATCTCGATGAGTCGTAGATACGTAGAAATTATCAAGAGTTCTGATGCTGAGTCAAGAGATAGCGTCCGAGGTGGTGATTCCAGCTGGTTGCTCTTCGTCAAGTATTCCATCTGTCTTGCGCATGGAGGTAGTTGTTCCAACGTTTGCGCAAGAAAGTCAGCCAGCTCTTCTGAGGTTTCCAGGGAACTTGTCAGGTCCAGGTGACGTCCTTTCGCCGAAGCAACCTCTCCCTCTCCTCGGGCAATCCGTGGGCCGGTCGCTGAATTAAAGCTGGGGAGTTGCTTTAGATGCTGGGTCATACGGGCATTGAGGCCGGCCATCTTGGATGTCCACAAAACTATGTCCGATTCATCCACAAACGATGGTTCGGACAGCTGGTTTTCTTTCTGATGCCGGGTTGAGCAAATTGAGGCTATAGTTTCGAGACAGATATCTGTTGAGGATGAAGCTGCCGATGAATCGCCCAACGAGTATAACGCAGCGTCCGCAGAGTGTGACTGAACCAGTTCACTAGAGCCAAGCATTTCAACATCTGGCCTCTCGATCGGACCATCAAAGCACCTCGACGTGCTGTGTGAGGAGGTCGCATGCGTGCTCTCGGCCGGCGCTGGCAATACTGCTTTCTAATATAAGCCGACACTCGTGAAGGTACATTATATTTGTAAACTCTCACCTCGACCCTTTTTAGCTACGGATTCGAGTCTGTTATGAACGTTGTTGTTGTTCTTGCTCTTTGAGGCATCTCTCTTTGAGGCGTGTTGTAACGTGAGCGAAGCCTGGCTTTGGCGCTTATTCCTTTTCGCGATGCTGAACACACATGCGCTACCGGTCTGATCACAACGCTGGCATGGCCTACTTTCGTTGTCGTGATCGCGTATACACTTGACTTTATTCCGGTGACAGGTATCGCATGCTCTGCGAACTTGTCCTTGAAGCGAGGGGTCGACTTGGATAACTGCGTTCATGTTGCATACAACTCGCGGTCCATCTGCATTGCGTCGTCTTGAAATCGATCTGAAAGCGGGTTGTACGTTGTATCGAGAAGTATTGACACAATCAAGCCGGGAACCTTATCTTTGCTGAGGAGATGATACATATTCACAATGTCGGGATCAACGGGAATTCTAGACCTAGGAAAACACCATTCGAATGGATTACTCAGAGACCCCTGTAACTTTGAGGGTCCGGCGAGTTACCTATCTGGGCCAACCGCCGGCTCTGACACGTGCCCGCTTGAAAAGGTGAGGCTCGGCGTGCATGCAAGAAGGGCTAAAAGTGGTGTCAAGTAGTATCATGCTACGTCAAGAATCTCGTTATGTCATCTTGGATTTTTTATGATCTTGGGAGTCGTTGTGTTTGTCCTATATGGCAAAGCACTCTTAACGGAGCCCCCGGAGTTTGTTCAAGAGTATATACATAGCATTGACCATTGCGTCACTCGAAAATTCGTGGCTTTCATGTCAAGCGCGAGTGACCTAGAAATTGATATACTAGAGACATAAATACATTGTCTTCAAAGGTGAACTAAGGATAAAGACTAATCAATTGCTAATGACTGCACGTGAAGACCCCCCTTCATGGTAATGATTGAGGCGAGCATGACCTGCGGCTCCAACTCCAATTGCATCTTGAATCCCGTTCATGCTTATGGCACGGGCGGCACTCCTTCCCTTCCTTAGTCACAACACCGTAATATGCAAGGCTCAGGGTCTAGACTATATCTCTAGGATCCTATCTACCACGCTGGACGGCATAGAGCTACATCTTAGCGTGGCAAGTGTGGCAAGTATTCGCTGATGTAATTCTCCGGTACACCTCTGCTGACAGAGAGGTATTTTAGATACTATTTGATCGCGTGCCGGCTGCCGACCGCCTCTGCTATGGTGATTTAGTGTATTCGTGTTTTCCGATATACCCGACGCTGACGATTTGGATTTGGGTTGAACCCTACCCTGTCGAGCCAGGATTTACCCTTGATCAGACCATCGGCAGCTTATTTCTTGACTATTATGTTAACTACTTAAGCACTGCTTGTTCAACTCACCGGTCCATTGCCCAGGTGTCGACTATGAGCATACTAGCGCCAGGGTTGGCGTAGGGCGTGAGCTCCGATGCTGGAAACTCAAATCCTGCTAGGGCACAAAAGAGAGAAGAAAACGAAAAGGAAGAATACAGTGGGGAATCGTCTTTATCATCGGCCTAAAGCGTAGATAGATTTATAAATCTTCCCAGCGAGCTCAGCGAGAAGCGAAAGCCGATTAGACCTCTTTCCAGCGGCTGACTCAACGTGATCGGAGCTCGAGTAGAGGCTTGTAAGGAAGCCCGTAGAAAACAATCTCTTGGAGCAGGGAATTTTGAAAGAAAACATTCAACGGGTTGGAACTGATTGTTTTCTTTCCTTCTCCTTATTCCCTCTCTTTCTTGAAAGCAGCAAGGTGTAATACGAGTATACATGATAAATGCAGTACAGATCATCGGTGTAGTTTTGATTGAGACAGGCAGCCTTGATATAAAGGTAAACAGAAAAAGCCCCTCTCATGACGGAGGATTGTCTACGCTGCCCAGCCGGGTGTTCTCCAAGAAATGCAGATCAAGACAAGCTTTTTGTGCCAAGCTGGCCGGGTTTCGCCCCGGTCCGATCCACAGCACCTTAACGACTGGTTGGTGCCATGTGCATATATGTTGTTAGTATGTCGGTACCTGCGTAGCATGTCTAAGGAGCATAAGGATATGCAAGGGTCCCAGCTTGTCTCAATGTAGGAATTCTCTATCTTCATGTTTCATATGATGCGCACATAAAGCAATAAACAGGAGCGGTCCATGCCAAATCAAGGGTTGGTTCGTGGCCCCAAGTTCTTTTGCTGACGAAGAGGCTCTGCCGTCACTGGTGTCCCGCTGGCCGTTGTCGGTGCCGACGGAGGTACTTACAGAAGGATGGCGGGCCGATTCCTAAAGATCTGTACAAGCCTCCTTGGGGTGCATCGCCTGCGCGATTTAACAAACAGATTACATCTTACCTTTCCTTGAGAAGCGATGGGCCTTTTTTGAGTCCTACATAGCACTTGATGGTAGAAAGAATCAAATCGATCAATAAACGCGAGTCGTGCCATAGGTTGGATACTAGCAGAGGCTTCCTCAGACTATAAGACGGCCCACACGCCCGCTTGGAACTTGATTCTTGCCTCGGTCACAAATGGGAGGTCCCGGTTTCTGTTCAAGCTTTTAGACAACCTTCTGTCTGTGAGCGTACTACGCATGTTTGGTCAAGGACTTGAGGGTCACACAGTCCTGCAAGTATGATTATGTACCCTTCAATCATGTAGACTCTTTGTCACGATTCAATGTTCTCTGCCTACATCTCTATGATCCTGTTCTCGAGGTATATGAGGAGGGTCTTGGTGGTCTCGTGGTCTGCCTATCGTACATAGTGCTTAGAGTAGCATCCCATGAGACCTGGCCTGCCGACTCGGAAACAACGTTCGGAAACAACGCTGGGGTCAACATAACGTGGGGCCCGGAAGCCTGCAGACCATGCACTATGACGGCACTCCCCATGTGGAGCCGTTGAGCCGCCCACGCGACGCCGAGATTAAGCAGAAGCCCGAGGCAGTCACCGGATCTGCCGGGTTGGTAGGTCAGCATCTTTCTTGATCACTTTGCCGCCCTGTCTTGCACTGGTATTAGGCTGTGCACGGCAGAGAGCGGCCTGGCCTGCAAGGGCCCTTTTGGGAATGAAAGAGAGAAAGAGACAGAAGAAGGGTAACCAATCCTTGAGGGGAAATAATCAAGGCCGCCTCAGCGGATACGACGGCATTCGGCACGACATATGCAGGCTGGCGCTTTGACGTACGCTTGCTTGTGCAATGGCTGCGCCGGAAAAGGTCCCCCCCCCCCTTCTTCTCCTCTTCCCTCCCCTCCAAGGTCTCACGCAAGGACAAGAGGTCCGTGACGGTTCCTAGAGTGGCCGGCTTGTGGGCCATGCGCGTTTAAATGCTCCGAAGCGGGCCAGCAGAGAGGCAATACTATGGTACATACTATTACCGTATGATACTATCCTTCTGATCGCTGAGGGCTTTGCTCCGAAAGAGCGAGCCGGTAGAACCGGACACGCGAATCAGAGTTCCTCACTTCCATTATGAGGGAATAAAATGTTGCCGCGGCGATCAGTGTAAGAATATGAGGTACTTTGTGCTATACGGGTTCTCTTGTCTCTTTTCTTGTTTTGTTTAAGACCTGGCTTTCCCCCCCATCTTTAAGTGGCATGTGAGGACCCCTTCCCGCTTTTGCTGTCTGCGTAGTTTCGAGTTCACAGAGAGGCTGCGGGAACGTGAGGCTTGCCAACGAATCGACTCTTTGTTTGTCTGGACAATTTTCTTATTTTATTTTCTCGAGAGACTGTCTGTCTAACCGGCAAATATGACTCTCGGTCACCACAGACATCATCCGGACGATGACGTCGAGGCCAATGCCTTGGACAACAGTTCCAGCAGCGGCGGCCTCGTCGGCAAGGACCTCGGGGAGTATGAGGCCCTCGACCGTTACATCACCACCTACGATGCCAGCGGAAATAATCCGGGCGGAGAGGAGGAGGCGAAGAAGCCCATCGCGTGGTGGAAGTTCTGGAAGGCCGAGGATCCGGCGTACGACAACCAGCAGAGCGGACAGGAGGGCAAGGCGCCACCACCCTGGCTCGAGACCGATATTCATGCCGGTATAAGCAGCAGTGAGGTCGCAGAGAGACGGAAGCGTTTCGGCTGGAATGAGCTTACTGCCGAGAAGGAGAACCAGTTTCGCAAGTTCATGGGCTTCTTTCAAGGACCAATTCTTTATGGTGAGTGTGATATGAGCCGAACACGCTTGCCATTCACTTTTGAGTGGTAGAGCTAAGCCCATGTTCTCAGAAATGAATGCTAAAGTGGTCTCCCCCCTTGCTTATAGTCATGGAAATCGCTGCCCTGCTCGCCGTTGGTCTGAACGATTGGATTGATTTCGGTGTCATTGTTGGCATTCTTCTTTTGAACGCTTTCGTTGGATACTACCAAGAGAAGCAGGCAGCAGATGTCGTTGCTAGCTTGAAGGGTGATATTGCTATGAAGACAACTGTTGTTCGGGACGGCCAAGAACAGACCATCCTAGCAAGGGAATTGGTTCCCGGTGATGTTGTGAGTGTTATTTAGTATTGAAGCAATCAGTCTTCTCACATGCTAATTCTACATGTCATTAGGTTATTCTGCAAGAAGGACAAACTATTCCTGGCGACTGCCAGCTGATCTGCGACTACAACAATCCCCAGGATTTTGAAGAGTTCAAGAAGCTGAAGAACGAGGACAAGTTCGACCCTAATGCGGGCACTGAAGCCAATGGCGATGACGAGGCTGGCAAGGAAATGGATGATGATGACGATGCGAGATCTAATATCCATTACGGTGTTTCTTTGATCGCTTGCGGTGAGTGAGATTTCACGTGTGCTCCCCGGGAGGAGATCCAGCCACTGACGTTCATTGATACAGACCAGTCCGCCATCACCGGAGAGTCTCTCGCTGTTGATAAGTTTATGGGCGATGGAGTTTACTACACCACTGGATGCAAGCGAGGCAAGGCATATGGCATCGTCACAACCTCGGCAAAATACTCGTTCGTCGGAAAGACTGCCCGTCTGGTCGAGGGTACCAAGGACACTGGACACTTTAAGCAGGTCATGGACAGCATTGGCACATCTTTGCTTGTCCTAGTCATGTTCTGGATTTTGGCGGCGTGGATCGGCGGATTTTTCCGTCACATCCACATTGCCACTCCAGGCGTTCAGACGCTTCTTGATTACGCTTTGGTGCTGTTCATCATTGGAGTCCCCGTCGGTCTACCCGTTGTCACCACGACCACTCTGGCTGTTGGTGCTGCGTACTTGGCCAAGCAGAAGGCTATCGTTCAGAAGCTAACTGCCATTGAGTCTCTGGCTGTGAGTTTCATCCTAACCCCGAATTATGGTGTATTCTGTGGCTTGTTACTGACAAAAATGTTACAGGGTGTCAACGTGCTTTGCTCTGACAAGACTGGCACACTGACTGCGAACAAGCTCTCTATCCGTGAGCCTTATGTTGCTGAAGGCCAGGATGTCAACTGGATGATGGCCGTGGCAGCCCTTGCCAGTTCTCACAACATCCAGTCGCTGGATCCTATTGACAAGATTACTATCCTGACCCTGAAACGCTATCCCAAGGCTCGCGAAATCCTCCGCCAGGGGTGGCTTACGGACAAGTTTACCCCGTTCGACCCTGTCTCGAAGCGTATTACTTGCGAGTGCCGCCTCGGAAACGACAGGTATATCTGTGCCAAGGGTGCGCCAAGAGCTGTTGTCCAGCTGGCCAACACGTCCGAGGAAGTCCGGACTTTGTACAATCTGAAGGCCAAGGAGTTTGCTGCTCGTGGTTTCCGATCTCTTGGTGTGGCTGTCAAGAAGAACGATGAGCCTTGGCAACTGCTGGGAATGATTTCTATGTTTGACCCCCCTCGTGAAGACACTGCTCAGACTATTCTTGAGGCTCAGGCTCTGGGTATGTTATCTTCGAATTGCCTTATATACTTGGGATAAAGTCTGACTGTATTGCAGGTGTTCCCGTCAAAATGTTGACTGGTGATGCCATCGCCATTGCTAAAGAAACGTAAGTGACAACGTTCATTTTACTTGGTATATTTTGCAAGAAAATCATTGCAACTAACAGCGATAACTCACAGTTGCAAAATGTTGAGCCTGGGAACCAAGGTCTACAACGCCAACAAGCTATTCAACTCTGGTCTCTCCGGCGCCCTCCAGCATGATCTCATTGAGCGTGCCGACGGGTTTGCCGAGGTGTTCCCTGAGCACAAGTACCAGGTCGTGGAGATGCTGCAGCAGAGAGGTTCCCTGACTGCCATGACTGGTGATGGTAAGCACAACTTTTGGACGGAAAAAGAAGAAGAGAAAGAAGCGAGGATATGCTAATCGAAACTGTTATCCAGGTGTCAACGACGCACCCTCACTCAAGAAGGCTGACTGTGGTATCGCTGTCGAGGGTTCCTCCGAGGCCGCTCAAGCCGCAGCTGATATCGTGTTCCTGGCCCCTGGACTGAGCACCATCATTCTCTCCATCAAAACAGCCCGGCAGATCTTCCAGCGCATGAAGGCTTACATTCAATACCGCATCGCCCTGTGTCTTCATCTCGAGATCTATCTAACTACCTCCATGATCATCCTGAACGAGACTGTCCGTCCCGATCTGATCGTGTTTATCGCTCTCTTCGCCGATTTGGCTACTGTCGCCGTTGCTTACGATAATGCCCATGTTGAGCCAAGACCTGTAGAATGGCAGCTCAGTAAGATCTGGGTTATCAGCGTGATCCTCGGTTTAGAGCTCGCCATTGCTACCTGGATCGTGCGCGGTACCATGTTCCTCACCAACGGTGGTATCATCCAAAACTTTGGCTCCATTCAAGAGGTTCTCTTCCTCGAGATTGCTCTCACGGAGAACTGGCTCATCTTTGTCACGCGCGGCGGCAAGACGTGGCCCTCGTGGCAGCTCGTGGGTGCTATCTTCGTAGTCGATGTGCTGGCCACCATCTTCTGCCTGTTCGGCTGGCTGTCTGGCAGCGGTGGTGGTGTCATGTACACGCACCCGAGCGACTCCTTCAAGAACAGTAGCAACGGCTGGACGGATATTGTCACCGTTGTCCTTGTGTGGGCGTACTCCATCGGTGTCACCATCTTCATTGCCATTACGTACTATATCCTCAACAAGATCCAGTGGCTCAGCGATCTCGGCAGGAAGGACAGACACAGGAAGGATACCGTCCTCGAAAATGCACTGTTATCGCTCAACAAGGTGGCTATTGAGCACGACCGCAGCGCGGAGACGGGTCACGACCGGTATTACCTAGTCGAGAAGGCTGCTGCAGAGGACGAGGAGTAGAGGAGAAGGTGCCTGAAAAGGATGGCGCGGGGTATGGGAGTGATCTCTGGTGTTTAAAGGTTATTTGGTTGTATTGTTAATAGAACGTAATGGAGCCGAACTCGGATTGTTCATCTCGGCTCAGTTGCTGGGAACGGCTGAAAGTATAGATAGCATCAGGTTTAATATCAAACAAATTATTTCAAGAAGTCTCCTTCATGATTCATCATACATAGTGTTTGCATATAGGTACAGGGGTACAGTACCTCAAGTACTTAAAGTATCCTGTATAGCGTCCTGTGGTACCCTAAATACTATAGTGTGCCTTAGAAACCCTGGTGTAATTATCTGGCAACGATGAGATTGCTCATGATTACAATAATGAAAGGGTCTTTTTACTTCAGTAAGTATTGGGTTTATGGGGAACATTTTGAGGAAGCTCTTGAAGAAGCAGCCTCTTTCCATGTAAGAATTGAAGTTATTTACACGAGTAAGAAGTTATCGTGAACCTAAAGATGCCGATTGTGAATGAAATCACCTGTGTCAAGTGCAGTGTTCTCCAAGCTTTCAAATATCCACAGCCACCTGGACGGACGGACCATCGCACTACATCTGGTATCTCTCTTGTCCTTCTTTTTCTCTTTGCTTTCTCAAAGACACTGAGCGTAGTACGCGTTCTCCGTGGTGCAGGTGCCACTCGCACAGACTGTAGGCCCTGTCCAGCCGCTACCCCCACACTGCCCATAGAGGCTCTGCCCGCCGGTGGCGGCGGATGTGGTCACAGCAGGCGCGGTGGTGGTGGTCACCAGTGTGGTCGAGGTGCGGGAGACGGAGCTGGATGATGCACTGGTCGACGTCGAGCTGGCGACGGTCGTCGTGGCCGACGTGCTCGCGACCGAGGTGGCGCCAGTGCTCGCGGCGCCGGGGACGATGGCGGAGCTGGTGACGGTGGCAACCGAACTCGTCTGCGCTACGGAGCTGGGGAAGCCGCTGTACAGTGTTGGGCCCGGGATGGTGTAATTCTCGGACGTGACGTAAATATTGTAGCTGGTAAGTATCTCGGGCATTAGTTTCGAGATTCCTTTTCCTCAATTTACGTGCTTGATTGTTGATTACATAGTTCGCATTCACCAAGTGGCAATAGACAAGGAAAGGAGAAGCGGGTGCCAACATACAGAATACCAGGGTCTGTCTCGTGGTATAGATCAGTTCCATATGTTCCGCTCGGCAGCAGAGTGCCCGTCCCCGAGACGGCAAGGTTGAAGCACTGCGGGTAGTTCTGCGCGCCATCCTCAGACTCGGCGCTATGAAGGGCAATGATCTCGGTCCTCAGGACGTAATTTCCAGGGAGGAGGTCCTCGGGGATCTGCACGAGCCAGGTGCTGTTGTTGTTGATGAAGAGGTCGTCGCCCCAGATGCCCGGGTCGGAGCCGTTGATGTAGCCTACCTGGTCGATCTTGAAGAACTCGAGCGTCGTCTTGTCGACTATTTTTATTTATTTAAGCATTAGCATAACATCGTGCACATCTTGGCAATATAGAAGTTGGATACACTTACCCGTCTCACAGTCGCCGTTGCATGCAGCAAGATAGTCCAACATGGGGCCCTTGTGGCTGTCGGGCCATGGAACTGCCCACTGGATGGAGATGGACTGGCCCGCTACCACGGTTGCGTGGCCACCAGCGGGTGTCGCATTCTTGTGGCTAAATAGGTCGTCAAATCAATTAATTTGTATTTCTTCTTCTCAGCAGATAGGATGTGTTGATGGAGAAGCCCTGCCCGAGATGCTTTATATAAAAGGTCATGCTGGCCACCCTTTCCCCTTCTTTGAAAGACAACTGTTTGTGCTGGGAATGAATCAACTTACCAGATGATGTCTCCAGTCTGATAAGCATCCGGAGCGACGAAGCCATTATCAGTGTCATCAGCTGTCCAGCCCACAACGATGGGAGGATCTGTCAAGTATGGATCGACAGTAGGATCGTAGCCTTGCCAATAAACTCCTTCGATTACGAGATTATTCACGTGGCTGTGAGCGAGGACAGTCGTCGTCGTGGCGATGGCGCCGAGTATGGATCGTGACAGGATGGTCATGATGGATACAGTCAACTGTGGACGAGCCCAGCGATGACGGTTCTTTTTCAAGTAAGCAACAGTTCGAGTACAGAGAAGATCTTCAGGCTTAGAAGAGAGCTAATCACAGCTGTCCGACGGGAGTGGTCCTGCGCTGCCCAGCTTCAAGTTCAGAACCAAGCACAGGAATGGACCGAAAATAAATTAGAACCACAACTTCATTTATACATGGGCAGCTTCGCAAGAGCCGTGGCAACTACCGTGTTAAGCCTCCAGCCGCTCAAGCCCGTTCCTAAGCAGGAAGTCTTCCATCAATAGGATAGTACCTACGAGGTCTTCAGATGCAACCAGATGCTGCTATTGCTTTTTCTTGCAAGTGGATGGCTGGGATCCCCCTCGGCCCCCTGTAACCACGTGCGATGTCTTGATTTCTTTCACAGTCTGGCTGCGCGTGTTCAAGCCACCTCTATCCTACCTAGGTAGAAGGAAAAGAGGGGGGGGGGGATTGAATGGTACCTCGAAGAGGGCCAGCCCGGAGGCATCACTTGCCCATTCCGAGCACCTACGGAACATAGTCGTCCTGCAGTCGTTTCGACATGTCGCACAGGGTAACATTTCGATGCCGCAACGGAACTCGGTTGTGGCCTGATAACAAGTAATTATAATACAAAATGACCGCTCAGTTCGGAGAGCGCCATACTCCACGTACGCAAGGTTCAAGTATTCCTCGGCCTGCAGACGGCCGGATTTACCGAATAACACGTCGAGAATTGTTCGCTTGAACCTAAGTTGTTTCAAATATAGTGCATTTTCTGCCACCATCTCCACTATAGTGGCTATTATGATATTCCTTTTTAGCAATCATACATACTTGAACCCTCAAGTGGTTCTACCAACACCATCCCATTTTTTTATTTAAACTTTAGCCAGCTAATTATGTTATCTAAACATTGCGAATGAAAAACATTTTGGACATGAACTTTTTTTGAAAACTTTACAGCGTTTCCTCGCAAGCTTTTCTTTACTATCTGATAAATGCTTTCGGTAGCGGTCTGGGCAAAAAGATTTGGTACCAGGTGACTAGCAGTGGTTATTGCCAAACACGTCCTAGGTCCAGCAAACAAATATCTAGAACTGATTCAAGAAACAAAAAAGCGTATCCAGCAGAAGGCCCGTTGAGTAATGTGATCCCTTGCATGAGCATGAAGTGACATTCGTCGTCAGCCTCCTGATGCCAGATACGGTAAGTTCGGGCCTCAATCTTCCATGCCAAGACCTGGGGTACATGCATGAGACAAGGAAGGAAGCAACTAAGCGTGGCGCTTGGGGAGACGCAAGAAAGCGATTGGTATTAATGAGGATTATTTGTACTTAGATATGGTCATGATGGTGGTCATACTTACGACCGAGTATTGCTCTGCCATGGAATGGATCCGTTTCCCGGTCGAGATGGTATGGTCGGGACAGGAAACCCAGGATTTTCATCACCTGAGCGCGGAGGAGCGGGCCTAGCCTCGTGAGGCGGCACGCAATCAACTGCTCCGAAGAATGGCAGCTTGTAACCCTGGTTAATGGATCACTGCTGGCTCGCAGAAGAAAATGCCCGTCGGAACCAGTATTCTTTTTCCAATGTGGGACCTCGTCGCACTGCCATGTTTCGACGTCTCTCGTGGTCGACAGTCAGTCAACCGGATCTAAAGAATTCGGACACGCCTCTTCAAGTTCCTCCGCCAATGGATCGCCTAATGTATATTAAGTCTCCCCCTGGCTTGTGGAGCTTGACGTCCCCATAGGCTGAACCATCTCACTGTATTGCTTTTGAAAGGGATCAGAGGAAAGCAAAAGAAAATCTAAGGAAGGTGTAACCTAGCCGTCGCACGATATGGATGTCCGTTCGACCGATGTGAATTAAGGACGTTTGCTCCTCCGCCGTCACGATGAAGGGCCTGAGGCCTGAAGTGAGATGTGTATATTTTCACGTCTTTATGTCCGCAACCAATATACATAATACAACGATCGAGGCAGGGATATCATACCGTCATTCATGAGTAGAGAGAGAAAATCAACCGTTGGACACCCGCTTGCTTCTGCCAAGACGGTGGCCCACACATACCTGCCACGTTCTTCGGCTTGAATGTGATGACCAGAGGCTCGCCCACGTTTCTGTGTCCCTCCTTCTGGAGACGACCTTCACGGTCTTCGCACGAGCAGACACCCCAATCGGACCCGATCAAAACTCTCCGTCCCCTCCACCTCCCACATTCGCAGCCGCCCACAGCCCAACCAATCCCCACCAGTTGACCTTCCATCCCCTCCACAGTCCCTCGACGCCTTGACCTCGTCGGAATACGGTCTCGGCAACCCGCGGCTTACCCTTCTTAGAGGCAGCTCGTGTCCTTGCTGTCGGTGTTGGCGGGACGGCTCTCGATCCTTCTTCATTCACGATCGTGTACATGGTGCCAAAAATACCGTCGTATTTCCCTGGAGGCACAATCGTCTCAAGTGATGTTGTCGCAGTTCCAGTCTCCTCGCCGCTGCGACCGCTCTTGACTGAGCTGCCGCCTCCCTCGATGGCGCGGACGTACTCTGGCGAGCTCAACACGGCAACCTGGCCACGACGAAGCACCGTCTCCAGTGGCAGGCTGACGAACAGAGCGACTGTCGAAGAGCAGAATCTTGCGAGTGAGAAGGTCGTCGGGGACACCTCACTATCAATCATAAACTTGGTCCGCAGGACTAAGGGTGTCGACAGACGGAGAATGGGTTGGATGAAGGAGTGGAGGGCGGTAGGAAGTACAAGGCTTGATGAGCACATGTACGAAGGCAAAGAGCGCAGTATGCCCAGTGTTCGCCGTGGACCCCGTGATGTTGATGTGATTATGGACCTGGTAGAACGTCAGCTACAGCTCATCAGCATCGGCACATTTTTAGGACTCACCTTGTCCGGACGAGGTCCAGAGGCGAAAGGATGAGGCCTGTGATCACCGCAGCCGCAGCCGCAACACACAGGGAGGCCCAGGGGTAAGGGGATGCAATGTCCACGAGGCGGTCCATATCCGTCTTGAGGCCGAGATCCGGCACATCTAGGAGTGCGCACAGCAGACTCCTCGACCAACTTTCCAGCAGAGACTGTAATACCTTGTAGACAAAGGTAGCATTTGTCCCCTTGCACACGCCCCATGCTCCCTCGTTCTGCCATAACTGCGACATGACCTCCGTGATCGAGTCTGGCCGGCGGATGTTGAGCATGTGGGGCGGCAGCGTAGACTTCTTCGCAGTCTTGGGCGTTTCTGGTGGCGGTGTTATGGACCGCCTCCTTCGTGTGCGTGCTGGTGAGGGTGTTTGAGGAACAGTCGAGGTGAAGTACGCCGGCTCGTCGCCTTCTGAATCCGAGAGCTGTAATTGTTTTAACATTCAAAGTCAGCCGGTCGTGTCAGGGCGGAAAAGTTCTCGTCCACTGCCTGTGTGCCCGCCCCCCCCCCAAGTTTGTCACATACCTCGCCATATGGAGTTGCCTTGAAGCTCGACTGCCTGGAAACAATCGGCGAGGATGGCAAGCTACTCGAAGCTCCCGTGGCACCAACATCATCCTGGGTGCGGACCTGTAGGATCAACTTGGCGGCATCGAAGGGCTGCGCTAGAAACACGGTGGTGTATTTCCACATGAGCTCGTTGATCACCTCTTTGATATTTCCAACGACCGAGGGCGAGGGTTCGGAGATGTAGTCCTTGTAATCGAGATCCGAAAACATGTCGCGTGCCTTGGACGCGTACTTGGCGGAGCCATTTGACGAGCGGGAGAAGGCATTGGGACCGGGGATGTTGGACGGTTCGATGTTGGGCTCTCCAATCGTAGGAGGGACGTAATAAGGACGGAGGGGGTTGACCCCTTGTCTGTGATGGTTTGCCATCTTCTGAATGTGTGGAAGTGCTGTCGATGATCGTTGTCGGGTCTTTCAAATCTTCAAAACTTCGTGGCAGCGAAGCGTCATGGATTGGTTGGATGGGCTGATTTCCGCTGCCAGCAGCTTCGATGCTGCCCAAAGGCGGGGACCAGTGGATATTGAGATCCTATGTGCTTCCCCTGTGCAGGCTTGTGGTGCCTTCGTATGGTGTAAAAAGTTTCTTGTGGTGTGTATCAGTTGTGTGTTGGCATGTCGTTTGTTTGTTTGCATGAAAGAGAGTCAGTCGCATGAAATCATTCCCCAAATGTCAAAAGTCAAGGCCCAGCCCAGCCGGCGCCAAACCAGGATGGAGAGTTCCCATGTCGGAAATCTGAAGGCGGGGGAGCTGCCCGGAAAGCTTACCTAAGCCTAACATCTTCTTATCGATAAGGAGCCAAAAAAGAATCAGAATTCTGCTGACGATCCGGCCTGTTGGTATTGGAAGGACGTCAGTGCAGGGTCCGTAGCCGGCTTGGCCTCGGAATTTCTCCCGTGATTTTCTCTGTCTCACTTTTGCCCTTCTTGCGATAGATTGAGCATTCTGCCTGCACGACTGCAGCCAACGTGCATTGGATTGCGAACACACTCGATGATTATTGGCTACCATCTGGCAGGGTAGCTGGACATCCTCGAACAAGCCGCTTGCTCGCCTCCAGCTCAAAGCCGACTTGATCCTTCCTCCGCTGTCGCCCTCTTTTTTTTTTGCTTCTTCTTCCCTCTTTCTTACACAAAAAGCTCTCGCCCAGCATGGCGACCGCAAGAACGTTTGCACGCTCGCTTGTGCGTGCACAGGCAGCATCAACCTCTACACTCTCTCAATCATTTAGCAACAAGTCGTCCCGCATAATACTGCCTCGCCCAGGCGCAATACCCCGAAATCACCGCACGCCCAGCCGGATACACCAGTTCGGCCTGGGCCAAAACCTACGGCCGTTCTCCTCGAGTGGAATAAGGCGGCATGGGCACATCGATCCGCCCAAGCCAGGCGAAGAGATCTACGTGACATTCATCGATAAAGATGGTCTAGAGACCAAGGTGGCTGCGTCGAAGGGAGATAATCTACTGGACATAGCCCAAGCGCACGATCTAGAAATGGAAGGTAAGGCACGAACCCGTTCTGTGCTGTCGTTGCAAATCGTACATTCGGAGCATGCGATTGCAACAAGATGTTGACATGTTCTGTTCTCTATAGGTGCCTGCGGCGGGTCCTGCGCATGCTCAACGTGCCATGTGATCGTGCAAGACGAGAAATACTACGACAAGATCCCCGAGCCCGACGATGATGAGAACGACATGCTGGATCTCGCATTTGGCTTGACGGAGACCAGCAGGCTGGGCTGCCAGATTGTCTTGACCCCGGAGCTAGATGGGCTGGTCGTGAGGCTGCCGTCCATGACGAGGAACCTACAGGCCAGTGACTTCAAGTCATGACAATGTTAGGCGCCGGATAGACGAGAATAGTACGATCACATCGGAGTGTGGATGCATAGTAAAAGGGAAATAACGCTGGTCAGGGAGTCTAAAGACGATTCATAGTCGCAAATCTGGATGGCATAGACCGACTGCCTTGTCGCCTGTGACAAGAGCACGGCATTGTATTATTCATGTACAGAGATGGTCATTACTACCATCCAGCCCCGTTGGACCAACGGGAGTCACATCGCTCCTCAATTGAGAAATCTTAATCAATCGTAAGACGCCCGCCAAATGCAATGTTCTTTTTCAAGATTTCACCTCTGCTTGTATACTCTGCAAGCTGGGTCAAGCCTCCTCCAGCGGGCCCTTCTTGAGCCCGCCTCCGCCCGAGGCAATCAGATCCAGGAAGCCCTTCTTGCTCATCTCCGTGACCTTCTCCTTCTTCCGATCCACACCAATCACTCCTTCCTTTCGCGAGACCCTCTCCGCCTCAGCAGCCTTAACCTGCGCCGTCCTGAACGCATTGAAGAGCTGTACCACACCCCTCTGCGCGACTTTCCGAAGCCTCCGCTCCGTCTCTAGCACCCCCGCGGTCGTTTCCCCGTCCGCATCCGCCACGACGTCCCCAGTGACAGGGTTGATATTGCTGAAAGTCCCGTTGGTGGCAACGAGCACATCTCGCACCCGCCCCTTCTCCATAGCCAACCTCTTCTGATCCCGCATCTTCTTCCTCGCCTTCGTCTCTAGCGCGTTGTCCACCGCCTGCCGGCTCGCCTCGTGCGCCGCCGCGCTGCGGGCCAGCACGGGGTCTGCACGCCGAGTAGACGAAAGCTTTGTCGAGAGGATCTTGGACATTGACGTTGCGAAGGCAGCGGGGTCACTGCGCTTAGATCTGCCGGTACGCTTGCCGCCAGCCCTGCCGCCCTCGTCGCCGTCTTCGGAGTCGAGGTCTGAGTACTCATCGCCCTCATCGCCCTCGTCTGTTGAGGATCCCGCAGCGTCCTCTGAGCCTTCAGAGGCGGAGGCGGGCGCGTCCTTGGCGAGCCTGCTCTCGGGTGCGTTTTTGGCTATTGACACGGCGGGCTTCTTCTTATTCTTCTGACCCAGCCGCGGCGCCCGCTCAGCCTCAGACTCCGTGCCTGATGCATCTGAAGCCTGGTCTGTGTCTGCACCGTCGTCAACCTGCGCATTGTGGATGTCATCCTCGTCCGAGTCGAGAAGGTTCACAGCCTGGAAGTCCTCGTCGTTGTCGGGTTCGGATGCGCTCTCGCTTTCGCTATGATAGGCCGTCTGTTTCTTCTGCTTTTTGGTCGGGCGAGTTGCTTTTGACTTTGGCGCGTCGTCGCGCGATCGCTTCTTAAACGTCGTGCCAGCCATAATTTGGTGTGATGTGGTTTCGAAAAGGTGAATAAGAATAGAAAGAGGTAGACTTTGGACAAGGAAAGATATCGCGGGAAGGGGGGTCGGTGCAAGTCGAGAATTCTGCCGCTTGGAATTTTGGCGGTCAGCGGAAACTTTAGACGGGGATGAGTAAGGGTTGGGGTCGAACCCCTGCGTAGTCTTTCATGGAATGGCAAGGCTGCTGGGACAAGGCTGTGTTATTGCGCAATAAAGATATAAATTATGCAGAGGTATTATCTCAAAAGGAGAGGCTCTGTTATATAAGTACATAGTCAACGGGAATGAAGAGCCTTGACTGTCCATCTGCATCTACCTAGGTACTAACAGAATGTGTTGATTGTTTATTCGCTCTCAAAACAATCTGCTCCCATCTCAGTACCAAGACCTTTGAGGCTTTAACCATTCGCGGCACACTGCAATGCGGTGAGAGATCCATCCCCAAGAGTCTTCCAACCTACTATGCATGGAGACCTCGCCTTATTGGTAATATGAGACAGTAAAATTTCGTGTGGCGTGACGCTCGCACACCCTCCAGCCTTGCTATCCAGGCTGATCATGAAGTTGTTGAAGACTCAAACTACTAGACCCAAATAACAGTGTCAGATTCCTGTCGTCCATCCACCGTCGAGCATTTGGTGATCAAGTTAGCCCGTCGGATGGTCAGTTCGTGCTGCTGGCGTGACATGTGTGTCTTCTTCATCCGGTGGCAGGCTCGCGATGGGACCATGGCCGCTCGTGGGCAGGAAAGGTTTGCGGGACTTTTGATTGGAGTCCAAACCAGGTTTTTTGTCTTCGCTGGCTTAACTCGGGTGATCACTCGCGGATTTGAGGCTTGGTTGCTGAGATTGATGTGGCGAGGAACATAAACTGGCGAATTACAGTCGTAGCTACCGTTCAATTCAGTGCCGACGTAGGGTGGAAGGAGAGCATCGATTGCATGAGCCGCATCATCGTCCGGCAGTCCTGAAGGGTCATTGAGACACCTGTTTGCCATGTGGATGGTGCGAGGCGGAGCCTGGGGTTGGTCAACCGCAAGGAGGTTGGGGTCAGACTTTGGCAGTTGGCCAGTCTTGGCCAGATGATCGCCGAAGCGGCGCAGGTGACTGAAGGCGAGGTCGACGTAGAAAGAGGTGAGCCAGACCACGCAGATTGTGATCGTTTGGGCGGAAAGAGTAGCGAGAATACCGATGAGATTTATGAGAAGTCCAAGGGCGGCGAATAACGCCTGCATGTGCATGTTACCGTCCGTGGACGGAAGGATTGATGTCATTTTTAATGCACTGAAGTGATCGGTATGGAAAGAGGGAGTAGAAGACCAAGGGTAGTGGTATGGATGAAACTGATGCCCAGGTGCGTGCTGTATTTTGAGAAGTGATCAGAAGAGAAAGTTGCCTCTACGGGCAACCTACTATATACTTGAGGGCTTTGTAGCAGACACATGTAAGGTTAATTCACCTCGAATGTGTGCGGGCAAGTGAACTGGAAAGTGAAAGACTTGGTAGGTAAAATACAAAACTGAATTCATGCGGCAGCCCATTCACCTTGTCAATTTACAATAGGTGAGCTAGGTATTGCGAATCGGTTAGTGGTCTGGCGCAGCAGACTTCATGAAATGCCAACAGACTTCAATCTCAATGGTTCGTCTGCTTTACGGCGGTATGGGACTTATCCACAGAAATGTGCCAAATTTGTGCCAGGGCTTTGCTAGTATGTAAGCACTCCAAGTATAGATCTACTCAAAAGAGTCTGTCGCACAAGAAACTTTTTCAACCTATCCCTCTTCTCAATCTGGCTTCCGTTGTAATTTCTGTGTCCATTCATTATCGTCCTTCGGATGTTCGCAACATGGCGTCATGCGGCATTTCACTCACCGGATTATATAGCCCTTCAAGTGCCTACCGGTGACATCCCAAGGGCCGCCAAACTCTGCAAGCTTGTTCTCTTGGCTACAATATAAACGTACACCAGCCACCATTTTCTGTAAAAACTCAACAAGTGCAAAAAGTCAATATCTTTCAGAGAATGCTGTAAGTTTCCCCCTCTCAGCCCAAGCTAGCCGAGTCCAGTTATCAAAGGTATGAATATATATTTAGACATACTTATAGTGCATCGGCATTTCTAGGACTGTCACACGACGCAAAACGATTATTCACTTTATTTGATAGCAAATATTGGTGCGAAATGTCCAGCGCTTTTTATTTCTTTAGAGAAGAGAATATAAACATGAAGAATAGAAGTGTTCCAGTCATAGCATCATGTTTTAGATGCCACGAACTGTCTATGGTTGTTTTGACACCCCCTGCTCTCCAGCATTGAAGCTATTATTGAATTAGCAGGAAGCGCCGCTTGGGATGTTCTTGCAGCTCGAGCTCTTCTTTCCACCGGTCACGCTGTTGCCTGACCACTTCCAGCCGGAGCAAGACCCACTCCCACAGAGAATGTAAACATCAGTCGCAGACGACGCGACAGAACCAGTGACCTTGGATACAGTGAGGCCGGTGATGGGTACGCCGGTCGTAGGGGTTCCGGTGGGGCTGCCGTTCTCGTAATCCTGCTCAATGACGATGCCATACTTGGAAATGCCGCTCAGTGTAATTCCGGAGTAGGTCACGTCGGACACGGAACCAGTCGCGCCGTAGACCGTCTTGATGCGCACGCCGTTCTCCGAGTTGATGATCTTGGAGTTGGTGATGGAGACTTTCTCGACAGTGTTGTCGGAGCGGCCGCCCACGGAGCCAATTGACAGACCGTGGCCGCCGGTGCAGGACCCGCCGGTGAAGGTGATGTTGGTTCCTGAGTTGATGGCCAAGCAATCGTCCTGGTTGTTGATAACAGCTCCCGAAATGTAGATATTCTCGGAAGAGCCAACGTCAAAGGCGTCGGTGTTGTGGCCCTTGCTGGCACCCGCCGAGTTGTCCATGGTCACGTCAATGACGTTGAGGTCGGTGGCTGAGTTGATGCTCATGAACTGCACAGGGGTGTTCTTGACGTTCAGGTTGTGGATGGTGGATTGCTTCAAGGAGTGGGCGTAGAACATCTTTGGCTTGGTCTTGCCACCATTGCTTCCTTCACCATCCCACTTGAAACCATTTGTGGTCAGCGTTGCACATCCAAAAACAAAGACTAAATCTGAGCCATCACTTACCCACGCGGCACCGTTGCCGTCGATAACATGTCCAGAGGCGCCAGTCACTTCGATGTCCGTGCCGGAAACCGAGATGAGCGGGCCCTCCCATTCCTTGTAGCCAAAGGAGGTGGTGCCTGCGAAGACGACCTGTATGTGGAGACGGTGTGAGTTTAAAGTGACCAACAAAAATGCTGTATCCATTTACCTTGGTCCCAGAATTCAGCTTGGTCAGATCAAGCGTGGTTCCAGAAGGCACCGCAATGTTGCTAAGAGTGATCGTGGCACAGGACGCCTTGGATTTCGAGACTGCAGCGGCGTTCGTGAAGGTGCAAGACGTGCTGGCCCTGTCTTCCAAGTGAGCGGCCGGCGTCACAGCAGGCGCCGGTGCAGCCTGTATCAGGGGCAGCAGGGCTGCGAGAAAGAGAGTCGAGAACATATTCGTAGAATTGTAGTAATAGAAAATAAAAGAATGTGGGCTGCAAAACGCACGAAGAAAGAAGCGAGTGACAAGAATGACAAAGAAGGGCGAGATTGAGTCTTGACAACTCAAAACATGCTTGTACCAGCGTAGGGCAGTCCTGTAGATTTATACAGGGAAATGGTAATTACATCTGAATTAAATTTACTAGCAAAGTAAAATTTCCATCTCGTGGACACCGCATGAGGTACTGCCATCTCTCCATTACCGTCAATTAACGCAAGATGAGAGACAATAATGGACTGGTACAGGCCTCGGCCATGACTCGGTTCGCAAGCATGAGGCTACTCCAGCCCTGAAACAACTAATACCGTCAAACATGCCACAATCACAAAAAACAAGTGTGCCAAGCAGTCTGGTAGACCTCAGGTAATTAATTGGGGGTCAGCCTAGCGTACGCCGCATTCTGGGCACTCCATACGTCTAAATCTATGCTTAATTTGAATTGTCTGCGGAATTGATATGATTCGTGCAAATAGCATTGATCCGCCTGACTCCCTACAAGGATAAGTTGAACCACACAAATCAAATACGAGCTCACCGTGAAGGTTTCCTTGGCATCAGACCCTCTCGGGAATCTCCCGCCCATGCCTTCACTGTCGCATTGAAGAAATTCGAGCAAGGTCTACCCACTTCCGCCAAACTTAAATCCCCAGGCGAAGTCCAGGCCTTTGGACCCTGGCCGGGTCAGGCTCACAAGACCTTTGTGATCACTCAAGAAGTGAACGCTTCGATATTGACACTCTTCTACTAGGCGGTAATTCTTGAACTGACAGTAATACTGGAAAGTTTGTGTAAAGGAGCGCCAAGGTCAGAAGACGAGGTCTAAGGCATTGGAAAAAGGCAAACAAGTGAGACAGCGAAGTTGGGACGCACTGGAGCAAACCATGATAGAGTTCGGGATGTCTTATTAGCTAGTAGCAGTTGCCTCGTAAAGAGTTGCTGTTATGTCCACATAGGCAACTAAGAGATCCAGAAGCATTTGGTTCACCAAAGAGACTGAGTTGAGGGATACTGAACTGTCCCATGTCAGATTTGTCATTCGTGAGATCAATCAGGAATCACGATCCCCCCATTATTTCCACGGACACAAGCTGGGAGCCTTTATAAAGGTCTTCATGTTCCGGCCATTGCATCTGATCGTCTCTCCTGACCAACCCAGCAAGTTTGGACGGCATCCTCCTCACGCTCACCCTGTGTTAAACTTTATCAAATGTGTTTGACATCGTTGGATGTTCGTCGAATACCCTTGTGAGCAGGCAGATCGCAGAAGCCAGGCGTTTCTAATCTGCCTTGGTCCACCAAAATTGAATTTTGGCCTCCTGATCCGTGATGTTTGTGAACAAGGATTCCAGGTCTGGAGTCACAAGGACCACTCCACCCTGTCCAATGTTGGCATTCAACCCCGGGTTCTTCAAATTGATCACGCCTTGAAGCACTGACACAACGCACGCCCAGTCCGCCTTTGACTCACGCATGCTGACACAGGCGGATGGTGACATATGCTTATTGAGGACTTTCTGTACACTGCTGATGTGCTGGGCCTGATCAAAGTTGACCACTTCCCGTCGGAGGAGGTAGGTAGAGAATGCGACGGGCGGCAGAGTGCCAACTGCATGGGTTAGGTCTTGTCGAGCCAGGTGGCCCGGTGCAAGCTCCCAATGGTCAGCCGCGGGGACGATGTGATGATGACTTGTGAGAGCCGCCGTGTCATCTTTTGACGATACGCGAGTATTTTCCATCGCCTGAGAAATATGTCGGTAGGTACTTTCTTGCTGCGCATGTGGAAGCTGTTCGACCTCAGCAAGAACTTTGAAGACTTGTGCAAGGACACTGAAACTTGTAGGAAGCTCAGAGCGAGCGACCGTGTGTGATGTACGAGAGCTGAGAAGGTTGTGACCAGATTCATCGTATGATTGAGCTGAAGGAGATGTGGTGCTGGGACGCATAAAGCTCGAGTTTGATCCGTTGACAACCTTGTAGGCATCAATGATACTATCCGTGGATTCTCGACCTCGGCCAGGATCATTGCTAGCAAGACTATCCGTGCTTGGAGCTGAAGTACGCTCAGGCCCAATCACCGCTTGCTCAGCACAAGAGTTAATGTCCGTAGGCTCGACCTGTGACTGACCAGCCTGAGGGTCCACTGATCGAGCGGGAGGTGCTGAGGCTGTGAGCATGATCGGTAATGGCACAGGGCTTTGGGAAATAGGCTTGGTAGCGGCGAGATATTTCTTCGCTGGAGGTAGGTCGGAAGGCGCAACCCGGGGAGTAGGTACCAAACTCGCCAGAGACATGCCAGGAGGTGTGGTGCATGGAGGTTGTTGCTGTGGACTCTGAACTGGCTGGTGGGGCAATGGCACGGGCGTTTGTTTTCCAGTACCAAAGAACTTGCAAGTCGAAGAAGTGGCTAAATAACAGTTGACGCACTGCCGGCGGGTGACGTTTTGGAGCTCATGCTTATCTGCTGCTTCTGGAGGCAGGATCATACAATTCCTCTGCTTCTCTGCACTGCGTGTCTTACACATATTGCAGAGACACTTGGACCCCGTGACTTGCAGTATCAAGCTCAAGGTCTTCTTGAAAGTGCTTTGTTTCGTTCGAAGGACAGCCTTGAACCATTCTCGGTCCACATCGTTCTTTCTCCGCAACGAGAGTGCCTGCAAGAAAGCTTCTTTCTCTATGGGCTTCGCATTGCTGTACGTTTTCTCCCAGTCGTTGCTCAAGAAGGGCTGAATAGTCTTCCAAACATCAGCTGTCTCCCGAATATTGTGCCAAGGAGTTGGAAACTCAGCATTGGACGCCTCCTCAGAAACCAGTTCTGTATGTCTGTCCTTTTTTGTATAAGAGACATCGCTGCTCGTACCGACTGTCGCATTTCCTTCACGTGGGAGAAACGTGTCAGCCAGAGAGCGCTTCTTCTCCAAAGGACGGTTCGACAGATCGTGTGTTGTGTCGCTGCTCGCCAGACTATGGCTATATGCCCTCTTTTTTAATGCCTTGGGTGCCTGCGAGCATGTGGGTTTTACTGGACTGGCACTTTCTAAAGACGCAGTCTCAGGTTCCTTCTTCAAGGCACTATCTGTGGAGTGCTCAAAGGTTCTTGTGAAGTTCCTGATGTCGCCGCTGGGATGCGAGGCCACTGAGCCAGATACCCGCGCATGTGTTGTCTGGCCCTTGTTGGACTCGCGAAGCCCGTTTCGAAAGCCACGGATTGTGTCGTTGCTATTCCGAACCTCGCTTTTGCTGGCCCCACCATGAGATTGCTGTATCGAAAATTTGAACATTCTGAAAGCTTCAATGAGACAGCAGCAAATGGGCCTATGAAGGTCGGGCGAAAAGTGGTGCTATCACCGGCGCGAAGACCGGTCGGAACTCGAAACAACCCGCGGTGGAAGATCTCCGAGACGAATCAGGCGTGAATGTAAGGACGATGAAACCAAGCAATTGGGTAGCAGAAGACTGCTGCAGTGCCGTAGTAGGCGAAGCGACGATGAAACTCGTTCGAAGGGGATGTCTTCCGGTGTCATCAGGCGCCGTAAGGTCAACGACGGCCCTCTGAGCCCTCCGTAAAGCCGTAGGACAGAATGAGTCCAACAATCGCGTAAAAGATACCTGACTCTTCAGTCATGCTGATATCAAAGAGCCTATTGCCCTAATTCGTCTTCAGCCGGTGTCCTAGCGCAGCAATGGGGACAACGGCGACGAGCTGTGAGATGCGCTTGGAAGGGGACAGTTGTTTTCCGAGCACGCGACTTGTCGTGCTGTCTCCGCTTCCTAGGCGGGGTCAGGCTCGTGATTCTGGAAACAGTATGTGACTTAATTAAAGGACAGAGACAACTCACTGGAAGAAGGCGAGTTTGTATGCTTGGGAGGATCCAGTATGGTTGTTGTTGGTAGTGGAGCAACGCGCGTGGTAGTAGGGGGGTCGACCTCGTGGCAGCCAGGGGGTGGAGGGGCTCGCAGCTTGACCGGATTGGGAAGGCGGCGCAACAGAGTTGGGCACAGCGCCTGCTGTTGCTGAGGTGAAACAGGCACCTTACCAGATATTAAAAGAAGAAGAAGAAAAAAGGACGCAGGAAAGACCGAGTACGAAGATTCAGGAGACCGAGTAAAGTGGAAAGAAGGTGGGAAGCTCTCATGTCCAACTCGATGGGAAGTCCCAGTAAGGAAATATCCTAGGGTTGGGGGTGTTGTCTACCCCCTGGGGCCTGTTTGTCCACAATACAACACGCAAAGCCAAGAGACAGACACCTCATCAAAAGGATAATCAGGTTTATTGATCACTTCAGAAAGTACAACAAAGCAATCAGAAATATATGATTTACAAGAACTAAACAAGAACCCATGCCGTCAATGATCATTGTGAACCATATCCGATGGTTTCCTCCCTCAGAAAGTCCACACAATTGCCAACGGCGGATGAAGAAGAAAGTCCAAGGGTATAAGGAATGAGGTATAACAAATCATAAAATATGATAGCATTTCTTAATATGCTTGACCAGGAACGTGTACTTCTCGCTGAGATACAGTGGTTTTGTAGCCAGACTTATCCCACTCGGGCTTCTGTTGTGACATCCCGCCCAGGAAGGGCTGCGAGACGTCATGCACGCCGTGCACGTTGGCGTTCCTACGGCGCCGCACACAGCATCTATTTTGGGAAATATCGTCAGCGACGGCAATTCTCATGACCATATTATTAGGTTCAGACTTACGTGATCAGAGCGCCAATAACAACAAGCAATGCGCCGCCAATACCTGCGCACAGTCCAATGACGAGTTTCTTGTTCGACTCCGACAAACCACTGTAGTCATTCTTCGCGTCGTTGACTGCGCTTGAAACAGCATTGGTAGCGCTGGCTGATGATGTCGGTGGGACGTACGACTTTGGGCTGCCGCTAGATGCTTTGATCTGGTTGACTGCGTCCCCGAACGTGGATGTCGAGGTCACCGCCCCTGTGGTATTGGGAAACGTCACGCTTGAACCGATAGGCACTGAACTGTAGTGCGTCGAAGTCTTGACGGTCTGTTCTGTGCTTTGAAGCGAGACTGGGCAGTTCCTGGTTGATGACTCGCAAATCACATTTGTCACTGTGTAGACAGATGTGGCGGACCCCAAGGTGAGACTGGTGTCGGCACGATTGGCGAGCAGGGCTGGTTCGGTTCTTTCGGCCCCAGAGATCGAGGTCTGACTAGCTGTGGCAGTCGAAGATGCCGTTGGAGTGGAAGCACACGCCGAGTATAGCGTGGTGTAGAAGACCTGAATGCTGGTATTCGGGGTGGGTCCCCAGGTGTGTTTGTCGAGGTTGACATAGGCGCCGGCATCAGCACCGAGACCGAGTTCGTACGTCTCAATGACAGGCAACAGGCAGTCTTCTGAATAGTTAGTGTCACTTCTTGCCTTGAGTTCCGTGGAGGTATCGGTCGGTGTGATGTTGGTTCTGAAGTGGGCAAGGTCTGCATAGACCTCGACGGACGCTCCGGTACCAATACTAAGAAGGTCCAAGTCCTCGGTCATATTGAGACCGGCGGTAACCCCAAGGCGAAGAGTGGCGTCAAATACAACACCAGTTGTGTTCACTGTCACAGGTAGAAACTCAAATGTGCCATCAGTGCTGTGAGGACCGGTCAGTATAGGCGTGCATGAGAGAGAATCAATGACTAAGTGCTCACAGGTCAATCGTTGACACTTCTGAGCCGAACATGGCAATATCCATTGCCAGTCCATCGTCAAATGCAATGTGAACTCCAGTCGACAGGTCAACTTCGGAATCTAGAGCCAATATGAGGTCGAGCGAGATGATAATTCCTATTTCCTCCTTTCCGATCGCGATACCGGCGGGTTGGTACCAGTCTTTGGGATACAGCGGAATCTTGATCTCTTGGTCGGCATTGATCGCAACGTCAAGCAGCATATAGAGCTCCAAACCATCGAATTCGATGTGGACTGTTGTTTTTGGGATCTCCGTCAAGTTCATGTTGAAATTGACGTCAATGGTCGGGAAGGTGTAATTGTCCCAGTCAATGCCGGTATCATCAGAGACTGGTAGATCATGTCAGCCTGCAGTCGAGACAAATCGTGGTGTGGGTCAAGAACATCTGGAATAGAGCTCAACAAGGCAAAGTCATAACAAAACGGGAACATAAACGTACGATCGCCGGCAAAGAAGTTCTTTACGTCAGTGGCAGCCGTGTCGGCAGCCTCTTCTGTTATGTTCTCTGACCAAGCTTTGAATGTGTCCCATGCTTCGGTCGAAATATTCTTGATCTCGGACCCAAATTCGTCGACGAACTGTTCGAATGCTGCAGTGGCGTTAAAGTCGCCATCGATCACCAGGGTGGCATATGCAGTGCCTTTTACATAACAATCGACACAAGAAACTGTCACCATTTCACTTCAAATACAAGGTCAGCAGGTCAGGCTCGAAGTTCGGGAACTAGCCGCTACATGGGTTCTTCTGTACTTACAAACTGAACAGCTCTGCATTACTCCAGCTCAAATCAAGAGACCCATTCGTTTTATATATGTTGACATCGGAATCACGCTGTTGATTGCCGGCAGCAATCCAATCTCGTTTTAGACGCTGCGCCACTGCAGCTTCATCAACAGAATGGCGAACCTCGAGGACTTGCAATGAGGACCTCGGAATTTCTGCTAGAATTTCAGCAACAGCGCCGAAACTGAGTGCCACGATAACAGCGCATGATAACAGACGAGAGGGCATAGTGACGATGGTCATGAAATGGGATACGGAAACACGAAAGATACTGAATGTATGCAAGCTACAATGGTGTCGTAATCTCGCAGCGGGGACTTGATGTGTTTCCGGACCTCATCAGTCTATATACCATAACTAGCACTTGGCGGCAGCCTTATGGATACTTCATATCAGTATCTCTGGGGTTACGCAACCCTATTTTCAGTTTGCGAAGGTGGGCTCTTTGTTCGAGGTCATGCACAATATCAGAGCTAAAGGTAAATCCTGGCTGTCAATATGCATGTTGGTTCTTGTGAGACACAGATTTGTGGCAGAGTCGTCGACATTGCATGCAGCTGGATCGCCATCGGGGCAGGGATCTTGCCACAGCGTCGGTCGTGTGTGTTCCTGAACCCCCTCAAATTGTTGACCTTTCCACTTCTGGATATCTGTCTCTTCAGCTGCAACCTTCTGCAGTTTCATCAATCTACCTTTTCGAATCCTTCAATACACCAAAAGTGACCTGCACACTTGAACACTTCTGGACACTAGGGCATAAAAGGTGGGGGGTATAGCAAATGGCAACTCAGCCCTCAATTAGCTTTCGGTAAACAGTGAACGTGTGCTTGTGTGGCCCTGATGGGAATAAGATGCCGATGCACGGCCGGATAACTGCGATGTTACGGGCATAATTCCGGGAGTGGGACAAGGCTATGTAGCTTTGGTCCAAAAATACATGTTGGGGGCAATGATCCCGCATTGCCGCATCCTGTAGGAACTCTTGAATACTTACTCAAGTACTCACGTAACCGCATTATCGGTATCGCAATCGCGTCCTTACAGGGTACACTATCAAAGCACCGGATAATTTTTCAAACATATGCCCCTATCCGGCTACATTATCAACATTTTTGTGGCCTCTCACCCACACACGCACCCCATCAGATACCGCTTCGCCATGATCACATTCGATATTTTTGTGCTCAACTCTTAATTTCAGAAAGGCTTGGAAATCATAGCGAGGTATTCAGCCAGCCACATAAATGCCATACTCTTTCCCCTTCATTCTTTACTCAGGTGAAAGAATTGCCGTTGATACGCATATCCTAAGTACCAATTTGTGCGTCCGAACGTCAGCTACCTAGGTATGTAAACCATCATCATGTCCAGTCAGCTGGAGTGGTCTTCCATTTTAGCTGCCATACAACTTGTCCAACTCACGTTTTAAGGTACGTAGTGAGTGGGATTTGTCCGGCGTGCATGAAGAAAGTAATTATAAAGGATGGACATGAACATATCTAATTATCCCGTGCCTGCCTCCTTACATCTGTGTAATTGTCTTGTTGAGATTCGAATTTAGTAAGTCGAAGCTGTTACCGCCAGTGGTCATGCCCCCCGTTCTAAATCTCTTCCTCCCCCCCCCCTTCCTATTTCTTACTAGTTGTTTAGTCCGAGTTGTGCTCAGATTGGTGGTCGGGGCAGAGTTTGTTCGAGCATACATGTATCAACTCGTAAGAGACGTCACTCATGTCCAAGATTTCGGCAATTGTTGCAGATTTAATGAACTCAATATCAAGCAAATTTGCACACACACTCTTTCTTGCTAGCCTGGAACGCAATGGTTGTATTAGTATCTGTGGAGAGATACAAGGTACAGCCAGTGTTGGGAGAAAGACGTCCGTCTTTTGTCCACAGTACATAAGTATCAACCAGACTTAAGCAACGGTCAAGGCCATCGCGAGCTGCAACAGACTCAGGCCTTCGCATTTTGACGAAACAGCTATAATTACTTCGATCGGCGTTGCGGCTTCGCGTTTGGCACCATGCCCACCTTGATAGTATAGTTTCTAGCAGTCACTTCTCACAGGGTTGTCTGCCAATCATAGGAGCTACTGTTGGATATCGCACACAGCTGTATGCGTAATCTCTACCATGAGGCACGTAGTCTTGACAGAGCAGGTGGGAGAGCTTTGGTGCTCTAAATTCGTCTAGATTATCGACCCCGATTTCAGATTATGTTTTGTGATGTGTGCAAATGAATCAATGGGCGTTGGAGCTGTTTGATCAATGTTCGGTGTCAGGATATGGGAAAGTCCAGCATGGCCACGACCACTAGAAAGGACTAAAACCGATGATCTACCCACATGGTTCAGCCGCAATGCTCTTGATAGAATAAGTATCAAATCTTCACGCGAACCAAGTTGTTTGGGGGGGGGGGGCTAACAAGGCTGCAGTGACTTAGACGAGGCTACTGTGGCAATTTTGTATGGGGCAATCCAACTCAAGAAGACAAGGAACAGAAAATGGAGGGTTGGAGAGGGCAGGAGCGACCACACAGACTTCTTTTTTTTTTTTTTTTTTCTTTCAAAAGCTGCAAAGTCCATCCATGGTCGGCGACAATCGCAAGACGATCAACTCCAGCCTACCGTATGGGGCCACGTGAGCAGGAGACCAGGTCACGTCAGAGCTGCAGTAGTTTGCATTGGCGCTGCACGATCTACTGGACGAATGCCTGAGCCATCTGTTTTGGCTGGTGCCTGTCAGCACTCAATGGTCGCTGCAGGACAACGTGGTGCGGTGCGAAGGGCGGAAATGTCGTGACATGATGACGGGAGAGGATGATGTCGGAGTCACTAAGCGTATCAAATTGCACCGCCGCCGTAAAAGAACTGATACACACAACATCTGCGACGTCACAATGTTAAGGCCTGGAGCTGCAGTAACAGTTGTCATCAGATGGCAGCTGAGAATGAGTATTGCTATCACGTCCGAGCCGCTAGGCAGAGGTCAATAGTGAGCTAAGAGGTACCGCCTTCAACAAGAATTGCTGATATCGTTAGATAAGGAATGATCGAACAACACTGACGACACTAGGATGCCGCGTGAACAGAACTTCCGCATCAACATCACCACCCGCCCCCCCCCCCCTGGTCTCTCCTCCAGGGCTCTCACCGGGCCTCTCTCATTCGACTCATACTAACCACCAAAAAAGAGGAAGAAGAAAAGAGAGAAGAAAAAAGAGGGCTTTCAAAAACGATTTTAAAATGTAAACCTAGTCCATGAATCAGCCTGTCACCATGCGTGCCTAGAACACTGGCTATAGTTCGTTCCGCTCATACGATCCAATTTTGAGACTGGTCATCAGACGCTGGACGGCCTTGCGGTCTGCTGACAACAAGTCTTCTCATCTGCTCAGAGGTTAAGAACGTGATCGCGAGACAAAAGGAGGGAGAATTTGCAACAGACTTGCGGGTCTGCTGACCTAAACCCTGCAAAATGTCAGCGGAAACATTTCGAACCCTCAGGTGAACGCATATGTTCTGTTTCTAGGACCACGGTTGTCTAAACCTGATACAAGAGAGTGGGAGAAGCCAAGAGAAACATTCCAAGTCGTGACGGCTCTTCGCCAGCAGCCTACCTACCCACCACCCAACCCCCCTGTCCTGAGCAGCACCCATCCCCCCAACCCCGCAGTGCACCCTGATCAAGTGGCCCCAATACAAAAAGGCCCCGCCAGATGCTAACTTGTACCGAGCAAACTTTCCCCTAGCTGCCGCACCTCAAGTATACCGTCATTCTGCTGCTCTCTCCACCTCTCTCTATTCACCTCGGCCCCTCTCCAACCTTTCTTCTTTCCAGCGTCATACGACCCGCAAAACCAGAAATTGTACAACCCTCACAACAAGTCGCCTTCAGATATTTGCGAAAATGGCAGCGGTCGAAGATACCAGTCCTGTCTCTCATTCGCCACCACCACCAAATGTCAAACGTCCCAAGGGAATTCTCAAGAACTCGTACCGGGGCTCGCCTCCCATCTCGCCCAACGCGACCAGCAGCTTCCCACCGGCCGCCGCCAACAGCGCATCTCCCGAACCTACTGTGACTGAGAAGGAGGTCACTATCGAGAACACCAAGATCAATGCAGGCCACCGTCGCTCTTCCTCGACTGCAGGCAGCCGCCCAGGCGGCGCTCGACGCCTGAGTTCCCGAACGCCCTCCGTCGCTGATCCCAATGAGGAGGCTGACCCTCGCATCAAGTGGGACGAGGCCAACCTGTACCTGACCGAGCAGGAGCGCACGAGCACCATGAAGATCACGGAGCCCAAGACGCCATACGCGAAGCACTACGACCCTGCCGAGGACCCCAGCGATGACGAGCAGCACGCAAGCAGCGCCGGCGGAGCTGGCCCCAAGGACAAGACGACAAGGGGCCAGAATGAGGACGAAATCCCCGCTATGTCTCTTGGTGAGCCTGAAGAGGCCGTTCCTGAGATTCCCCTCGACGAGGTGGAGCTGGCCCACAATAAGCGCAAGCACAGTGGCAGCGGCAGTCGCGTGCATGTCGTCGATGATGAGGAGCAGGCGGGGCTCTCGCCGGAGGAGCGGGAGAAGCACCGCCGCTTTGAGGAGATGAGGAAGAAACACTATGAGATGAAAGAGGTCACTCAGTTCCTGGGCCACCCCGAGGATCTCGATGAGCTGGTTGACGAGGAAGATGGTGATGACCAGGAGGGGAACGGAAGTGCCGTGCCCCCCGTGCCTCCGCTGCCGGCTGGAGTTAACGGCAGGACTGCTTAGGTTGCCTCGGGTTTCGTGGAAACATTTCAACAAATCGGATGGCAGCAACAGGGCACATCCGTGGGGCTACGGAATCAGCGTTATTGTCTTTAGCAATCGAATTATCTGAGGTCACCTTTGCGGCGAAAGGCGGATGGGCGTCACCTGATTGGAAAGATCGTCTTTGTGTGTGTTGCTTTTGGGGTTGGACGAGAATACGATGCAATCGCAAATGCCAGAATGGCAATGGTCACATGGTTAGGCACATACACGCTGCAATACACGTCGGGACTCCGGAGGGCAGCAGCAAGATACCTGTCGTCGTTGCGAGGCTAGTATTCTATACAGGAACCGCTTCGACTTGAGTCTTTTGAATTTCATGGGTATAAATGTTTTGCCGTTCTTAAAGTTTGCCTCGATCATTGGAGTGATCGCGATGCAATGAGACCGAGTGCCAACAGCCTTGAGCTCTACCCTGCCGTTTACGTACATGCCTAAGGCGTGCAAGAGATTCTACTCCCTCAGTAGTAGTAGTCTTTGCCGGAATTTTGTTTCTTGTGCGGCAGCTTCTCGGTGAGGAGCCTGTCCAATGTGTGCTGTGCACGGCATGTGTGTATGCCCTTTCTCGCGCCAAGTGTTCTCACAGCAGCCCCTTTCTTGCCAACTCAACCTTTCGAGCTGCCTCTCCTTCTTTAAAACCTCCCTTGGATACACACACTCGCTGCCCGTCCGCTAGCTCAAATTTGTCCTCGTGACTGGGCCAGGCGCAGGGGCAGTGGTGTGGGAAGTGGACGCAAGCGAGGGTGTCGGGGCATAGGTAGTTGGTACAGTATGCTAGATCCCATGTCAGCACAGTATGAATAGATCAGAGAGGAGATGGGAACCCACCTCTGTCGACTTGTGACCTGTAGAATGAAGCATCTGAAGGGACGTTTTGCTGCTGCTGGTGTTGCTGCTGACCGCCGCCGCCACCACCACCAAACATCTGCTCAAAGAAGTTGAACTGTGCGCTAGCGAGCCCTAGAAGGGCAAAGAGGACCGAGAGGGAAAGTGGAAAATGCATTTCGTCTTGGGCAACCGTATTGAAAAATGTTTTGGACAATTTTCCAGATGTTTAAGGACAAGAAAGGCTGATCCGTGACGTCGAATCGCGAGAACACGCGCAAAGTAATCGTTTTACAGCGTACTTTGTTCAAAGAAACCGCCGAGTCATTCATCCCCTGCCAGGAGCAACCTGGCCAAATCTACAGCACCAGCAGGCTCGCACCCAAGCTCTTATCGTTATCGCCTTTCTGCTTGCTGACTCAGCCAGCTAATGCTAGAGCAACGACAATTTTCGCGAAGCTCGTCATGAACAGTAAATAGCATCACGCGCAGCGCCTTTTTCGGAGAGGGAGCTCGCCACACTTCTCAATCCACAATGCGGCTCCCCAAATTACAGCGGCCACTACAGGCTGCTGTTATCAAGGGCGGATACAGACCAGTCCTGGCGACATTCACACTGCCGATACGACCCGCGATACCCTCATTACCGATACCGACGCAATCAGCAGATGGAAATGGACTTGTCGAGGGAAGGAGATATGCCAGTGTCAAGTCGCAAGGAGCGTACAGGATACCGAACAAGAAGACACTACCGAAGAAGCTGGGTGCAAAGAAGACTGGAGGTACGTTGCAACAGCCACCAACACCAACACCACCATCATAAATATGCGCGCATCTGAATCACATACGACACACATTTGAACCAAGCTGACAGTACTACTCCTTCTCGCCTTGTAGACCAGTATGTTATCCCCGGTAATATCATCTTCAAGCAGCGGGGCACAATCTGGCACCCAGGCGAGAATGCCCTCCGCGGGCGCGACCACACGATCCACGCGACAGCGGCGGGCTACGTGAAGTACTACCGCGACCCAGAGCTGCACCCGGACCGCCAGTATATCGGCGTCGCATTCAACAAGGAGGACACGCTTCCCTACCCGAAGAACGAGCCAAGACGCAGGAAATTGGGCATGGTTCCCCACGTGCGCAAGCCCTCGCAGGGGCCCAGCGAGGTGATGTCGCCCAGCGGCATCCCCACTCGCGTGTTACGCAAGGGTGGTCTCTACAACATCGAAAAGCTGCAGAAGAGTTTGTGGTCGAAGGATAAGAAGAGGGAGCTGGCTGAGGCACATCAGGCTGCCGCCGCGGCCAATGTGGCAAAGAAGGAGGGCCAGAACGCACTATCGTCCTCTTCAGCTGCACCTGCGGCTGGCGACGAGCCAGTCTCGGCGGACGCCTTCGCAGCTCAGGCCACCTCAGCTCAGGTGGGCGGGGCTCCCCCCGGACAGAAGCGCACGCACGGCAAGAAGACCAAATTTGTCCAGCCCCTTGCCTTCATCCAGAAGCGCTGGCTCGAGCGCCGGCGCACCAAGGTGCTGCACCTCAACCCGCGCAACTACGCATACTCGGAAAGCAACGCAGCCATCGGACGGCTTGTGAGCAGGACGATGTACACGGCGCCGTGGAAGCTTGGTGGGCGGAAGGCCAGGTTCCGGGCGAAGAGGCATAGGAGGGAGGAGAGGATCAAGCAGATCAAGGCTGATAGGGAGCTGGTGAAGGTGGAGAAGGAGAAGGAGAAGATTGCGGAAGAGCGGAAGAGAGCGGCGAAACTGGCGAAGCAACGCGCTCGCGGCGCTGGCAAGGCGGAGAAGAGCGCGCCAGCTGAGGGCGAGCAGGCTGTGGCTGCGAAGGACGCGAATGCTACCGAGACGGAGAAGCCCGTTGACGCATAAGCAGTCATGATGTATAAAAGCTTCTGTATGTGCATCAATACAAGACATTTGAAAAAGTAATGTCACAGTCTCTACGGGTTCGCTGGGTCAGGTTGTGTTTTTCGTCTTGTCTCCAACGGTTATAGGGTCATTGACATCGTGCCTATTGCAACGTAAAACAGTATAAACATATACAGCGATTTGTGATTTTCTTGCCGATGTCTGTTTCCCTTCTCTCTTTTTGTTGCTCTATGGCCTATGACAGTCTAAACTGACTCCTTTGTTGCCTCAGCCTTCTCCAGCGGATCATCAGCTGCAGACGTGACTTCTGGGTTATCCCCGCCGGCGCCGCCCATGGCCTCGTCCAGAGCCTCCTCTCCTTTGAATCCTTCAGTGGCAGCAGGACCGCTTTCTTTCTTCGCCTCGGCCTGCTCAAGAGCATCTCCGGCCGCGGTGGTGGCTTCGGTGGTATCTGTTTTCAAAGTGCGACCCCTCAGCGCGTGGACTTTTTCCTTCTCGAACCGGGCGGGGGGGGGGGGGGGGGAAAGAAAAAAAAAAAAAAAAAAAAAAAAAAAAAAAGAAAAAAAATAAAAAAAAAAAAAAAAAAAAAAAAAAAAAAAAAAAAAAAAAAAAAAAAAAAAAAAAAAAA